>CATIUR010000003.1:27537500-27895000 GCA_949592205.1 Helichrysum umbraculigerum | reverse complement strand
TCATCACTTACATCTACTAAAAGCAATATAAAAGTACAAACATATTCATGAGTCACATCTACTAAAACCAGGGGTGGTTTTACCTTTCACAGGTGTGGTCTCTCACCATCTTTTACTTCACCCGTCATACCTGCTTCCTCACCCATCATAGCTGCTTCTTCTGCCACTGCTAATTCCCTTAACAACTTTTCTTTCTTCTTGGCTTTCCTGTAAAATGTTTTTACTGGCACATCTACCTTCAGCCACATTCCTTCCACACTTAACTAACAAATATTTCTTCTCATTCTTTTCATACCATAGTTGAAATCCATGGGCCACACCATAATTCATCATCAATTGTTTGAGTTGCTCTAGACTGTCAAATCTCATTCCTAAGGGTTGTGAATTAGATATGTTATTCCAGGTTTTTTCTTGTATTGCTCATCTATTTCTGCTTCTAAAAGCTCAAACTCATGCAATACCTCATCAGTCCTATGAGGGTCCACAGGATCATAAACTACATTCTCATCAAAAGAACTAATAAATTTACCATCACACAACTTAGTTAAAAATATAACACCCTTCAAATTCTAAACCATTTTTTTTTTACCAACTGGAAGCGAAAGTCCAACAAACATTAATAATTATACATTATATAATACTCATATTAGTCAATCTATTTCAAAACATAATTTATCATTTTGGGTGTTACATAGTTTGAAAGACGACAATGATTTTATAAAATCAAAGATCAGAGTAAACATCGGGTCATCCAACATTCCATCCAGTCAGCAGCTCCTTGCTCATCCCATAATCTAATCATATCCTGCAAGGAGTGGTAATGTGGGGGATTAGCTCAACGCTAAGTGAATGAACCAATAACCTACAATGCAACCTAGCATAGCAAATCTGTTTACAACTAAGCATCGCATAATAAACCAGTTTACAGCAGCAGCATCGTAAACACACAATCATTTGTTTACCGCATAAAGCTTCGCAAACAAATATCCACAAGGAGGATCGGCGGTCCTTGAGGCGCCCTCATGCCCGGGTGGCCCTCCAAGAAACCTCACACCAACTGCAGGCCAATACAGTGGTAAATCGATAGCTTAGGTACTATTTACCCACACAACATAGTATTCCTATAACCAACCGTGTACAAGGACCTGTGTTGGCAACTCAATAGTACCCTTAAGCCCAAACCATGTTGACCTCCAATTAAACACATATGCCCGAAGGCCAGATATCACAAAATCTATATCTATCAAGGCAACATGTCAATCATCAGTCTATAATCAGTAAACCACGTTTACCCGTTGTAACCAATCTGTTACAACTAAGTTACGCTGAAGGTACATTGTTCCACTCACCAATACCTCCGCCGTCCACTCAGTAGTCTAATGTCACTGAGTCTTCTCCACATCTGAGAATACAATGGAATAACACAAGTTAGTTACTTGTCTCAAAATCTTTACAACATCATTCCAATATTATAAATAACCATATCAACGACACAATTCAAACTCATTTAAATCAACCTTTATTATCCCCATTAACATGGTTAAATCTTTAATAAGATCATTACCATTATCACTAATTCATTCAAAACCCCTAACACATGGTTTAATGAATACTTAGTCAATAATTTGCAACATTACTCTTTGATTATCAATCAAGTGTTTTAAATTATACACCATATCAAATATATCATATAACCTATGATAATCATCATAATCATCAAAATTCTCAAGAACACTTAATCACTTTATAACTCTTAACTTGAATAATGTTAATCATCATCATTAATCCCTTATAATATAATCATTAACAATACTTATCAATTATACACTAATAACATCAACTTAACACATGGATTCTTCAAAATCAACCAAACTCACAAACTTTATTAATGATCATATATCAAATTCATCATTTCTAAGTTAGGCTTAAGTTATAATCATGAATTAAACACTAACTAACAACTCTAACACAACAACAAGCTTCAATTTCAAGTTAATCATGCTAATTCCATCAATTACCCAAAACCCATTTTGATTACAACTTATATAACATGATCAATTCACTTCAAGGTTAAATTAATATTACTAACCATCTTATAAACACTTATTAACACCACCTTCCCCGTATTTATTATTGCCTGGAACTTAAAACCATTTGCGGGGAAATACAATTTTGTTTTACCGTCAACTAAATAAATTTAAAACAAGTAATATTTTACTATCCACAATAACTCATTTACCTAATGGACCTATTAAATTTATAATTATTCACAAGACATTAATTATTTAAAAACACACTTAAATAATTTAATAAATAAAGAAATTACCGATTTCGACTAGGCCCAAAACGAGGATGTTACAAATCTCTCCTCCTTAAAGAGATTTCGTCCTCGAAATCTAATCGCACTTAGTTAATATAGTGAAACCGAATCACTTAATCAATAACTAATATATGCACACACAACGAGTGTGTACATTTAGCCTAAGTATCTATGCATCCACATAAACACTAAACGAGTACACATTATAATATACTTACATGGGTATATTTTATTTCATCTACTTACACGTCGCCAACGTGTATTTCAATTGAGTTCTCCTAAGCCCATACTTTGAGCTTTTAACTCTATTTATTTTGCTATCATAAAATACACATATCATTCATTACTTCATTAGGCAATTTGTGATTATAAATACCACTAAGTTTTATGAAACCCTATACTTAGCCATATAAACACTTTGCATCAGATAATCACTTAAAATAAGTGAATCCCATAATCATTTATTTTAATCTTAATCAGAAAACTAGCGACATGCTAGGATCTTTAAACCAAATATAAATACTTACATACTTTCCTTTTAATAAAACGACAATAATGTTTATAAAACTTCAATGCTTATATTCACAATGAGAATTGAATTCAGATCATGTAAGCAATTAATCCACATACATCATCCTTAAAGGATGAAATATCAATAACCTTATCCATCACAACTATTTATCTTAAGGTCAGTTTTATCAATTGAAACATTACCTGATCCTGTAAAGTCCATTACTCACCTGTGTTTCAAATCATACTACTTTAATCCCACCTTTTAAAGCAAAGTACAAGTCAATTCCTATGATTAAAATCATAATCTACAAAATCAAATAGCACCAATCTCAACATATAATTGCTATTATGCATCAATGGGTACTTGCTATCTCAGCACACGTACCACATTATCAAAATGTGCTAATCATCAACACATTTTCAACAATATCCACCTATTTAATCCATTTTAGCTGACCTCTACTTAACTTATTTCATCACATAACTTTTTTTTTTCAAATTGCAATGTATCACTTCATCTATTCATCAGATATACAACAATACGAGAGATTACATGTAATTCGCACATAATGATAATAAAATTATCAATCCAACAAATAAAACCCTTATTTTCTTGACTATTTTACTTTTCCCAAGGACATAGTTTCACATAATTTTATAATATTAGGCTATCCGGCTATGTTAATCTTCACTAAGCCTCAAATATTACTAACGAATAATCACATACTCATTTTTAACAAGTAGTATAAACAGTTCAAATTCTTCTTTTTACAACGTTTCCACATTAAACACTAGTTAAATAGTTTACTACCACCTTATTTTAGCAAATCAATGACTATTTCATAACTGCAGGACAACATATATTACCTGTTATTTTAAAATCATTTAACTTTATTTGGTACTTAGTAGCCTCAACAATCTCCATGTGAAATGGCATAATATGAATACGTTGGCCAGACGTCATCATATTATGTCAGTCACACTTTATTCTTAGGCCAGTTCATACCATTGATCTCCCAAAATTTATTAGTCTTTACCCTTACTTATATCATAACAATGATATCAACCATTTGCACAATTATAACAAACCATAGTAGCAGGTATATCATCAAGTATTAGTTTGCTACCGTTTTCGACTTATCATTTTGAATGTACATTACTCATATCATCAAGTTTATATAAACAACATAGACATTCAACACCTATTTTATTTATTATATCATCAACTCAGGTGTAATGTCTAACACTATTATTTCAATCAACTTCTTTACTGCCTGATTCCATATTAAGTCACTATTTACATCTCTTACTACTTATGGTACATTGAGTACCAAACACTTCGTCAATGCTAAGTGTCTTATTCAACCTATTTTCATCAATTTATACACCTTTAGTTGATTTACAAATAAGCATTTCATGTTCAACTATCTCATATATATACCAGTTCATGCACTTGTATCACAATTTTCTTAAAATACTCAATTCAAAACTTTATAATACCCTAAGTGTAACAACCCCAAAAATTAGGGCCAATTTAAAATTTCCCTAATTGCGTGTTTACTACTTGTATTTAATATGAAATAGGATTAAATACGTTACTTATTTATTATATATATATATGGATGGAATATATATACGCGTATACGATTCGTTCAAATCGTATAAAACAACAATTGTACAAACATACGGACGTTGGTAAAACAATTGTTAAATAATGTGAAATTATTTAATTACTTCAACTACAACTTTATATTATGATTATAATATAACGAAAACGTACGCTTTAACCAAAACGCTACCGAACTCTTCGAAAACCCGACCAACCGACAAAACAAAAACAAAGTTATGTTTTATAACTTGAAAACTAGTAGTTTGATAAAATACTTCAATTAAATTATTGGATATTATTTCGTATTTTAAACATATATTTAATCGCGTATAAAATGATTTTAACGTTTAAACGACCGGGGAAACAAACACCGCACGAAGCGCAAACACGGAGGAGCAAAAAGTGGTGAGACCACATCATGTGGCCCCACCAAAACCGGCCCAAGGTGAGGGGGCATTAAGCCCTCACCTCCTTTCTCACTTACACACACAAACACACCACACCCTCAATCATTCTCTTCTCTCTCTCTCTCAATCGGCTCTCTCACTCTCTCTCTCTAAAACCACCATTAAACCACCATAAAAACACCATTAAAACACCTCGGAGGCTAGGCTCGTTTTGGAGAAAAGTGATCACGAGAACGAGGGCTATGATTCTATCTTTTCGGTTTCTCGATCCGACGACTTTGTAAGTTTTCCGGCGACCCGAAACTTTTCCGATTACATTTATTTTACTTCCATGTTGTTCCCCTAGCTTAGTAATGTCCAAATATGTAATTTAAACTCGTTTTTGAACACTTAAACGGAAATGTCGGTTTTGGTCATTTTTAATAAAACGACACCTCAAACATTAAAAACGACATCCAACAATTTTTATGAACTCATTATAACATAATATAACTTGTGTAAAAGTTTCACCTTGAACGGAACTCGTTAAACACGTTTTCGAAACGAATCAAAAACTGGACAGACGCTAGTGTCGCATGGCTCACGCCAGTTATGCGACACTTCGCCTTAGTGACGCATAGGTCATGACCTGCCCGTATACGACACTCACCTTGTGACGCTAACAACATTACCCGACACTTCATTAGTGTCGCTACCCTATAACCTTCAGTAGAAACAATGCGACACTTCACAAGTGTCGCTATCATCAGCAGAAACACTGCGACACTTCACTAGTGTCGCTATTATCAGTAGAAACTTATAACTTTCAGTAGAAACAAATGACGTTCGGCTACTACTGATGACGTCACCCAACCCTAATACCTTCACTCCGTCAGTGGCGCATAAATACATATACCGACACTTGTCTAGTGTCGCACCGAGATCGATTTACTCACTTATACCGTCACTTCGTTAGTGACGCACTGTTTGAACACGACACTTAATACCGTCACTACCAGAGTGGCGCACTGATGAGAAACTATACTTAATAACGTCACTTACTTAGTGACGCACCATCTTAATACCGACACTACTTAAGTGTCGCATACATCATTAAACAGATAACATAATATGACACTACCTAAGTGTCGTATGATATCCTGAAGTGACGCATACAAGTGACGCTAAAACAGGCTGTTGACATTTACATTTTACATAAGTATAGAATATACTTAAAACGCAAACGTATTTTACACGGCATCACTTATACATTAAAATACTATACTTTTGAAAGTATACAACAATACTTGAATACGTACAAGGCTATACTAAACTGAACGTGAGATTTCACTCACACACGCACACTAGATTACACTCGAAATACTTAGTAGATTACACTCCAACAAACTTACACTTGTACACTACTTACGTGCGGGATTACACTCTAACTAATACGAGGTATCACTCGTACCCTTTGGGGATTGAGCCCATTGGAACTTACGCGAACACTACACGTTGTGACACAAACAAACAGTTATACGAGTATACTTTACGATTGTACAACTACTATGAATACATAATAATAATGGATGGAATTATTATTACACACCGATACCAACGGGCCGTACAACTTTTATACAAACTACGATTTACAAACAAATACAAACGTACAAACAAACTAATGGACATTAACCAGTTTGGGAACAACTAGCATGGATACTTTACAAGTATTCCATTTACTTACTGAACCTTATGCGTATTAGGACGCTAAGGGCTGCTAGTTCGGATACTACTTTGCTTGCTTACTGCATTGTCTGCTAGACTCAGGTGAGTCTCCCAGCCCCTACTTTACTGTTTTTACTCAGGGGTGAGATGCATTACTGTTTTTACATGAACACACAAACTTACTTGCTGCCATGATTTACTTACTTACTGAAATTACGGATACGCCAATTGCATGAGTTTCGACTAATCCAAATGAAAGCCTCCTTAATCATAGTTGTTAGTTATGGGATAAGCGCGAGTTTTAGTATATGGATCCATATGGGACTGACAATCCCCGCCCGGGGTAGCACGCACTACCACGAACCGTTACTGTAGAAACGGGCGTTTCTTACTCGTTTCATATGAATGTTTTGGATTACATTCACGGGGGTACTATTATTTACTGTACGTTAAGCTTCAACTATGGTGGCTCATGGCAAGGGTATCAAACGGTTGGCATAACCTGCAACCACCCACTTATAAACGGTTGGCATAACCTGCAATCACTACTTACTTACTGGCTGGCTAATGATTTACAAATACTACTTGTGTGTTCAACTATTTACTTATAAACCTGTGAGATTCACCAACCTTTTTTTTGGTTGACCGTTTTAGTAATGCTTCTCAGGTACACAACATCAGTAGGGATGCCCAGCAGGATAAGCTTACTTAGTTCGAGTCGCATGCATACACAAGCTTGGAGATTTTATTACATTACTTTTGTACTAGTTGTTATGTATTAGAATCTATAGGAAACTACTCGAAACTCGAGCTTGTATTTTGAACTACTTATGTATTAATGTAATAACTTTTCGAACGTCTCATTTAGAGTCATTCACTGTATCTTTTGTGCTTGTGATTATTGATTGGTAACACCCAAAACTCGCTTCCGCAAACTGTTAAATTTGGGGGTGTTACAGATTGGTATCAGAGCCTAAGGTTATAGTGAACTAGGTTGCATTTAGTGAGCCTAGACTATGACCGTTAGGCAGTATTCCTCATTAGGTATAACTGGTTCAGGAATTACAGCATACAATTTTAATTTAACATAGCCTGATCAACTATGTACAATTAAATGAAGATGATGTGAGTTCTGAAAGGGGTTATGTTGAACAGGAATGCAATAGCTGACTCTGACCTCGAGAGAACCGGGACTTTTACTTGATTGTGCTAGACACACACTAGGCGGTTATGTGATATATATATATATATATATATATATATATATATATATATATATATATACATAGGCCTCTTTCCCCGATACGATACTCTCTCTCGACTACTGCGAAATTCATTTTTCAACTTACATCAAACAAACGACAACTCGATTCTCGTCGTTCCATCCTTACCCAACTTTTATGAATTCACAAATACCAACATACTTCCGAAGCCTGAAACTCCTCCCCTGCCATTTTGTAGAACTGCTCATCTGGAAATGGCACACTTCTCGACATGTGACTACCCGTCTGACAACGAACAAGCCATTGACGAACAAATTCAGTACACGTATCTCGATGAAGAGATAGCTCCTGTGGAAGAACCTGAGAATCACGACTTCGGACTCGTCGACATTGAAGAATACGAAAGAGTAAGAGATCAAGCTGAAGAACTAGACGGCCGAAATTGGGAACTACAAATTAAATGCAAAACTTATGAACTGGAGTTAAGGATTCTGCAAAGGTCCATCCCTGAGCGGATCCGAGACTCTGTTCTCTATTTGAAGGAAATCACCGTTCATCTGAATCAACGCGTAACAACCTGGACCAAATGGATGTACCTACAAGCTACTGGAGATGCTTTAGTTTATCCTACCCTTCGACGATACCAAGACATGCTGGAAGCTCGTCACTACCCCTACCATCTACATCAGGAATAGATCGACGATAGCTATGACCGTAGTGTATAGCAATTAGGCGTGTATGTATTAGGTCTTAGTTAGGACCGCTAATCCGATGGTTATATTAAAATTCCATCACATTTTGTAACTTATCTTGCTTGTCCGGATGTTCAAATTTCCTGACACTTTTGTAAACGCCTGTAATCTTTTGAACTATTATGTTTCAATTATAACAATCCTACTACTTTCGTTAAACTGTCCACATATCAACCTTTGGCGTAATTTTCTTTGTACTTACCCGATCATCACGATCATAATTCTCGTTCAAACCTTCACATGTTCTTTATTTGTTGTTTCAAGGAACATGCCTCCTCGACGACAAATCACGCTTACTGAAGCCGAAGTCGCGGGTATTATTGCCCGTAGTGTGGCTCAAGCCCTAGCTGTCCGAGCAACCACTCCTGGTAGCGAAGATACGGCTAACAACACTCCACCGCCCAAAACCTGCACCTACAAGGACTTCCAAAACTGCAAACCCTTGAGTTTTGCAGGCACTGAAGGAGCGATCGGTCTGGTACGCTGGATCGAGAAAATAGAATCAGTATTCCTTATCTGCAACTGCGTTGAGGACGATAAAGTCAAGTTCGCCGCCATCACCTTTTCTGACACTGCCCTTACCTGGTGGAACACTTACGCTCAGACTGTGAGTGTTGCCAATGCTTACAAACTCCCATGGGAAGAGCTAAAGAAGATGCTGAGGGGAGAGTACTGCCCCAGAGATGAATTGAAACAACTGGAAACAGAATTCTGGAATCACAAAATGCAGGGTGAAGACATCACCGGTTACACCAACCGCTTTCACCAGCTGGCACTTCTCTGCCCAACTATGGTTGATCCTGAGTACAAGAGGATCGAGAAATACGTCGATGGACTTCCTGAGCGACTTCAAGACCTGGTGACTTCATCTAAACCGGGAACTATTCAGAGCGCCATTCGTATGGCTCATGAGTTAACGGCTAATTCTGTCCGCCGTGGCTCGACTTCAGCCCCACCTGCGAATAACAAACGTAAATGGGAAGTAAGTCCCCACTCATCCAACCCGACTTCTGACAAAAAGCCTGCAACTGGCAATGCCAATGACTCAAAGGCTTACAAGGGGAGCAAGCCTTACTGCTCCAAATGTAGTCGTCATTATAATGGCTCCTGTCCCTGCACCAACTGCAAGAAATTTGGACACCTGGCCAAGGACTGCCGAACCAACCCCACTGGTACTGATACTCCTGCACCCAAGACCTGCTATGAGTGCAACGGTACCGGGCACTTCAGGAAGGATTGCCCAAAGCTGAAACCCAGAACCAATTTCGCGAAAGGAAGAGCCTACGTAATTAATGCTAGGGAGGATGACCCAAACCCGAGACTTTGTGATTTACTCAACCCGGGTACGCTCATTCTTTAATTTCCCGAAACTGTTTTCTCATAAATCTCTCGCTTAATGATTTATGTATGATTATCTTTTATTCTGTGTGTTTTCTTTGATCCTCAGTACCCGATAGGATTAGGAAACGACCGATTATACGAATTCCAACCATATAACTTGTATTACACTTTGATTTCCATGAACAAACTCCTTCCCAAATATCTCACACTGGTTGAGACCGGGAATCCAAATTTAAAGAAATCATTTACCTAAACATAATTCAAATTACTTGTAACAATTCTTAAATATAACCCTTAATTCGTAGGAAATGATGACTCATGCCGTCAACAACCCTACATTGAGCGATGAACTACTCAACGAGGAACCAATGATGTTTCCTTACCTCCTCGAACTCGAGAGTGATACATAACATTCTATCGAATCAGCAACAGCACCTGCCTCTCCTGCTGCTCTAACTGCTGCAAAAGCACCGGTTAATGTAACCCTGACTACTGAATCCGTCAGCCACCTTAACCAAACTATTTAATTGCTGCGAAAACAACTAACCGAAGCACGGGAAGACATAGATGACCTACGACGAATTGCTCTCCAGAATAACGTACGTATGCGTGAGTACGAGTTACGTTTGATGGCCATAGAAAACCCTACTTCATCATCAACTTCACATGGTACTCCTACTGAAGAGGATACCGACACTGACTGTACACCACCTCCAGCAAAAAGGGTGAAGATTACTCCCTCCAACTCTTCCGGAAACTACTTGGGAAAGAAACCTTTCTGTTCCCAATGCACTCGGCATCATGAAGGACCGTGTACTATACCCATCGGTCGATGCAAATCCTACCCTAAGAGTACTAACTCTCCCAAGGCGAAGCTGTGCTTCAACTGTGGGAGTGCTGGCCATTTCAAGGCCCAATGTCCACTACCTTCAGGCAACAAAACTAAGGGTACGTTACTACCCGACCACTACCTTACTACGAACACTGTAGGACCTACCCTACTACTGTAGGCTACTAGTACACATTGTAGCTACCTGACGAATATCGAACTATCGATTACTACTTCGAACAAATTTCGGGACGAAATTCTCCTAACAAGGGGAGAATGTAACAACCCCAAAAATTAGGGCCAATTTAAAATTTCCCTAATTGCGTGTTTACTACTTGTATTTAATATGAAATAGGATTAAATACGTTACTTATTTATTATATATATATATATATATATATATATATATATATATATATATATATATATATGGATGGAATATATATACGCGTATACGATTCGTTCAAATCGTATAAAACAACAATTGTACAAACATACGGACGTTGGTAAAACAATTGTTAAATAATGTGAAATTATTTAATTACTTCAACTACAACTTTATATTATGATTATAATATAACGAAAACGTACGCTTTAACCAAAACGCTACCGAACTCTTCGAAAACCCGACCAACCGACAAAACAAAAACAAAGTTATGTTTTATAACTTGAAAACTAGTAGTTTGATAAAATACTTCAATTAAATTATTGGATATTATTTCGTATTTTAAACATATATTTAATCGCGTATAAAATGATTTTAACGTTTAAATGACCGGGGAAACAAACACCGCACGGAGCGCAAACACGGAGGAGCAAAAAGTGGTGAGACCACATCATGTGGCCCCACCAAAACCGGCCCAAGGTGAGGGGGCATTAAGCCCTCACCTCCTTTCTCACTTACACACACAAACACACCAAACCCTCAATCATTCTCTTCTCTCTCTCTCAATCGGCTCTCTCACTCTCTCTCTCTAAAACCACCATTAAACCACCATAAAAACACCATTAAAACACCTCGGAGGCTAGGCTCGTTTTGGAGAAAAGTGATCACGAGAACGAGGGCTACGATTCTATCTTTTCGGTTTCTCTATCCGACGACTTTGTAAGTATTCCGGCGACCCGAAACTTTTCCGATTACATTTATTTTACTTCCATGTTGTTCCCCTAGCTTAGTAATGTCCAAATATGTAATTTAAACTCATTTTTGAACACTTAAACGGAAATGTCGGTTTTGGTCATTTTTAATAAAACGACACCTCAAACATTAAAAACGACATCCAACAATTTTTATGAACTCATTATAACATAATATAACTTGTGTAAAAGTTTCACCTTGAACGGAACTCGTTAAACACGTTTTCGACACGAATCAAAAACTGGACAGACGCTAGTGTCGCATGGCTCACGCCAGTTATGCGACACTTCGACTTAGTGACGCATAGGTCACGACCTGCCCGTATACGACACTCACCTTGTGACGCTAACAACATTACCCGACACTTCATTAGTGTCGCTACCCTATAACCTTAAGTAGAAACAATGCGACACTTCACAAGTGTCGCTATCATCAGCAGAAACACTGCGACACTTCACTAGTGTCGCTATTATCAGTAGAAACTTATAACTTTCAGTAGAAACAAATGACGTTCGGCTACTACTGATGACGTCACCCGACCCTAATACCGTCACTCCGTCAGTGGCGCATAAATACATATACCGACACTTGTCTAGTGTCGCACCGAGATCGATTTACTCACTTATACCGTCACTTCGTTAGTGACGCACTGTTTGAACACGACACTTAATACCGTCACTACCAGAGTGGCGCACTGATGAGAAACTATACTTAATAACGTCACTTACTTAGTGACGCACCATCTTAATACCGACACTACTTAAGTGTCGCATACATCATTAAACAGAAAACATAATACGACACTACCTAAGTGTCGCATGATATCCATAAGTGACGCATACAAGTGACGCTAAAACAGGCTGTTGACATTTACATTTTACATAAGTATAGAATATACTTAAAACGCAAACGTATTTTACACGGCATCACTTATACATTAAAATACTATACTTTTGAAAGTATACAACAATACTTGAATACGTACAAGGCTATACTAAACTGAACGTGAGATTTCACTCACACACGCACACTAGATTACACTCGAAATACTTAGTAGATTACACTCCAACAAACTTACACTTGTACACTACTTACGTGCGGGATTACACTCTAACTAATACGAGGTATCACTCGTACCCTTTGGGGATTGAGCCCATTGGAACTTACGCGAACACTACACGTTGTGACACAAACAAACAGTTATACGAGTATACTTTACGATTGTACAACTACTATGAATACATAATAATAATGGATGGAATTATTATTACACACCGATACCAACGGGCCGTACAACTTTTATACAAACTACGATTTACAAACAAATACAAACGTACAAACAAACTAATGGACATTAACCAGTTTGGGAACAACTAGCATGGATACTTTACAAGTATTCCATTTACTTACTGAACCTTATGCATATTAGGACGCTAAGGGCTGCTAGTTCGGATACTACTTTGCTTGCTTACTGCATTGTCTGCTAGACTCAGGTGAGTCTCCCAGCCCCTACTTTACTGTTTTTACTCAGGGGTGAGATGCATTACTGTTTTTACATGAACACACAAACTTACTTGCTGCCATGATTTACTTACTTACTGAAATTACGGATACGCCAATTGCATGAGTTTCGACTAATCCAAATGAAAGCCTCCTTAATCATAGTTGTTAGTTATGGGATAAGCGCGAGTTTTAGTATATGGATCCATATGGGACTGACAATCCCCGCCCGGGGTAGCACGCACTACCACGAACCGTTACTGTAGAAACGGGCGTTTCTTACTCGTTTCATATGAATGTTTTGGATTACATTCACGGGGGTACTATTATTTACTGTACGTTAAGCTTCAACTATGGTGGCTCATGGCAATGGTATCAAACGGTTGGCATAACCTGCAACCACCCACTTATAAACGGTTGGCATAACCTGCAATCACTACTTACTTACTGGCTGGCTAATGATTTACAAATACTACTTGTGTGTTCAACTATTTACTTATAAACCTGTGAGATTCACCAACCTTTTTTTTGGTTGACCATTTTAGTAATGCTTCTCAGGTACACAGCATCAGTAGGGATGCCCAGCAGGATAAGCTTACTTAGTTCGAGTCGCATGCATACACAAGCTTGGAGATTTTATTACATTACTTTTGTACTAGTTGTTATGTATTAGAATCTCTAGGAAACTACTCGAAACTCGAGCTTGTATTTTGAACTACTTATGTATTAATGTAATAACTTTTCGAACGTCTCATTTAGAGTCGTTCACTGTAACCTTTGTGCTTGTGATTATTGATTGGTAACACCCAAAACTCGCTTCCGCAAACTGTTAAATTTGGGGGTGTTACACTAAGTGATTCAATTTCTTTATCACATCTCAATTTATCTGCATAATATAGTTCACATAATTCCATAATCAATGTTTACTAACCCTTGTTAGTAACAATCAACAATACCATTTACTGGTATACTTTGCAGTTAAATAAACCGTCTACAACCGACTCATACACAATGAACCATATAGACCTCTTAAAACAAGTTTTAATATTGCATTTAGTCACAGGATTGATCTCTGGGCTCAATGAAACAAAAGCCCAATACAAAACGTAAGCTAAAAGTTCGAAATAAGATTAGAAAAACAATAAAACGCGATTTTCGGGCCCCAAACGGCCCCGAAGTGCCGAAAACTGACAGGGCTCATGGCGACGCATATGAGCTTTGATCGTTGGGTAGTTTTTGAGTGGACATGTAAATTTCGTCTTAATCTGACACCGAAATTTCTAACGGAAATTCTACGTCAAACGTTACGTCGAACGTCGAAAAACTTAAAAATTTTATTTATCACATAAACCAGCCACCAACCGCCGGCTACATGATTAAGCCGCCGGCTACAAGGTCAAGCCGCCGGCTACAGACCCCAAACAGCCGGGTCCTACACCCTAACCGCCGTGTATAGTAACTTTTTGTGTAACAGAACTAAAGTCACGTTTTAAGCCAAAAGAAGCCGCCGGCTTGGGGCATCCAGCCGCCGGTTTGGACCTCTAGCCGCCGGCTATAACCTCCAGCCGCCGGGTCCCATGTCTGCACATCAGACTGAACATCTTAGTGCAAAAATGCGAATTTCAAACGAGCATATCTCACAAACCGTAAAGAGTTAGGTCATGAAATTTTGCAGGCACCTACACTATGCCAAAATAAAACTTTCCCTTTTTACACTTTTTCAATTTACACGTTTTATGAGAAAACGGACGTACGACTCATTTTTTGACCTTTTTCGACCATTTTGGTTGACACGCTATATTTCAAACGACTTGGTTTCTGACTTCCACCTTTTACCAATATGTTTCTATATACATTAGTGACGTGTGGGCATATTCGTCACCTACAAACACTCATTCTACATTGTTTTGACACGTTGACCCGTTTAGGGGTCCAAATGGACATTTTTCCCAATTTCATTCATAATGACCACATTAACACTTTTAATCCACATTTTATCTATACTTATGACTGTAAGTCACTTTAAAAGTCATCATACATAAACCACATCAAGTTTTAACCGTTTTATCACTAAGTGACCCATTTAGGCACTTAAATGACCCGTTTGGGTTTATGACCATATAATCACTATTCTATCACCCATTCCACATAACTTTGACTAATCTATGTCAAACCAAACCATTATCACTATTGGTGTCATAACATAACCTTAAATCACCAATTCCACATATTACCATCATATTTACACAATTACATCAAGTTTTCAACATTGACCTTTCCTAAACTTGTCAATACATATAAAAACATCGTTGACTACTTTGACTTTTCAGGTCAAACACACACCTTCCAATCAATGTACACTTTCTAATTTAAACCACCACATGACTTTAAACATCTTACTTGAGGTATACCATCACCTCATTAATTTCCTTATGGAAAGTCTTATCAATTCAATCTATCAAGATTTACTACTAAGCACATAATCAACTATGCTAAACACATAGGCAAAATCAACTTACTCATAAATGAGAAATCATATCAATCTGATTCAATTTACTTTACTAATCATAGTCATCATAGTAAGTAAACAATTCAAACTTATTTAATTTAAACAAGCTTATAGAGAATTGCCTGATGCTTTTACACCAACGAACATAGAGGAATCATTGAGAATACCAGTCGGTTACTCATGTTCCTCCTTCTCTTCATTCAAACACAATCTCACATCTTGTTAAGCGTTAGTACATATCCTACTACCCAATTCTCATGCAACAACTAACCCCACCTTCGGGAATGTTTGACTTGACACAAATCTATATTTGGGATTGAACACCATACAATGTTCAATTCACCCAAACCTATGCTCTGATACCAATTTATAACACCCTTCAAATTCTAAACCAATTTTTTTTTACCAACCGGAAGCGAAAGTCCAACAAACATTAATAATTATACATTATATAATACTCATATTAGTCAATCTATTTCAAAACATAATTTATCATTTTGGGTGTTACATAGTTTGAAAGTCGACAATGATTTTATAAAATCAAAGATCAGAGTAAACATCGGGTCGTCCAACATTCCATCCAGTCAGCAGCTCCTTGCTCATCCCATAATCTAATCATATCCTGCAAGGAGTGGTAATGTGGGGGATTAGCTCAACGCTAAGTGAATGAACCAATAACCTACAATGCAACCTAGCATAGCAAATCTGTTTACAACTAAGAATCGCATAATAAACCAGTTTACAGCAGCAGCATCGTAAACACACAATCATTTGTTTACCGCATAAAGCATCGCAAACAAATATTCACAAGGAGGATCGGCGGTCCTTGAGGCGCCCTCATGCCCGGGTGGCCCTCCAAGAAACCTCACACCAACTGCAGGCCAATACAGTGGTAAACCGATAGCTTAGGTACTATTTATCCACACAACACAGTATTCCTATAACCAACCGTGTACAAGGACCTGTGTTGGCAACTCAATAGTACCCTTAAGCCCAAACCATGTTGACCTCCAATTAAACACATATGCCCAAAGGCCAGATATCAAAAAATCTATATCTATCAAGGCAACATGTCAATCATCAGTCTATAATCAGTAAACCACGTTTACCCGTTGTAACCAATCTGTTACAACTAAGTTACGCTGAAGGTACATTGTTCCACTCACCAATACCTCCGCCGTCCACTCAGTAGTCTAATGTCACTGAGTCTTCTCCACATCTGAGAATACAATTGAATAACACAAGTTAGTTACTTGTCTCAAAATCTTTACAACATCATTCCAATATTATAAATAACCATATCAACGACACAATTCAAACTCATTTAAATCAACCTTTATCATCCCCATTAACATGGTTAAATCTTTAATAAGATCATTACCATCAAATATCACTAATTCATTCAAAACCCCTAACACATGGTTTAATGAATACTTAGTCAATAATTTGCAACATTACTCTTTGATTATCAATCAAGTGTTTTAAATTATACACCATATCAAATATATCATATAACCTATGATAATCATCATAATCATCAAAATTCTCAAGAACACTTAATCACTTTATAACTCTTAACTTGAATAATGTTAATCATCATCATTAATCCCTTATAATATAATCATTAACAATACTTATCAATTATACACTAATAACATCAACTTAACACATGGATTCTTCAAAATCAACCAAACTCACAAACTTTATTAATGATCATATATCAACTTCATCATTTCTAAGTTAGGCTTAAGTTATAATCATGAATTAAACACTAACTAACAACTCTAACACAACAACAAGCTTCAATTTCAAGTTAATCATGCTAATTCCATCAATTACCCAAAACCCATTTTGATTACAACTTATATAACATGATCAATTCACTTCAAGGTTAAATTAATATTACTAACCATCCTATAAACACTTATTAACACCACCTTAACCAATTTCATACTTTAAATTCGGATTAAAGTCATTAACCCATCAAAATCATCATAAACTCAAAGAATCATCATAGATTATAATCTTAAGCTTAAATCTTGTTAGTAATCAACAATAACAAGCTTTACAAACAACAATCTCACTAAATCAACCTTTAATTTCGGATTAAACTCACCAATTAGCAAAAACCCTAAAAACACCAATTTCTAGGTTATGGAAAGTGAAGAACATGTGATCATACCTTGTTCTTGATGATTATAGAAGCTTGAATCCGAATTTACAAGCTCCAATTTGATGATTTCTTCATGTTTTGATTTAGGGTTAGGTGTGTGTGTGTATGTTCATACATATGTATGTATGTGTGTGGAGAAATAAAACCAATATAATCCATAGAGCATATCCTTTAAGTGTTAATTTTCATTCTCCGTATTTATTATTGCCTGGAACTTAAAACCATTTGCTGGGAAATACAAATTTGTTTTACCGTTAACTAAATAAATTTAAAACAAGTAATATTTTACTATCCACAATAGCTCATTTAGCTAATGGACCTATTAAATTTATAATTATTCACAAGACATTAATTATTTAAAAACACACTTAAATAATTTAATAAATAAAGAAATTACCGATTTCGACTAGGCCTAAAACGAGGATGTTACATTAAATGGATCATGTATGGGTTTGTTAGGGATGTTAACATCATCCTCACCCTCATTGTGCAATTCTACATAGCATTTCACATCATCTTCTAACTCTAAATCAGTATCATCATTTGATTCAGTCTCAACAATTGGATGAGATAACCACCCAATAATATCATACCCATGGTGTTCTACATACATGTCAATCTTACAACCATTTTGATTCCCAATTTGCATTATATCTACCAAATGCCCATCAGTTTTAACCTCTCTTAACCCACATTCGATGCTCACACCAGGAATACAATAATACAAACGTTTTAAGGGTAGATTAACGAACCTTTTCATAACTTTCAACACCTTCTCAACTGAGAGTTTCCCAAAATTAGCCTTCCTTATAAAATCTTGCTCACCACATTCGTATCTTAATGGGTTTGCCACGAAAGCCCCTTCATGGTGGAAAGCTACATCCAATGCCTTCGACATTCTAAAAAATAAAAAAATAAAAACAATAATACTAAATTAGGGTTTCATGTACGAAATTAGGGTTTCAAATTTTAGGGTTTGTAAATTTGGGGATTTTAATAATTGCAGAGATTACTGTTATGAAATAAAAGATACCTTGCAACAATTATCAAACAAACTTCATGTACGCACTTCAGTTTTTGAATTACTTGAACAATCGCTCGCGATGTGTTTGTGTCTGTGTGTTTTTGGTACGACGATTGCGATGTATAAATAGGATGTATGTTGATGCGTCCCGAAGCGGTCGTTATCACAACGGGAGCACAACATTGGGGTGTTTTAAATTTATAGAGCTGGGGTAATCCTAAGCTAATTGTCGCACCCCTAAATTCGTTAACTACAGTTTATCAGATGATTGCGGAAGCATTAGATCGAGCGGGGGTGCCGACGTTAACATTGAACATTCATGCATCAGAGCGAATGATTATTGCTGGACCGCAGTTAAGATGTCATCCTATTTTGTCGTGGGTCTCCTAGTTCCATATGCATGCAGTCTTATATGCTCAGCTAATTCCCTGAAAAACATAGTAAAAAGTCAACATGATTGTTGAGTGAATTCACAGGTTTTATGTTTGCAAGTATAGTTGATAAACCACGGTTGTTTATAAAGTGTTGTTGCCATAGCAGTTAAATTATGTTTTATGGAATGTTATCCAAATGTATAGTTTGGTTGGGATATCACCCAAAAGTATAGTTCAAATTGTTTGTAGGAAAGTAGTATCCTATAAGTCAAAGTTTGTAGGAAAGAAGTATCCTATCAGTATAAGTTTGCAGGAAAGAAGTATCCTATTAGTCAAAGTTTGTAGGAAAGAAGTATCATATTAGTCAAAGTTTGTAGCAAAGAAGTATCCTATATCCAAGAAGTAGGGTCTAAATCTTTTACCCAAGAAGTAGGGATTAAATCATTTGTCCAAGAAGTAGGACCTAAAATAAGTGCCCAAGAAGTAGGGCTGGCATCCAAGAAGTAGGGCCCAATCTGCTCAAGAAGTAGGGCCTTCACCCAAGACGTACGATGGAACAATGCCCAAGAAGTAGGGACTTTTCATGTGCCCAAGACGTAGGGACTTTTCAGGTTGTCCAAGAAGTAGGACTGGCATCCAAGATGTAGGACCCAAACTGCTCAAGAAGTAGAGCCATCACCCAAGACGTAGGGTGGAACCTTGCCCAAGAAGTAGGGACTTTTCATACAGTTTATGAAAATGTTGTTTCATAAAAGACAGTTTGTATAAAATCCTAAAAGCATTTTATAAATAGTTTGTACGTATGAAATCATTCATAAATGTATAAGTTTAGTTCAAAAGTACTCTAGCTATCTATTAAATCATAAATACAATCATAAACAATCAATAGTTGGGAGTAGGAAATCTAACAGTAATCAATGTAGTTATGACATTTAGTAAAGCAGTGACTATGTTTTCCACCCTGTTTAAAAGCAGTAAAACAGTAAAAGTAGGGGCTGTGAACTCACCTCGTGAGCTAAATGCGTGAGAGCTAGCAAAGCGTAAGTCCAGGTAGGGTCTCTAACGTCCTAAACGTATGAGATTACAAGTTTAAGTAAGTGGATATCTCTATAGACTATCCATGCTAATGTCCACTCAACTAATGTGTCCAATTGTATTTTTATTTTGAAAATAAATGTGTACTACCCGTTGGTAAAAGTTTGTAATAATAATTCTTAAAAGACATTACTATTAGGTTTGTTCGTTGTATACTTTTCATTAGTATATATTATGTGTTATCGAGTTGTGTTTGTATGTCGTTATCGGTTGTTACACAAGTTGAATACTTAGTGAGAATAAAGTTTCAATTTTTGGTCCAAAGGTTCTAAGTGTCGGTTTTCATAAGTTACCCAAAATCAGTCCACTTTTATATTTTCCAGAAAATGCATCAACTTGTCGGATTTTTCTAAAAATCTACATTCCACAATTAAATCCAAAAAAATTTTCGTGTTACTCCCCCATGAGTTATCTACTTTCTGTCATTTTTCTAAGATTCATAGAGAAGCCTAACTATTTTTAAAGTTTACTTTAATCTTTAATGGTCAGATTTAGATACACACATGCAATTATCATTTCTGGGAAATATCTACAAGGAATCAGTAAAAGTGGTCAACACGAAAGTTCTAGCCAATGAAATTTGTAAAATTTGGGCGGTGGTTTCAGGTCATTTGGAGCTGTGTAGCTTGATATATGGCCAAAATACTAAGAGTAAAGTTTCTGACTTAACAAGACAGATTGCCTATGTGATTTCACAAAAAATATTAAAAATAGTAAACAAATTCAGAAAAATGTGAGGTTTGCGGGGTTAGAAAGCTTACTTTCTAAAACTTTTTTTTGACTATAAAAACGTCCAAATTCATTAAGAAATGAGTGAGTTATGGTTTTGTACATTTCGTGTAAGATTCTGGACAGAATGTAAATGAGACTTTTTCATGAACTTTGGGTTAAGAAAAACGATTTTTATGCATGGTTTGTTTAATATACTTGTTGAGTGAACATTATAACATGTTAATTAAAGTAATAAAGTGAAGAGAAGTTCCTCACAAAGTAGATTAATGAAGAGGAGAAGGATGAGATGATGATGGTGGTGTTCTTGAGCTAGTTTCCTTTGCAAAAAGATGAAGATAGTGGTGGTGGTTTATGGTGGTGCCATGGTGGTCAAAGGGTGTTATAAGGTGGTCAATGGTGGTTTTTGGGTGAGTTAAATCTCTGGAAATAGAGAGAGAGGAGAGAGCTAGAGAGCAAATGTGAATTGAGTGTATGTGAAAAATAAGAGAGGATGTAAGTGTTGCATGTACAAGGATTGGAGATGAAGGAAATAAACATCATCATCATTTTGCATGAATTGTGAGAGGGGAAGGGAGAGGTGGCTGGTCCCCACATGGGCCCCATCAGATTTTGTGTGTGATTTAATTTCTAGTCTCAGACTGTGTTACGTTCAGTGTTCGTTTCTTCATTATTTCGTTATTCGGTTAAATCGTGTAACGTTGTTTGTGTCGTTTAAATTAGCGATATATTTGGGATAATTTTTCATTGAAGTATTGTTAAAATACTTAAATTTGAGTTACCGAAATATTTATCGAGTTTCATTTCGTTGCCGAATGCGATTCGCGCGTTTTCTTTGTGTTTGAGACGTTTTAAGTGATACGTCTAGGTTTTTCGTGTATTATTTTAACAAAATAATAATAAGTGACTAATAACTTCTAAAAATAGATTAAACTTATTTATAGAAAGGTTTACACCAACGTCGTATATTTTTGTAGAGTTTGTTCCAAATATTTTGTACGTAATTACAACTAATTATGAAATGTATAATACTACGCGTATTAACTAGTTGGGCCTTGCTAGACTTACCTCTTAAATAGTTGTGAATTCACTTAAGTAGGGAACTAGCCTAAAATGCAAATGTTTAACGTACTTAATTACGTCGTAATTGCGGGGTGTCACACTAATACTACTTTCGGCCCTAATTAGGTTACTAAGGTAGTAAGCGGTATGTTGACTCAGGTGTCGTTCTTACACTACAACGGGCATGGGATCTTAGGAATTCTATTTACCTTTTGTAATATAGCTAGGGTTTAACTAAGGTTGATTTGGTTTTGGTTTTATAACTAATCTACGGAAGTAAAAAGCAAATAAAGGAAAAATGGATTGTACAGAGGCTCAAAGAACAATGGATACATGAGTGTTTACTAAGATATCGGTATATGCTTGTTGTAACAACTGACAAAAATGACCAAAATCCGGGTCCAGTTTAAACTTTCTATTCACATATCCAATACAAATATTATCAGGTGCTTAAGTATTATATAAGGTATTATATAATCATAACACGAAACGATTAATCATTTATCGTGTGCAAGTAAATCATTCGCTACAAAACTAACAAATAATGTATCATTGAAAATGATAATAACTATTTACGTGGGTTAAAATAAAACACATTTCGTTTTATTTCATTTTACTCGAACGCAACGAAACCACTCGAATAGTATCCGTCTCTAAAACGTAAAACAAAGATATATTATTATATCTCATCAAAGGTATTTTTATAAAATACTTCCAATAAAAGTATAAACGAATTCATTTATAGAAAGTTATCGAATTAAAACATTTTACTACTTTTCGATCGGGTACAAAAACACGGGTATTTTGTACTTCGCTTTTGAGCCACCCAACTCCAATAATTGGAGCTGGGTATAACCCAACCGAACACACCCTTTTTGGTTTCATTTCATTCTCAATCTCTCTACCTAACTCGTCTCTCTCTCTCTAAAACAACCAAAACCGCCACCTTAAACCACCAAGAACTACCATCAAAACACCTCTATTTGCAAAACGGTTATGAGCTAAACGAGCACCACGCGATCCTCTACGACTCTATCTTTCGGTTTTCAAAACCGACACTTGTAAGTTAACGACACCTTAAAACTACTTTAATACATTTATTTACTTGTTTGGTAGCTCATCAAACTATAAAGTGTCCAAATCAAAACTTGAAACTCGTTTTTACAAACTCAAAAATGGTAACAGTTTCTGTCTTCGTAAACTATAACCTTCGGCATAAACTATAACCTTCGGCATAAACCATAACCTTCGGCATAAACCATAACCTTCGGCATAAACCATAACCTTCGGCAGAAACCATAACCTTCGGCAGAAACTATAACCTTCGGCAGAAACCATAACCTTCGGCAGAAACCTTGAACCTTCGGTAGAAACTATTCGACAGAAACCATAACTTTCGGCAGAAACCTATAACTAGCAGTTTTAACTATAACAATTTAAATACGATACAACAATCAAAATATAATAATAATAGTTGAGATTATTATTACCAAAAACTTACTAACGGGCCGTACACATCTTTCAAAAACTAAATTCTAATCAGTTAAACCAAATCATTTGGACATTACTAGTTGGATGAACAACTAGCATAGATGATATGATAAGACATCTAATCATTTTAAAACCTTGCGCGTTTAATACGCCCGGCAGGTTTTAGTCGTTGGAGACGACATCATTACTCTTGAACAACATCATTATGGCGTGTTAGCGACTCATTAGGCTCAGGTGAGTTTCCATAGCCCCTCCTTTCAAACTGTTATACTGTTTTGGGGTGGAATGCATACTCGTCGATTATTATTCAAAATCTAGTTATGAAATCAATCATTGTAAATGATTTATTACAACTCGTACTAAACTAGGGCACTAGTCGCCAAATGAAAAACTTATATGAGATAGGTTTCAGGAACACGAACATTTATGGATAATATGGATTATCCTTACACATCACTCAGGTTTCAAGAACATCAATAGCTATAGGCTAACACTGTACGACACTGGAACAATTGAAATCATTGTACTCTAGGCTAGAGTACATCAAACTTAGAATTCAAGAATCCAAGAATCAAGAAACTAGAATACTAAGAAACTAGATAACAAGACTTTAAGGTCAAGAATACAAGGTCAAGAATACAAGAAAACATTAGAATCAAGAACAAGAACTCAAGGTCTAGAATACAAGAAACACTAAGATCAAGAACAAGAACTCAAGGTCTAGAATACAAGAAACACTAAGATCAAGAACAAGAATTCAAGGACTAGAACACTAGAATCAAGAACTAGAAATCAAGGTCAAGAATACAAGGTCAAGAATACAAGAACATACAAGAATCAAGAAACTAGAAAACAAGATTAGATCAAGGATTATGTGCTAGGTCAAGAACTTATTTGCAAGATCAAGAACCTATTTACAAGATCAAGAACTATGTGCAAGATCAAGAATTCAAGATTTTCAAGATCAAGATTTTCAAGGTTTTCAAGATCAATAAAACAAGGTTTTCAAGATCAAGATTTTCAAGGACAAGATCAATAAACAAGATTTTCAAGAACATACTTGCGCTTTACTTTCCTTATGTGATATGTGCTATTTATTTGAATTAATTGATACGTGTTAATTGCTACTCTGTGATATTATTACTTGTGTTATTATTGTGTGAACTGCTTAGATCAAGGAACTAGTTCAAGAATCACTTCAATTGAGTTCATCACTCAATCTAAGAAACTCAGGAATTCAACACTGTACACAGGGGTGTACTTCCAGCATAGGATTATAATCTCATACTTTAATCCTTGTCAACTAAACCTATGGACTCACCAGCTTATCGCTGACGTATTTTAGTATGCATTTCAGGTACAGCTTTAGTAGGATCAGCCCGTCAGGATCCTAGCTCGAGTCGCATGCTTTCAACAAATGGATTTCTTGCATAATTTTTGTATTACAATTATGTAATGAAATTATTTTTGCGAACTCGCAACATGTATACATTTTATTTTGGGAAATGTATAACTATTTTCAAACGTCTCATTTAGAGTCGTTCATTATGTACCTGTGTGCTTGTGATATTTGATTGGTAACACCCGACCCGACCGCTTCCGCAACCCGAAATTCGAGGGTGTTACACTTGTGGTGAGTAGTTATGGTAGTTAAAGCCACTAGATATGATGACTAGTCCAGTGAGTAATCGGGAACTTCAACTAATACAAAGTATTGTACCTACGACAATTCCTTAGATTTCCCGCGTATTTAACGTTATACGAAGTACTGTGCCGTTTTACGGTTTTTCTGTGACATTAATTAAAGATCCAAATTGCTATCTGGACATCCTATATTTCTTAACGAAGTATAATTACGATCCTATTTAATATCTAACATAACGGTCTATACAATCAGATAAATAATATGTCATATGGATAGAAATTATAGAGTGTCAGATACACCGGAAATTCTCCCAAATGTACTGATCAATTCAACTGATAGTTACCCTCAAATCCCGCTCCCCAATCTCTAACATAGTGGATGTCGGTATCATGACACGAATTGTTGAATAAACAATAATATGAACAGGAATTACCCCACGGAACAGGTTGGGATAACCGGTCTTACGATCAGTTAAATTGTTCATCATTAATCATATAAATTATCATAACTATTACATACACGTTAATCTATTGTAAAAGTTAACCTGTATTTAAAAACCCTAATCATGCAGTTATAGATAGTAATCAGGGAGATAGTTCTAGTATGCGGCATTCCTAAGGCACCAATCAAACAAGAACATGTAATAGAAAGGCACACAAACAACTACTCCTATTTCATACATTTCAGATAACCAAATGATCGGATCATAAATATCCCGAAAGGTCTCTCAAAGATATTTAATATATAAGCATGAATCTAACCTATCTCTAATCCTATGCTCTGTATCTCTTATGATATAGTTTCAATCGAGAGAATACAGTCATGTCGAGTTAAAATGCTTCATCATACATAGGATAGGTAGAGGATGTACCACTAATAACTGGCCAGGTCTTAGCCTCAAAATTTCTAACCACGGCATAAGTTGGATAGGTAAACAATAGAGATTCAGCTCATAGATTCAAATACAATTTAAGTTCATACAGGCAGAGTAACGACATGTTATAATATCATAACTACTCAAACATAACCTTTATCATAGCAAACACAGATTTGTCTAACCTAGCACGGTATCTCTAGCAAGCAATATAACGAAAACATAACATAAGCACATCATATTTACGAAATAAAGAAGAGAGATATTATTAAAACCTGAATAAGTATTACAGACAAATCTTCGTGACACCAAGGTCTTGGAGTAACTCCGTACAAATGCTACAACTACCGTTACGCTAAACTAGCTCTTCTACTAGCTTATTTCTAGAGAGAGAATAAACTAGAGAGAGAGTGTGTGAGAGAGAAAGTGAAAGGTGTGTAGAAATGTGAAGGTATGAAAAGGTGTGTGGAATGAAGGATTGGAGGTCACTATTTATAGGCAAGCCAAGAAATCACACGTACAAGCACCACATCATCAAAATACAAGCAACCGAAGCAAGAGGAGAGCACACTGCCACTCCCTAGGCCGTACACGGCATGGAGAAATCCGTACACGGTCAAATCAGGCCGTATACGGCCCTCCCCAAGCTATGTACAGCCCTGAGGGAGGCCGTGTGTTTTTCTTCGGCTTTTTGCGTCGTTGCTTCGGAAGGCCGTATCTCCTTCGTTTCTTGCCCGTTTGATTCGAATCTTTCGCCTACGATCTTGTAATTCCATTACGCTCGTAAGGATACCAATTAGGTATATATTGGAGATGTATAGCCCATGCATGTCCAGAATACGTCTCATGGTCTTCGGTTGTGCTGTTTGCCGCGTATCTTTCTCATCCATGATCCAACTTGAGCTTTCCTTATATCCACATTCTTGTAATCTCCATGGCTACAAAATAAAGCAATTGTGAGGTCCTAGCATGGAGTTTACAGTAGATTTGAGGTTTGGCTCAATTTGATGCCCATTTCATCGTATTTTCAGCCCTTTTCGTATAGTTTTGGAAAGTCCATCAAGTTCTTACCTTTATAACAAAATGTGATGAATAATGATGTTTTAAGAATGTTTTTTCTATAAAAGGTCCAAATATGGGGTAAATAATGTAGGTAAAAATGTGACTTTTTACGTTACATCAAATATCCCACATTTAGAGTTTTGCTTGTCCTCAAGCAATTCTACCATGCCAACTAGACCCAAGAACTTTTCTAAAAAATATGGTTTTGCGGGAATCGAAAATATAAGAAGATATACGAAAATAATCAAATAAACCCTCGGGTATAACATAGGAGATAAGCACATGACGTATCCAAAGTTTCAGAATGATCGTCTTAGGCATGCTTTCAATTCTCGTGATCTTGGAATATATACGACTGGGCGATTCCTCTCAAGGTGGTCACTCAATTCACACAAGTGTATCGGGTTTCCTATCAATCTAAATCAAACGAAATCGCTCATATACCACTCGTGCAGCATTCATCGTCATAGGCTTGATCGAGAATCGAATCTCCACCACTTAGACAGGGATGGCACTAATTATCCCAGGATATTTAATGGGTTGTATTTTGTGGGTAAAAAGGGAATATTTTGAAAAAGTTGGTATGGTATGGTGATATGGGTTTTTTTGGAAGGACTGATCTTGATTCCGGAAACTCTTAAGGTCGTGAGAAGCTTTTATCGAATCCTTTAGAAATGGGAATCCACCGAGAATTTCTTCTTTTTGGATGATTCTTGAACTTCCTTGTATCTTTATTTTTGACTTTCTTTTTGGTATTTTTCTTGAGGCATCATATTTTTTTTATGCCTCATCCTCTTTTTGCTTTTGCTACTTCTTTTGAGATTCATCACCAAGATTTTTGACCTGGGAGAGCAATTGCTAGAGTGGCTAAAGATATCTAAATAGCGGTTTCTCACTTCCTCAGAAATTTCTTTTGTCAAGACGTTTTGATGGTGAGTTTTGGGTAAAAACTTGTTTTAGGGTTTTTGAAAGAAATGAAAAGGCTTAGGCTCAACAGGGTATAGTAAGAGGTCTTCAACACTGAAAGTGTCGGAAAGGGTTGGCTTGAAAAGATATGAGAAAAGGGGTTATTCCTAAAAATGTCCAGGTCATCTAATTGCACCTATGCCACGTATGGCACCTCTCAATATGGTCTCGAAACGCATATCAGGAGCAAGTTCTAATTCAAAATGCATGCACCGGTCACACACAACAAACGAAAAGTGAAGCATTAAAAATGAATGCTATTAGGCTCAAGTTACCTCACCGCAAGTTTATAGGGTTGTATATGCCCAGTCATGTGATGCCCCTCTTAGACTTTCATTAAGAAAATGTTGGAATCTGACCTGATTCTACCTCTTTCTGCTTAACCTTTGAGTTATTTGAAAATTTCGTAGTCTTACTTATATTTTTGACTCAAAAATTGTTTTAAAGTTTTAGGGTAAAGAATGACTTATTGGCTTCATGTGAGGACAAGTTGAAAAAATTGAGTACATTTTTGAAAAAATTTAGGCTCGTTATATGAAATAGGGAATATTGCTATCCCACACTTAAAAATAAACGTTGTCCTCAATGTTTTGGCACTAAGTAGGGAGAATCCCGCACTTAGGGTTTTATTGATTTTTAGAACAAATTTAGTTTTTAGTATCTCTAAGAATGGGGTGTTAATCCCACACTTAGAGATTGAAAGATGCATGTGAAAGCGTCTAGTTTTATTATTTATAAATGGAAATACCTTATTAATACTATCACACAACCAAGCAAGAATACCCGATCGGAATAATATAGCTATGGTAAGTCCAGGTCGAACACAGGAACGATGTTATTCAATTAGATTGGGATTATTAACTAAACTAATAAAACAGTAAAATATGGGGTACGTTTTAGTTCCGTACGAACGTTCAATATGAACTAAATAACTAAACCAAATAACATAAAACAAAGTAAAGAGGAAAAGATAAACAATTGGAGATAAACATGTAATTGCTTAGGTTCTTCCGCACAAATTCATATTATCCGGTTCATTTGTTTTGATTGTCTGATTGTGATTTCTTTTATATTAACTTAGATACTAATCAAGTGTCCAAGTTAAATGTAAATTAGCCACGGTTCGGGTTAACTAATATCTACAACCTAGGGTCCTACATTAAACATCGATCCGACGTCGCAAGAATGTTTCTCTATTGCGTGCTTTTCCCTAGATTGTGCATTAAGCATTCACGACTTGTTACGATTATTCCTCGCGGTATGACTCAACAATACCTACTAATAATCTCTTATTAGCTTACTCATTTTAGATTGATTAGTTACTATTCTCTTAACCCATCAAACTCAATATATTTAGCAATGACTATAAACCTAGATTCATAATCATCAATAATTAATAACATCAAAGGAACTCAATCTCAATGACGCTATTAACCACGTTAAGTAATAACTAACAATCACAATAAACAAGGATTCACGGATAACATAACAATCTTCAATCAGATAATTGATCCAAAACACAAATATAAACATCAAATAATCATAATCCAAGGTTTTCAAACTAAACAATATACATAAAGTCTAATTCATAACTTAATCATACAAAATCATATTCATGATTTCAAACAAAACACATAGACGATGTTCGAATTGAAATCGGAAAAAGATATGCAAACCAAATCATGTGCGAAGTAAAATCTGTAACACCCCCAAATTTCGGGTTGCGGAAGCGGTCGGGTCAGGGTGTTACCAATCAAATATCACAAGCACAAATGTATATAATGAATGACTCTAAATGAGACGTTTGAAAATAGTTATTACATTTACCAAAATAAAACGTTTACATCGTTCGCGAGTTCGCAAAATGTGATCCAATACATAAGTTGTAGTACAAAAATAATGCAAGGAAATCCAAGTGTTTGAAATCATGCGACTCGAGCTACCATATCTTGTAGCAATCCTAATCCTACTGGGCACCTGAGAACACATGCTAAAACGAGTCAGCTATAAAGCTGGTGAGTTCATAGGTTGGTTAGTTGAAAACAATAGTATAAACCTTGTATGTTTGAAAGGTAGTTCAAAAACTACGATTTTGATTTGTATTTGTTATAGAGTTGTAACATCAATGTGTATACAATAAACGAGGTATCTAATACCTAAGTAACCATGGTGTGTACCTAAGTACATAGAGAAAGCGGCAGTCCATGCTTAGATACCTATCAGGTATAAGTATGTCTACAAACGTGAGGCACTACATGCCTAAGTACTATTGAGTAAGTGTATGACCGAGTCATATCAAGGGTGTGGCAATCCATGCCTAGATACCTATCAGGTATGAGTAAGTCTACCAATGTGTGGCAATACATGCCTAAGTACAAATCAAGTATGTGTATGACCACGTCATATGATAACAAGTGATAATATTACTTATCCAGTAGTAAGGTACTAGTGTGCCACCTGGCATAGTGTGTTGCCTCCAGCAACATGTAATTGTAGTCCCGTGGAACTATGATTGAGTATTTAGGTAAATACTGAGTCAAAGATCTCGAGTGTAAGCTCGCCGATCTGTTGATGAGTGCGAATCTCGAGTGTAAGCTCACCGATCTATTAATGAGTGCGAGTATCAACTCGTATGTTTATCCGTGTTTTGTATCGCTTTACCACGATATCGTTTTGAATCACTTTACCATGATCTCGTTTTGTATCACTCTAACCTTGATATCGTTTTGTGCTCACTTTACCGTGACATCGTTTTGTATCACTCTAACCGTGATATCGAACAGTGTTGCTCGCAAGCAATGTATGTATATGAGAGCCGGCAGTACTACGACATGCCCGACTTGAGTAATTGAGCCGGCAGTGCTACGACATGCCCGACTTGGGTAATTATGTTTGTATAAGTGTATGTATATCAATATACATAAGTAAATCGTAGGTAGCACCGAGTGCTTGAGATTAAGTACGAGTATGTACGTATATATATATATATATATATATATATATATATATATATATATATATATATATATATATATATATATATATATTTATATATATGTAAGCCTGATCAACAAACACATCCAACAAATATCATGTATCACATGAAATGATTTAATGTATCTAGTTATGTATATACAATACTTAGATATTCGGTGTATCGCAATAAGCCTAGGTATGAATAATCATCACCTAGTTGTTTTGTAAAGGAACTATACAAACATACGTCACTATCGTATACTCCTAGCCTCCAGCCTAGCAAGTATATTGAGGTCTCGGGGAAATGTTCACGTAAGTACAAATCCATTTGAGTAATCCTGGGATATATCGATAGTCTTAGTTCCTAAAAGGGGAAGCTAATCCTGTAAAAAGTATAGTTGTTGTCCAGCTTAGGTAGAACTAACCAGTTCTAGAATATTCGATGATATTGTCCCGTGACAATAAGGCCAAAGGGTAGTGATAACTTAAGCATGTTATGTAATGGTAATAATTTTTCAACAATCTAGCAGTGTACAATGGTAACCTATCTAGGTTAAATAGCGATATTGTTCTACAACAATATGATGGGTGAAATTACTAAGTATTACACAGTTTGTATTACATAACAGTAACAGAGTTAAGTGTGAATTATAAAAGTTTACCAATATAATTCAAAAATAGTAATTGTGCATGCGTCTCACCCCGAAAACAGTAAAACAGTTGAAATAGTGGGGCTATGAACTCACCTGAGAAGCTAGCGGTCCTAAGGTATGTGCGTTGTATCAATGGTAACCTCCTGGCGTCCTAAACACGCGAGGTTATGTAAGTAAGCAACTAATTAGTCCAGCTAAACTAGCTGCTCGAGTATTTGTTTGTTTTGATTAAGCTTATAGTTTGTGTAAAACCCGTTGTGACGGTTTGTAATAATATTTATCAAAAATATTATTATTGTGTTTGTTGAAAGTAAATCTCGTATTTTTGCGTTTTGAATCGGGTATAAATGTTCGCGGTTGCGTACGTTCGATACCTTTTGGAAAAGTACTTATGAAAATCTGACTTATTTTCGACACTTGATGCGTCACTTCATTCGATTTGCGACACTTAAGTCAGTGTCGCAAAATATGTAATTTTTGAATTAGTAGTGACACTTAGACAAGTGTCGCAGGTGGCATCACTTGCAGGTTAGCGACACTAAGGTAAGTGTCGCTAAGTCTGCGTCACTTAATGCGACACTTACTTGCGGCACTTACTGCGCCATCCAGCTGCGACACTAGGCTAGTGTCGTAGCACTGATTTTGGTCCCGATGCGACACTCGCGTCTGTTCGATGATTTTTCACCCAAAATCAAGATCTAACCTATTTTCTGGCCAAATCTAGTTAATGTAACGTTAGAACATGTTGTTTTGAGTATTTCTAACACGAAATCAAAGGAAAAAGGGAAGTAATCGCTTACGATTTGGAGATCGAGCAAGAAAATGGTGATGATGAACTTGATGATGAAGATGGAGATGATGATTAGTTGTTGTTGTTCATGATGTTAATCTTGTTGTTGTGGTTATTGATTTAGAGAAATTGAGAGAGATAGAGTTAGATTGAAGAAGAAGATGAAAAATGAGATGAAAAATGAAAAGGGGAAAGTGTGGATCGGCTTATGAAGAAAAAGAAAACCCAGATCCCCTTTTTGGGGACTGTTGTCTCTAATACGCAGTGTAAAATACTCGTGTTCTTATACCCGATCGTAAAATAAATTAATATTTTTAATTTCTAAAATTCATTTATATGTTTTCGAAATGTTTTTGAATCAAAGTATTTTATAAAAATACATCATTTGGGTTAGAGTTTTATAACTTAGTTTCGCGCGCTTTCAGATAACTAGAATGCGTTTTTAATTAAAACGACTTACATTTTCAAACGTCTAGTATTTTTCCTCAAATGTATAATGTTAAATCTATATAATAAAATATTATTTATAAAAAAAAAAATTTACTGAAATTCGGACGCGATATTCTGCGTTCTTTCATATTCTTTCTAATGTGATTATTAAATAATCATTGTGTATTATATATATATATATATAGTTATATATATAAAGTTTTCGAATACTTTGTTATAATTGCGTACTAAGTACGGTTATTTGAAGTTTAAATTGGGCGGGTAAATTGACATTTTTGACCGGGTGTTTCATTCTCCCCCTGTTAAGAAAATTTCGTCCCGAAATTTCGAGTGAAGTAGCGTGGGGTCCGGGGAGGAGTGTATGTATGAGAGGTTCATCGAGTAGATAGTAGACATACGATGCCCTTGTCAAGTTTGAAAGCAGTCAATCCATGACTGTGTCGTGGTTCATCATGGTAGTCAGATCACTGACTATTTCGTTTGTTCCGATGGTTGTTAAGTCGTGGTTACAGGGTAACCGTTTACAATGTAGTCCATTTGGGACTAGATAGTTGTCACATGGTGACCGTTTAGTGAGCAGTCCAATCAGGACTAAGTGATTTGTAAACGTTCAGTTTGTCCAGTCTGCTGAAAGCAAACTTTGAGTTTTACGTTGGCCTAGATTAACTAGCCCTATGATGCACTCGGCATTAATATCGGGAAGTAAAAAGTACACGTTTAGTGTAAATCAAAATCGAAGGGTTATGTTTTCGAGGAAGAATGTACCTACATCATTGTCGGAGATTTGTCCGGTTCATTCGAAGCCGATCAGGTGAATCTTGCATTTCATTTTTGGGCAATCCTTCTTGTAATGTCCGGGTTCACCACATTTGAGGCATATCCTTTGTGAGTCGGGATTGGCGGGAACTCTGCAATCCCAGATTTTGTGTCCATATCGTTGGCATCTCTCGCAAGGTATGCCACATGTACCATCGTGGTGACGTTTGCAACCATGACAAAACGGTTTGTTTCCTGCATAGCCTCGTTTTTCCTTGGGTTCGGTAGCGTAGGACCTCAAGGGTTCGGGTCGATTTGTTGGACCATGACTAGTTCTAGAATTTCCATTCCATTTTCCTTGATGGTTTTCAGTTGCAGGTGTTCCGCGTCGAACCACCTGTGCCATTAGTTTGTGGGCCATGCGAACAGCATCGTGAATAGTGTCGGGTTTTGAGGCGGTGACCATCCCCTCAATTTGCATCGGAAGCCCTCCGATGTACCTTTCGATTCGTTTGTATTCAGGGTTCACCATGGTTGGGCAAAGAAGTGCCAGTTGGTGAAAGCGGTTGGTGTATGTCATGATATCGTTGTCTCTTACGGTGAGGTGCCAGAATTCGTCCTCGAGTTTGTGTAGCTCCTCACTGGGACAATACTCGCCCCTCATTAATTGTTTCAGTTCCTCCCAAGGAAGTTTGTGAGCAGTGTCGGCCCCTACAGTTTGGGCGTAGGAATTCCACCAGGTAAGGGCATTATCTTGGAGGGTGTAGGCGGAGTACTTAACCTTGTAGTCATCGGGGCAGTTGCAGATGTGGAATACAGATTCCATTCTATCGATCCATCGGATTAATCTGACAGCCCCTTCAGTCCCAATGAAGTTTAGCGGGTTACAGTTCAGGAATTCCTTATAGGTGCAGGGTCGCGCTCGGTTTCGGGTAGCTAAAGCATCAGCCACCCTTTGTTCAACAATTTGGTCAAGCTCAGCTTGTGTGTATGTTTGTCGTCTAGGCGGCATGATTCTTAAATAAGAATGAAATGACAATTATAAGATCTTTATTCAAAGATTATGATTATTACAGTGGCATACATAGGAGTGTGTTATACAATTGTGCAAGGTGACCATCAATGATGTACAATGATGGGATTTGGAAATTCCTTACGGTATGTGTTCGAAAGTCCCCCGACTTTTTCAATGTAGTCAACCAAGACTATGTTATCGTAAGTAGTCCAACGGATAATAGTGCAGCACTAACGTACTGTAGATGTAATCCTAATAAATTAGAGTGTAGTACCCTAAGTACTGAAATGCAGTAACAACGTACTATAATGCAGTGCTAAAAGCACAGTAATGTAATACTAACGTATTATGAGTGTAGTACCGAAGTACTATGAAATGCAGCACCACGTGCCGTAATTGCAGTGCCCGAAGCACCGTAATGCAGTACCCATGTACTATGAGTGTAGCTGTGACACCCCCAAATTTGATTGATTTGCGGAAGCTCGAATTGGGTGTCACTAATCAATATACAAAGCACATAAGATAATAATGAACGACCACTATATGCGTCATTTTAAACTTGTATAGATAAAGTAATTGTTTACATCAAAATATAGTTACATTAGCTCGATTCCTGAAATTGAGAGATTACATAGCATAATTACTTTTACAAAATATAATAATGCAATCCAATCTCTAGTTGTATGAATGCTGACTCGAGCTAATAGTTCCTGCTTGTGCAGCCAACCTACTGCTGGATACCTGTGATAAATACTAAAATGGGTCAGCGAAAACGCTGGTGAGCTCACAGGTTTGTATGTCAATGTATAGTTGTCAGAACCGCAAGATTTATATTGAATTTAAAATGCAATTAAGCAAAATAAAAGTTATACTGTCCATGAGCACATAGTCTGAGCTTAACTTGATTTGTCAGGCCCAATTAAGGAAACCTAACTTGAAATGCCTCCTACGAGTGTCTAATCCACACTCGTCTTCCCAAATGCTAATACATCCGTTTGACCGGTTAGTGCGTGCTAACCCGGATGAGGATTGTCAATCCCATATGATATCATATACTAACATTCACGCTATAAATACTAGAGACTATGCTATGGAGGACTTTAAATTGATTAGCTTGAAACTCATGTAGTATTTGAAGTTTGTCACTTGCGTTCTACTTGTAAAACAAAATGAAGTAGTAATATCACACCCCTAGTAAAAGTAGTGAAAATGGGGCCATGAAACTCACCTGAGTCTTGAAGTGTTTAATTTAATAAACTTGAAGTAATTAGCTGTGAGTTGGTATCCAAAGACTTGAAACCTGAATGTGTCCACGACACTTGATTGTTATTAATTGTATCGGTATCTCGAAAGACTACCATTGAAATTGTTTGTTTAACTTGATGTCCAAATTACCCCGATTTGGTTGATTGAATTATCTAAGTTTCAACGACTTAGTTGATTGAATTGTCTAAGTTACTATGACTTAGTTGATTTAATTGTGTATTTGGAAGTGTGTACGGCCCGTTGGTGACGGTTGTAACAATAGTTCTAAAATGTTATTATATTGTTGTTGCAGTGAATTGCTACAGTGAATTGCTACAGTGAATTGCTACAGTAAAATTTGACTTTTCTACAGTAACTTTGACTTCGAAAATTTTGAGTTTTGAAGATTCTGTTTTGTGCGACGTAGCCTGCGACGTAGAGAGCGACGTAAGAGTTTTGCGACGAAAAGGGTTGCGTCGCCAAAATCAACAGTGCTAAGTCAATAGCGACGTAAAGTGCTGCGTCACTAATGCGACGTATGTTCGGTTTGCGACGTTAAGGTCTGCGTCGCTATGTGCGACATTCGCAAGTCAATGCGACGTAATAGGCTGCGTCGCTATATGCGACGTTGGGGATACAGTGCGACGTAAGTCGCTGCGTCGCATTTGCTCCAGGCCAAATGCGACGTACGGAGTCTGATCGGAGTTTCATCCTCAAAAACGCGTTTTCCGGCCATCGATCGGCATAATATTTTTACCCAACCCATTTTAGGACATTACAAGGTTATACAAACAACTAGCAAGTTATAAAACTTAAAAACGAGAGTTTTCGGAGTTGTGTCGGAAACTTACAAATCGCCGAAATGAAATTCCGGAAAGATAGGATTGTAGATCGCGAAGTGGTGAACGTTTTATTCCAAAAGGGCTTGGTGATCCGAGTGCGTTTTGTGCTAGTTTTTGGCGATTTAAGGGTGGTGGTGGTTTTTGAAGTTTAGAGAGAATAGGGAGAAGTGAGAGAAGAGAAAGAAATGAAATGAAAGAAATGGAGGTGGAGGTGGGGTTTAAGTCCCCATTTCAGCCTCTGTTTTCGTGTCCCGCGCGGTGTTCGTTTTCCCGATTGTTACATCGTTAATTATTTAATTTATAAGTTAAATTTTTTGTTTTAATTTGCAAATAATGATTTAATTGTTTTGTTGAAGTATTTTACTAAATATTTAATAATTACATTATAAAAGGTAACTTGTTTCGTTTGGTTTGCGCAATTACATTTTATTCGCATTTATATTAATTGTGTGATAAAACTTGGATACTAAATATTATTGACATAATATTTTTAAGTGTAATAACGTTATTAAAATCCTTGTATTACTTAATAAAATTGTTCACCAACGTCCGTATTTATTGAATCGAAATACGTTCGATTTGAAACTCGTACGATTTAAACAAATCGTATAATTGTGTAGATATATATTCAACAATATATATAATAATTGATACATTAATTAGCCTAACACAGAACTAATTACATGTATTAAAACTTGATTAGGCACTAAATTATAGTCCTAGATTGACGGGTGTCACATTCTCCCCCTGTTAGAAGAATTTCGTCCCGAAATTTATGTTGAAGTTGTGTTTGAAGCTGAGTCAGTGAAGAGTTGAGGATACTTGAGTCGCATCTGGTCTTCCCGTTCCCAGGTAAATTCCAGACCGCGCCGCGAATTCCACCTAACTTTGACGATGGGAATACGACTTTGTTTAAGTTGTTTGACCTCACGGTCCATGATTTCGGCGGGTTCCTCAACAAAGTGAAGTTTCTCGTCAACTCGAATTTCATCGAGTGGAATGATAAGTGTCTCATCAGACAGACACTTCTTCAGATTTGAAACATGAAAAGTGGGATGCACGCTGCTGAGTTCAGATGGCAGCTGCAATCGATATGCCACTGGACCAATCCTTTCGAGGATCTCGAATGGTCCAATGTATCTGGGATTCAACTTCCCTCGTTTGCCAAACCGGATTACGCCTTTCCAAGGCGATACTTTGAGTAGAACTCGATCCCCAACCTGGAACTCGAGTGGCTTGCGCCTTACGTCAGCATAACTTCTCTGACGATCTCGCGCGGCTTTGAGTTTGTTTTGAATTTCGACGATTCTCTCGGTCGTCTCGTGGATGATTTCTGGACCTGTGAGTTGGCTATCCCCAACTTCAGTCCAACAGGTAGGTGACCGGCACTTACGACCGTACAGTGCCTCGAAAGGTGCAGCTTTGATGCTGGTATGATAACTGTTGTTGTACGAGAACTCGCACAATGGTAGGTGTTTTTCCCAGTTTACACCGAAGTCTACTACGCAGGCCCGTAGCATGTCTTCCAGTGTTTGAATGGTTCGTTCACTTTGGCCGTCGGTTTGAGGATGGTATGCGGTACTCATATCAAGTCGAGTACCCAGAGATTTTTGAAGTGATTGCCAAAATTGTGAAGTGAAACGACTATCTCTATCGGAGATAATTGAGATTGGAACACCGTGTTTGGTCACGATTTCCTTCAGATAAATGTTGGTGAGGCGTTCCATTTTGTCGGATTCCTTGATTGCCAGGAAGTGAGCAGACTTTGTGAGACGATCCACGATCACCCAAATGGTATCGCAACCGCTCGACGATTTGGGTAGTTTGATTATGAAATCCATGGCAATTTGTTCCCATTTCCATTCAGGAAGACTGGGTTGTTGAAGTAAACCAGAAGGTTTTTGATATTCGATTTTGACTTTGGAGCAAGTAAAGCATTTGCTGACATAGGTGGCGATTTCAGATTTCATGTTCGGCCACCAGTAGAAGTCCTTGATACCGTGGTACATTTTATCGGACCCCGGGTGGATAGAATATTTAGACTTGTGAGCTTCATCCATCACCAAGTCTCGTAGGTTCCCAAATTTAGGCAACCAGATTCGGTTTGAGAAATACCTAATCCCGTTAGGTCTGATTTCTAATTGTTTATCCATGCCCCGCAAGGCTTCATCTTTGACATTTTCGGGTTTTAAGGCTTCGAGTTGAGCAGTGAGAATTTGAATGTTTAAATTGTTGTGAATGGTCATACTGAGGGCTCAAACCCGAAGTGGTTTCACTCGCTCTTTTCGACTGAGGGCGTCAGCAACAACATTTGCTTTGCCTGGATGATATTTGAGTTCGCAGTCGTAATCGGTAAGCAACTCGACCCATCGACGTTGCCTCATGTTGAGATCCTTCTGATCGAATATGTGTTGAAGGCTTTTATGGTCGGTAAAGATTGTACATCTGGTACCGTAAAGGTAATGTCTCCAGATTTTGAGGGCAAAAATGACAGCTCCTAGCTTGAGGTCGTGGGTGGTGTAATTCTTTTCATGAATCTTGAGCTGTCGGGAAGCATAAGCTATGACTTTGTCTCGTTGCATGAGCACACAACCGAGACCTTGATGAGAAGCATCGCAGTATACCACGAAGTCATCGGTGCCTTCGGGTAATGATAGAATAGGAGCACTGCAAAGCTTTTGCTTTAAGAGTTGGAATGCCGACTCTTGTTTATCAGTCCAGTCAAACTTTTTGTCTTTCTGGGTCAGCGTCGTGAGTGGTATGGCTATCTTGGAGAAATTTTCAATGAATCGTCGATAGTATCCGGCCAGTCCTAAAAACTGCCGTACTTCGGTCGGAGTGGTTGGCGATTGCCAGTCTTTGATAGCCTCGATTTTTGACGGGTCGACGTGAATCCCCTGACTGTCAATCACGTGACCAAGGAATTGAACGGTTTTAATCCAGAACTCACACTTAGAGAACTTGGCATAAAGCTCCTCGTGTTTAAGTAGTTCAAGGATGGTTTTGAGATGTTGCGCGTGTTCTTCTTTGTTCCGTGAATATATGAGAATGTCATCGATAAAGACAATGACAAACTTGTCAAGGTAAGGTTTACACACCCGATTCATAAGGTCCATGAATACAGCCGGTGCGTTTGTTAGTCCGAATGGCATCACTTGAAATTCGTAATGCCCGTAACGGGTTCTGAAAGCGGTTTTTGGAATATCGGCATCGCGGACACGCAGTTGGTGATAACCGGATCGGAGATCTATCTTTGAATAACAACTCGACCCTTGAAGTTGGTCGAACAAATCATCGATTCGAGGAAGTGGATACCGGTTCTTGACAGTTAACTTGTTCAACTCTCGATAGTCGATACACATTCGAAAAGAACCATCTTTCTTCTTAACAAATAGGACCGGAGCCCCCCAAGGTGAAGAACTCGGCCTGATAAACCCTCGTTCCAGGAGTTCCTGTAACTGGGTGGACAGCTCCTGAAGTTCGGATGGAGCTAAGCGGTATGGCGCTCGGGCCACCGGCGCAGCACCTGGTACAAGATCGATTGAGAACTCAACCTGTCTTGGTGGTGGTAGACCAGGTAGTTCTTCAGGAAAGACTTCTGGAAAGTCTCGAACAATTGGAACATCCTCAAGTCGCTTCTCCTCCGACTTTTTCTCCATGATGTGCGCGAGGATTGATGGATAACCCTTTCTCAGAAATTTCCGGGTTTTAAGACAAGAGATGATGTTAAGCCTCGTCCCACCGGTCTCCCCCTGTATGATCAGGGTCCTACCGACGGCGAGAGGTATGCGAACAATTTTATCGTAGCAAATGATTTCTGCGCGATGTTTGGATAACCAGTCCTCGCCCACGATGACATCGAAACTTCCTATCTCAACAGGCATAAGGTCTATGGAGAAGATTTCGTCGGCTAGATTTAAAGTGCAATTAGGTATCACACTATTGGTTTCTATCAATTTACCATTTGCTAGCTCTACGGTGTACTTAACGTCTAAAGCAACAGGTGTAATGTCAAGTAGAGGGCAAAATTCATCGGAAACAAAACTCCTATAGGCACCAGTATCAAACAGAATAGAAGCAGTTAAATTGTTGAGGAGGAACATACCCGTGACCACATTCGGGTCCTGACGGGCGTCCCCTGAGTTGATCACGAAGGCGCTACTTTTGGCGTTGTTGTTGTTGCGGTGGTTGTTGTTGTTGTTGTTGCTGCCCTTATTCTTCAATTTTGGGCAAGAATCCCTAAAGTGTCCTGGGTTTCCACATTCGTAGCAGGACTTAGGTTGTCGGGCATTTTTGTCAGAGGGGTTGTTGTTGGATTTGGGGGCTCGGCAATCCTTAGTCGAATGCCCATACTTCCTGCAGTTGTTGCAAGGAGTATTGCACTGGCCAAAATGGTGATAGTTGCACTTGGGACAATAAGGCCTGTCCCCGGTGTAGCTGCGGGTGGGTTCAGAGTTTGAGGTGTAGACTTGGATGGCGTTATTTTTCTTGTTTGAGTTGTGGTGGTGTTCAATGGATTTGCGTTTGTTGTTGTTGGAGGATGAGGTGTTGGAGGTCTCACGGCTGACAACTAGAGCCATGAGTTCGTGGGCCAATCGAATGGCACTCTCAGTGGTGGTTGGTTTAGATGAGGCGACGTTTCCCTGGATGTTCTCGGGGAGTCCACGAATGTATCTCTTAATGCCCTTACTTTCTGGTTCGACCAAACTCGGGCACAATAAAGCAAACTGCTGAAATTTGGTGGTATATTCAGCAACATCATTTCCCTGCACCGCCAGGTGCCAGAATTCTTCCTCCAGCCTGTGCAATTCTTCTTCAGGACAGTATTTTTCTGTCAGCTTCTTCTTCAGTTCGGCCCAAGGAAGTCGATTTGCAACTTCAAGACCTACGGAGTTTGCGTGGGTTTTCCACCACGTGAGTGCACCTTCCTGAAAAGTGTAAGCAGCGAATTTGACCTTGTTGTTCTCAGTGCAATCGCAGAGACTGAAAACAGATTCCATGCGCTCAATCCAACGGATTAAGCCAATGGCACCTTCCGTGCCCTTGAAGTATAGCGGTTTACAGCTAAGAAAGTCCTTATAGGAGCAAGGTTTGGGTGGTGGAGTATTGGTTGCTGTGTCCTCGCTACCGGGTGGTGTTCGGGTAGCCAAGGCTTCGGTCACACTGCGGGCAATTATTCCCGCGATCTCAGCTTCGCTAAGGGTAATTTGACGACGAGGAGGCATGATACTGAGTAAGAAAGAACAAAGAAAGGAAGTGAGATACTCGTCCGAGTGCGATGAATTTGGTGGTGTGTTTGTCATTCCGAGATAAAACGTTAGAGAGAAAGAGGCCAATATTCATATAATATAATATAGCCTAAAGTTGTAATGAGGTCTATTTATGTAAATATATGTATATCACATAATAACCTATTGAGTGTCTAGCACAGACGTGTTTTGAGTCCCGTTTCTCTCGAGGTCAGAGTCAACTAATGCATTCCTGTTCAACATAACTCTTTCAGGTCTCACATCATCTTTCTTTAATTGTACATAGTTGATCAGGCTATGTTAAATTAAAGTCGTATGATGTAATCCCTGAACTAGTCATAACTAATAAGGAATACTGCCTAACGGTCATAGTCTAGGCCCACTAAATGCAACCTAGTTCACTGTAACCTTAGGCTCTGATACCAATCTGTGACACCCCCAAATTTGATTGATTTGCGGAAGCTTGAATTGGGTGTTACTAATCAATATACAAAGCACATAAGATAATAATGAACGACCACTATATGCGTCGTTTTAAACTTGTATAGATAAAGTAATTGTTTACATCAAAATATAGTTACATTAGCTCGATTCCTGAAATTGAGAGATTACATAGCATAATTACTTTTACAAAATATAATAATGCAATCCAATCTCTAGTTGTATGAATGCTGACTCGAGCTAATAGTTCCTGCTTGTGCAGCCAACCTACTGCTGGATACCTGTGATAAATACTAAAATGGGTCAGCGAAAACGCTGGTGAGCTCACAGGTTTGTATGTCAATGTATAGTTGTCAGAACCGCAAGATTTATATTGAATTTAAAATGCAATTAAGCAAAATAAAAGTTATACTGTCCATGAGCACATAGTCTGAGCTTAACTTGATTTGTCAGGCCCAATTAAGGAAACCTAACTTGAAATGCCTCCTACGAGTGTCTAATCCACACTCGTCTTCCCAAATGCTAATACATCCGTTTGACCGGTTAGTGCGTGCTAACCCGGATGAGGATTGTCAATCCCATATGATATCATATACTAACATTCACGCTATAAATACTAGAGACTATGCTATGGAGGACTTTAAATTGATTAGCTTGAAACTCATGTAGTATTTGAAGTTTGTCACTTGCGTTCTACTTGTAAAACAAAATGAAGTAGTAATATCACACCCCTAGTAAAAGTAGTGAAAATGGGGCCATGAAACTCACCTGAGTCTTGAAGTGTTTAATTTAATAAACTTGAAGTAATTAGCTGTGAGTTGGTATCCAAAGACTTGAAACCTGAATGTGTCCACGACACTTGATTGTTATTAATTGTATCGGTATCTCGAAAGACTACCATTGAAATTGTTTGTTTAACTTGATGTCCAAATTACCCCGATTTGGTTGATTGAATTATCTAAGTTTCAACGACTTAGTTGATTGAATTGTCTAAGTTACTATGACTTAGTTGATTTAATTGTGTATTTGGAAGTGTGTACGGCCCGTTGGTGACGGTTGTAACAATAGTTCTAAAATGTTATTATATTGTTGCTGCAGTGAATTGCTACAGTGAATTGCTACAGTGAATTGCTACAGTAAAATTTGACTTTTCTACAGTAACTTTGACTTCGAAAATTTTGAGTTTTGAAGATTCTGTTTTGTGCGACGTAGCCTGCGACGTAGAGAGCGACGTAAGAGTTTTGCGACGAAAAGGGTTGCGTCGCCAAAATCAACAGTGCTAAGTCAATAGCGACGTAAAGTGCTGCGTCGCTAATGCGACGTATGTTCGGTTTGCGACGTTAAGGTCTGCGTCGCTATGTGCGACATTCGCAAGTCAATGCGACGTAATAGGCTGCGTCGCTATATGCGACGTTGGGGATACAGTGCGACGTAAGTCGCTGCGTCGCATTTGCTCCAGGCCAAATGCGACGTACGGAGTCTGATCGGAGTTTCATCCTCAAAAACGCGTTTTCCGGCCATCGATCGGCATAATATTTTTACCCAACCCATTTTAGGACATTACAAGGTTATACAAACAACTAGCAAGTTATAAAACTTAAAAACGAGAGTTTTCGGAGTTGTGTCGGAAACTTACAAATCGCCGAAATGAAATTCCGGAAAGATAGGATTGTAGATCGCGAAGTGGTGAACGTTTTATTCCAAAAGGGCTTGGTGATCCGAGTGCGTTTTGTGCTAGTTTTTGGCGATTTAAGGGTGGTGGTGGTTTTTGAAGTTTAGAGAGAATAGGGAGAAGTGAGAGAAGAGAAAGAAATGAAATGAAAGAAATGGAGGTGGAGGTGGGGTTTAAGTCCCCATTTCAGCCTCTGTTTTTGTGTCCCGCGCGGTGTTCGTTTTCCCGATTGTTACATCGTTAATTATTTAATTTATAAGTTAAATTTTTCGTTTTAATTTGCAAATAATGATTTAATTGTTTTGTTGAAGTATTTTACTAAATATTTAATAATTACATTATAAAAGGTAACTTGTTTCGTTTGGTTTGCGCAATTACATTTTATTCGCATTTATATTAATTGTGTGATAAAACTTGGATACTAAATATTATTGACATAATATTTTTAAATGTAATAACGTTATTAAAATCCTTGTATTACTTAATAAAATTGTTCACCAACGTCCGTATTTATTGAATCGAAATACGTTCGATTTGAAACTCGTACGATTTAAACAAATCGTATAATTGTGTAGATATATATTCAACAATATATATAATAATTGATACATTAATTAGCCTAACACAGAACTAATTACATGTATTAAAACTTGATTAGGCACTAAATTATAGTCCTAGATTGACGGGTGTCACAGTAGCACTAATGTGCCAAATTGCAGTATCAACATACTGTGAGCGTAGCACTAACGTGCCAAATTGCAGTATCAACATATTGTTAGTGTAGCACTAATGTGCCAAATTGCAGTATCAACATACTGTGTAATGCAGCACCGCGTGCTGTGTGTTGTGCCCGAAGCACGATGTAACCAGATGTGTTGGTATGTAGGACACCCACGGTGTCTCGTGTAGTGCCGAAGTAGAGATGTGCCTAAAGCAAGACGTAGCACCACGTGCCATATGTTGTTTGAGTGTAGCCCTAAGGCCAAAGAAAGGTTGTAGTTAAGTAATTTCCCAATTGTAGCACAAAGGCTAAAAATGCAAGTGCCGAGGTAACAAACCAGGTAGGCACTGAAGTATTGAATCGTGTGAGTACCGAGGTACTGTGATGATCAACATGATCGGAATGTGATAGAATGATTTTTGTGAACTTAGTCATTACGAGTGTCCCTCGCAATACTAATCCAATGGTAACCAGTATGGTCAATGTTGAAATCAAGGCGCGCGTAAGTCGTTGAGTTTTAGTTTAACTGTTGGAAAAACATTCCAAGATACGAGTGTAGTGGTTGACCAATTCAATTGGTGATCGCCTGCCCGACGATGAGAGCGAGTGAAAATTGTATGAGGGGAGTAGATGTGATGCGCCTTGGTAATGATTTCTCATAAGATGAGAAATTTGTTGGTTTGTCCTTAGACGTAAACTCCTCAAGTAGTTCTCTTTCGAATAAATTGTTTGTAGTGACGTCGTTGTTTGTTTTAATTTTGTGAATGATGAGCGTGTGTGGGTCTCTATTTCCATAGTTAACGTTTATGCCTCCTTTCCGAGGTTCAGCGATAAGTATTATATTCTCATATGCATACATATGGAGAAAGTGTTGAATCGTGATGGTGAGAAAGATGGCGATGTACCTCTCCGCGAGTATATGGCAGTACAGTGGAATGTGTTATAAGTGATTACACTTGTATGAATAGATAGGCGATAATAGGTGATAACAAGTCCTGTTCTTTGTATTGAATAATGTTATAATGGCCATATTTGGCGTTTTCAGTGTTGTGAGCATCCGAGGGGTGTTATCGTGTGAGGACTATATATATTTATTCAACATATATAATAGCACAGAAAGTAGCACACATGTAAGGCCTATTCATATATACCTACAGTACATATAATAGCCTAGGGTGTCTAGCCCAAAACAATCAGAGTCAACTAGTGCATTCCTGTTCGATATAACCCCTTTCAGATCTCTCATCATCTTCATTTAATTGTACATAGTTAGCTAGGCTACGTTAAATTAAACTTGTATGATGAGATCGCTGAACCAGTCATACCTAATAGGGAATATGGCCTAACGGTCATAGTCTAGGCCCACTAAATGCAACCTAGTTCACTAAAACCTTAGGCTCTGATACCAATCTGTAACACCCCCAAATTTCGGGTTGCGGAAGCGATCGGGTCAGGGTGTTACCAATCAAATATCACAAGCACAAAGGTACATAATGAACGACTCTAAATGAGACGTTTGAAAATAGTTATTACATTTACCAAAATAAAACGTTTACATCGTTCGCGAGTTTGCAAAATGTGATCCAATACATAAGTTGTAGTACAAAAATAATGCAAGGAAATCCAAGTGTTTGAAATCATGCGACTCGAGCTACCATATCTTGTAGCAATCCTAATCCTGCTGGGCACCTGATCACACATGCTAAAACGAGTCAGCTATAAAGCTGGTGAGTTCATAGGTTGGTTAGTTGAAAACAATAGTATAAACCTTGTATGTTTGAAAGGTAGTTCAAAAACTACGATTTTGATTTGTATTGTTATAGAGTTGTAACATCAATGTGTATACAATAAATGAGGTATCTAATACCTAAGTAACCGTGGTGTGTACCTAAGTACATAGAGAAAGCGGCAGTCCATGCCTAGATACCTATCAGGTATAAGTATGTCTACAAACGTGAGGCACTACATGCCTAAGTACTATCGAGTAAGTGTATGACCGAGTCATATCGAGGGTGTGGCAATCCATGCCTAGATACCTATCAGGTATGAGTAAGTCTACCAATGTGTGGCAATACATGCCTAAGTACAAATCAAGTATGTGTATGACCACGTCATATGATTACAACTAATAATATTACTTATACAGTAGTAAGGTACTAGTGTGCCACCTGGCATAGTGTGTTGCCTCCAGCAACATGTAATTGTAGTCCCGCAGAACTATGATTGAGTATTTAGGTAAATACTGAGTCAAAGATCTCGAGTGTAAGCTCGCCGATCGGTTGATGAGTGCGAATCTTGAGTGTAAGCTCACCGATCCATTAATGACTGCGAGTATCAACTAGTATGTTTATCCGTGTTTTGTATCGCTTTACCACGATATCATTTTGAATCAATTTACCGTGATCTCATTTTGTATCACTCTAACTGTGATATCGTTTTGTGCCCACTTTACCGTGGCATCATTTAGTATCACTCTAACCGTGATATCGAACAGTGTTGCTCGCAAGCAATGTATGTATATGAGAGCCGGCAGTACTACGACATGCCCAACTTGAGTAATTGAGCCGGCAGTACTATGACATGCCCGACTTGAATAATTGAGCCGGCAGTGCTATGACATGCCCAACTTGGGTAATTGTGTTTGTATAAGTGTATGTATATCAATATACATAAGTAAATCATAGGTAGCACCGAGTGCTTGAGATTATGTACGAGAATGTATATATATATATATATATATATATATGTATGTATGTATATGTAAGCCTGATCAACAAACACATCCAACAAATATCATGTATCACATGAAATGATTTAACGTATCTAGGTATGTATATACAATACTTAGATATTCGGTGTATCGCAATAAGCCTAGGTATGAATAATCATCACTTAGTTGTTTTGTATTAGTATAAGAAACTATACTAACATACGTCACTATCATATACTCCTAGCCTCCAGCCTAGCAAGTATATTGAGGTCTCGGGGAAATGTTCACGTAAGTACAAATCCATTTGAGTAATCCTGGGATATATCCATAGTCTTAGTTCCTAAAAGGGGAAGCTAATCTTGTAAAAAGTATAGTTGTTGTCCAGCTTAGGTAGAACTAACCAGTTCTAGAATATTAGATGATATTGTCCCGCGACAATAAGGCCAAAGGGTAGTGATAACTTAAGCATGTTATGTAATGGTAATAGTTTTTCAACAATCTAGCAGTGTACAATGGTAACCTGTATAGGTTAAATAGCGATATTGTTCTACAACAATATGATGGGTGAAATTACTAAGTATTACACAGTTTGTATTACATCACAGTAATAGAGTTAAGTGTGAATTATAAAAGTTTACCAGTATAATTCAAAAATAGTAATTGTGCATGCGTCTCACCCCGAAAACAGTAAAACAGTTGAAATAGTGGGGCTATGAACTCACCTGAGAAGCTAGCGGTCCTAAGGTATGCGCATTGTACCAATGGTAACCTCCTGGCATCCTAAACACACGAGGTTATGTAAGTAAGCAACTAATTAGTCCAGCTAAACTAGTTGCTCGAGTATTTGTTTGTTTTGATTAAGCTTATAGTTTGTGTAAAACCCGTTGTGACGGTTTGTAATAATATTTATCAAAAATATTATTATTGTGTTTGCCTAAAGTAAATCTCGTATGTTTGGTTTTTGAATTGGGTATAAATGTTCGCGGTTGCGTACGTTCGATACCTTTTGGAAAAGTACTTATGAAAATCTGACTTATTTGCGACACTTGATGCGTCACTTCATTCGATTTGCCACACTTAAGTCAGTGTCGCAAAAGATGTAATTTTTGAATTAGTAGCGACACTTAGACAAGTGTCGCAGGTGGCGTCACTTGCAGGTTAGCGACACTAAGGTAAGTGTCGCTAAGTCTGCATCACTTAATGCGACACTTACTTGCGGCACTTACTGCGCCATCCAGCTGCGACACTAGGCTAGTGTCGCAGCACAGTTTTTGGTCCCGATGCGACACTCGCGTCTGTTCGACGATTTTTCACCCAAAATCAAGATCTAACCTATTTTCGGGCCAAATCTAGTTAATGTAACGTTAGAACATGTTGTTTTGAGTATTTCTAACACGAAATCAAAGGAAAAAGGGAAGTAATCGCTTACGATTTGGAGATCAAGCAAGAAAATGGTGATGATGAATGTTGGCGCCCGATCAGGTCGGTGTCATTAACGATTACTAACCGGGCACCAGCAGTGGGTTGTTTTAAATTTGTAGTTGCGGGGCCTAAGTTTTTCCTAACAATGCTAATCCTAAAGGTGAGCAAGTGGTAGGTATGACCTAGAGTCGTTCTTCAAACCGACTGAATTGAAACTAAGGCGAGGCAGATGAGGGCTTTCAAACTAGTGAATGGTTTATAAAATAGTGGGGGTTTTGGTTTTTATATTAACTAACTTAGGCAAGTGAATAAATAAAAGAGAAATAAAAGTAAAAAGTAAAGCAGATAAATAAAGATAGTGTTTGCTGAGACTTCGTTAATTAAGTTATGGGATGACATTTGGAGAAACTATTTTGAAAGATATTAGTTAATTATCATTCTTGAATACTTGCATGGAAACACTAGATTCCCTACTAATTAAAATCCCATTAGCATGTCACACCGGGAGCTAGGTTATGGTAACATTACAAAGTATTTTGAATAATAAGCAAAATCTTAATTAAGGTTTAATAATACTTTCATATGAACGGGAACAAAATCTTAAGGTACTAGACATTACTAAATCATATAACGATTCCTCGTCATCCTAACAGATTCATGTATTTAAGACAGTTCATTTATGACTTTAAACCAGCCCTTGCTTAAGACTACCCAATAAATCCCCTAATTATCCACAGCGTTCCTCACTTTAAGTGGTTCCGCCGCTTCAAACCTTGGCCATGTCTTGTCCTATGATAATCCCCCATGTAGCCTTGCGGTTCCATAGTTTCATACCTTTGACAAATTATATTGACACAGATAATTGACTACCTTTTAATTGGACGTCGTAAAAAGGTGTTGTAATCACGTTTATTGGTGGAAAGGCGATAGATTAAATTGAAGTTTAAAAGTCTATTTAGAAAGGTTAATTAAACTAGGTTTCTCATTTTATATATATTAGTCCGTAATATAACTACCTTCGGTCGTTACGCAGCTTCCACGTATTTGTACTATACCTAAAGTGTTTCCAACGCTATACTGAGTAACAGTCGAATAGGGGCCATCATATTACTTCATAATATTGTATCGTTTCGTAATATGACTACCTTCGGTCGTTCCACGACTTCCATACATTTGTACTCCACCTTGAAGTGTTTCCAGTACTATATCGAGTAACAGTCGAATAGGGGCCGTCATATTATTTGACGATAATTAAGACCGTTTATATTTTACTACTATGATGATCCTAAGGCAACAATCAAACAAGAACATGCAATAAGACGATCAAAGCAATATTACCGATCTTTAATATTTAATTATAAATCATCCCATAATTAACTAACTACATCGCAAACAAACACAATAGTAATCTACTTGCTAATCATGGCATAAACGATCTCTAGCATAATTAAAGCATACATATTTAATTAAGATAGATAAGGATAGAAATAACCGAGATTAATATGCGAGAAGGAATAGACTTGAATTAATAAGAGTTGCTCCAAGCGTACACCAAAGATTACAAGATGTTCCCAAACTTTCGTTCTACTCTAAATAAGCTCCCTAACTAGCCTAATACTAATTTGAAGTAAGAAAATAGAATGAGAAAGTAAAGAAAGAATAATGCCTAGTGTATTCAAGACTTAGGCATGGGACATCTTCAAATGAAAGCCTTGGCCTCTATTTATAGTTGAGGTTTGGCTCACATTAGCATCAAGAGGTGCATGTTAGTAAAAGGTAGCCAAAAGGGTGCACTGGGTACCGTACAACACGAAAAGTAGGCGCACCGGGTACCGTACAACACGAAAAGTAGGCGCACCAGGTACCAAAAGTTACCAAAACGGAAACCGGGACGGGTACAGGGAGGCCGGCGGCGGTGGGCCCACCCCGCCCAGTTGCGTCGTCTTTTGCTTCGTTTCTTGATTTGTGCGTGTTTTCTTCGTTATGCGTCCGTTTGCGTCGATTCTTTTTTTGTTGGATTCGTAATTAAAAAACAAAAATTTTGACATAAGATAGGCCCTGAGATGAGGTCCCTAGCTCCAAATATTGTGTTCGGATCATTTGGATCTTCCGGCGGGCGCGAAATCTTCATTTTTCACCCGTTTTGGTTGATTCTTCTTCTGTTGGATTCGAATTTTGAAAACGAACATCTTGGAAATAATGGATGTTGATAGAGGGCACTTAAGTCTTGAAATCTCGTTTTTATGCCTTGAATCTTCAAACGTGTTTGGAATCTTTGTTTCTCAGCCGTTTTGCTTGATTTTTATCGTGCAACCTTGTTTTGACCATCTTGGCATAATACCATTGATTTGAACCATATTTGAATTCAAAATGCCAAGAATCGTTCCAGAATGAGAGAGATATCAGTAGTAAAAACATGACTTTTTACGCGATTTCAAGTATCCCACACTTAGAACTTTGCTTGTCCTCAAGCAAACTCGTATTCAACATGGTTAAAGATAAGAAGATAATGAAATATTTTAAGGCGGAACTCTTTACTAAGGGGGTTTTGGAAAAAAATAAACTACTTGTTCTTTGAAAAGGACGGTTTGTAATCTTTAGGAGCATGCTTTTGATCTTGGATACATGACTAGGCGATCCTCTCAAGGTGGTCACTCAAATCACTCAAAGTGTTTAGGGTTTCCTATTCTATTATATCAATCGCTCAGAACGCCAGTCATGTATCGTTTATCGTCATAGGCTTGATCGAGTATCAAATCATTACCTTTTAGGTGAGCGCGAAGTCGATCTAGCCACAATCATTCTAAGGGAAGTGATGTAGGGTTTTGAGTGGAGTGTTGGTGGTATGAGAGGGGGTTGTGTTGGTGGTATGAGAGAGGGTTTTGTTGGTGGTATGAGATTGGGTTGTGTTGGTTTTTCATAGGTTTTCTTTTTGGTGAAGCGGAAAGCTGAAATTTTTGAATTTTCGGGAGATTTGACGCCTTTTTCTTTTGGGAGGAGTCTTTTTCTCCATTTGACTTTCTTTTCTTCGAATTTTCTAAGATATTTTTTTTTCGACGTCATATCCTTAATACTTCTCTTTTTTCATCTTTGGAACTTTCTATGAAGTTTGAGGGATGCTTTTGAGTAGGTAAAGGGGGTAACGTACTTATTTTTGGGTGTATGGATGGGTTCAAGAATGATGTGATTCGATCTCCTTTTTGATTCACCAGTTCGGATTCGAAATGCATAGCAAGAGCAAGTTCTGATTCTAAACGCATACATCGGCACACTCAAGAATTGTTGGGACATAGATTGTGACAACAGATCTAGCTTGAAATAGGACTGGTGTAATTATTATTACGTTTGTACATTGGTTTAGTTTTGTAAATAAATATTTGTTTTGTTAGTAATATTCGTTAAACATATTATTTGGTTAAAGTTAGACGAATTATTAAATACGAAATAAGTATATACGTTTTGTGCAAGGCGAGTCGAGTTCTCAAGTCGCAGTGAGTTGAGCTGCAAGATGAGAACTGAACTCGCGGAACATTAGTCTGGCGAGCCGAGTCCTATAGTGGGCTTGGGCTGCGAGTTGGACCGAACTCGCCGGCCCATGCGAGCCGAGCCGAGACAGAAACATATAAACGATTTTCTTTAGAAAATCGTTAACACTTTTGCATTCTAATTCTTCATCTGCGAATTCAAGAAACCAGAGAAACCAGAGAAAACAAACCTAACGGCTAGGCTTTGACGTTTTATCGTTTAAAGTTAAGCTTTAATATACGCAATTACGAACTTACTCATTATTAGTAAGATAACACCGTATTGAGGGATTCCGCACCTTAATACTACAGATAACGAAGTTATCGATCCTAAGAACTAGGGACTTACATCTGGTATCAGAGCTTTTGGGCTAAATACGAGATTGTTCGAGAGTTTTAGTGATAATTGCGTTGTGATTCGGATCGTTTATACGTGCATTAATACATACTAACGATCAAAATCATTCTCTGGACGTTTTAGGGTTAGTTTACGGTCAAAATTTACTGTTTAAATCGTAAAAAATACCTTGAATTTTCGTTTATCGGGTTTTCCAGCCATTTCGCGAGTCGAGATTAGGGTTTCAGCGTAGCCTGCGAACCGAGTTGAACTAGCGAGTCGAACTGAGACTTGCGAGTCGAAACGAGATCTCTCGCGAATCGAAATCGCTTGCGAATCGACATCACAGCAATCCGAACTGAGACTTGCGAGTCGAGCTGAGATTGCGAGTTGAACTGAGTCTTGCGAATCGAGTTGTTCTGAATTCGCGAAACAGTTTTACTTTACGCTTTTAAGATGTCTGACTTAAGTAGGATGATCGAAATGGACCACGAGGTGGGAAAATCAAACGTTCCACCTAAGTTGTTGAGGATCGAGGATTACTACAATTGGAAGGACATATTTGAATCTTACTGTAGATTCCATGACCTGTCAATCTGGATGTGTATCAAGAATGGATACACCGCACATACTCAAACTGTTCAAAATGCCACTGTGGTTCTTACCTATCCGAACATGAGTGATCAACAGAAGGAAGAATACAAAAATGAAAATAAAGCACATTCCTGCATAAAGATGTGTCTTCCTAAAGAGATCGCTCATCAACTGAAGTCTTTTCATACTGCTAGAACGCTCTGGGAAGCTCTAGAGAAAAGAGGTGAGGGAAGTCCACAAGTGAGAGCTGGCAAGAGGAGTCTTCTCAAAAAGCAGTTTACTATGTTTAAAGCTTTAAAAGGAGAAGATCTTGATGCCTATGTCACGCGTTTCTACCATCTGCTAAGTGAACTGGAATACCATGAGATTGTTGAAGAAGAAGTAGCTAAAACCGACAAGTTTCTTGAGGGTTTGCCTTCTAAATGGGAAATGTATGGCATTATGATTAAGGATAACGAAACCAGGTATTCTACTATGACCTTAGAGCAAGTCATTGACAAGATGAAAGGTTATGATTTCTCCAGAAAGTCAAGAGATAGTGATTCAGATCAGGTTCAGAACCCTGGGTTATATCATGGAAAGACAAATCTTTCGACTGCATCCTCTAGTTCGACAACTGCACTGTTAGTTGGTGATACTGGTGAAAATGGAGAAATGATTTCTGAAGATCTGTGCTTTATTTCCTCCTCTAGTGATGAGATAAAGGGAAAGAATTCTGAGAAGTCATCTCAAGAGCATCAGAAGATGCCTATGAGTGTGAAATCTGCTGAACAGCAACTGTCTGTTCTTGCTTCCTTTGTGGCATCATATGAGAATTACATAGAGGGAAAGATCAATGATCCTGTTTTATTTGACGAGGATTATGAACAGATAGATCCGGATTATATTGAGGAATTGGTACTTCAAGAGATGTTGGCATTGGTTTCAAGAAAAGTTAAAAATTTCCTCAAGAGAACTGGTAGAAAGGTGTTGGGCAATAGATCAGGGTTTGATAAAACCAAGGTCAGATGCTTTAACTGTCAGGGTGTTGGTCATTTTGCTAGAGAATGTCAAAGACCTAAAGTAGAAGCACAAGGAAAACAAGGTTCGGGAAGTACTCTTGCTTCCAAAGCCTTAGTGGTGAAGCAGTTGGATGGCTCTTATGATTGGCTAGCTCATTCTGAGGAAGCCTTGATGGCTGAGATTGAAAAGACAACTGCTGGATCAGTGTCCTACATGCCCACTGATATGGAACAGAGAGTAGCGGTGCCTGAGTCTGAAGTGAAGGCAAGTGATGATGACGTGCTATATATGGATTCAACTCCAGATATGAGTCCTGAAGAATTCGTGGCACGCATGGCTGAAGTACAAACTGACAAGAAGAAGGTATGTTTAGATATTCTTAATCTTGCTGATGTTTGTTACTTAGTTACTGATTTACAATCTTAGAATAGTGTTTTTACTGTGTCAAATAGCAATTTGTCATCACAATTGAATGTGGATAAGGAATCCTATAAGACTGTTAGATCTGAACTTGATCAAGCCATTATGGATATTCGTAGATTAAGTGATGATAAACAGGCCTTAAAAGATAAAATTAAGTCTGATGTCTCGGATAGAACAAAACTTAGAGATACCATAAGTGAAAAATATGTTATCATAGATGGTCTCTATATGAATATTAAAGACTTAAATGAGACAATTGCTAGTAAGGATCAGGAAATAGTGAATCTTAATTTAAGATTAGTTGAGCAAAACCGTAAACTTGAGAATTTTAGGACATCTCAAATGGATAAAATGTTAGATGCTCAACGAAGTGTAAAGGACAAAACTGGGATAGGTTACAATGATGTATCCCCTCCTTTTAATGCCAATTACACCCCTATTCCTGAAGATTCTGAAATGGCTGATGTTAATCCTGAGATTACAGTAAGTGATAAACCTGAACAGTCAGGGGCACAGAAGGATGTTATTAAGAACCAATTATCAGAAAATAGTAAGGTATCTCATTTCACCAAACTACAGTTTGTATCGGGTGGAGTGATTAACGATGCTAAGACTGATGATAAGGTTAATAAGGAACAAATACTTGAACCTTTAGTGCCTAAGACTCCAAGTAGTAATGCAAAAGTTCCTAAATCACGCAAGCAGATGTCATGCTTCAAGTGTCGCCAAAAGGGACACGTGGCTTCGTGTTGTCCTAACAAAAAGCCTGAAACACCACATAAGCTTGTGATTGATGAAAAGACACATACCGACTCTAGTATGACTGTAGATAGGTTAGATACCAAACCTAAGTTAGGTAATAAACCTGTTAACATTCTTAAAAGAGACGGTAAACACTGTGTCTCCCCACCTAAACCTAAACGTACATATACTCAAAGTGATAATTCTGTCTATAAGTTTAGGGATGTGACACCGTCGAGGTTTAGAACTCCAAGTAGAGGCCATAGTCATTATGAGAGTGGTACTACTTCGCGATCACATGAGTTTAATTATAATTATCATAATAGAGCTCATAATTATGTGCCTAGGAGGTTATCCTCAAATTCACCTCTTAAGGCTGATCGTCCACAAACTCAAGCGACTTCGAAAGTAACCAAAGCTCCCGATGGGAAGGATGGTTATTTTAAAGAGCTTAAGTTTGTTGATGATAAGGGACAAACCAAGACCGTAATGGCTTGGGTCCCTCTTGATAACTGATCGTGTTTTGTGTTATGTGCAGGAGCATTCTGTGAACAAAGACAGCTGGTGGTATGTAGACAGTGGATGCTCGAGGCACATGACCGGAGAAAGAAGTCTACTGAAGGATTTCAAGGAGAGTCTCAAGCAAAAAGTAAATTTTGCAGGAGATAAAGGAGGAGTAATTTCGGGAAAAGGAAAAGTTTCAAATGGAACTTTGACTCTTGAGAATGTGAACTACGTTGAAGAACTAACTCACAACCTAGTGAGTGTTTCCCAAGTCTGTGATAAAGGTCATCCAGTTTATTTTAATGAAAAGGAGGCCTTAGTCCTGAAGCCAGGTTTCAAAATTCCTGATGAATGAATATTGATGAGGGCGCCAAGGAAGAAGGACATCTATGCAATCAACATGGGTGTTCCTAACTCTTCAATGGTGTCTACCTGTTTATTATCCAAGGCTTCGGAAACAGACGTATTATTATGGCATAGGAGAATGGCACACCTGAACTGGAGAAAGATGAATTATATAACCAAAAATGGTTTGGTTCTAGGTGTACCACAAAAACGTTTTGAGTCTGAGGATAAGTTTGTTCCTTGCATGAAAGGAAAGCAGCACAAGAAACCACACAGACCTAAGACTGAAAACTCTATCTCCTTGCCATTTGAATTGCTACATATGGATCTCTTTGGCCCAATAAGCAAGAGAAGTATAGGTGGCAAATGGTACTGTTTGGTTGTCACATATGATTATTCTAGATTCTCATGGGTATTCTTTTTGGGATCAAAGGATGAAACTCCAGGAATTCTAATTGAGTTCTTTGATCTAGTAGAGAATGTCTATAAAAAGATAGTGAAGCGTATTCGTAGTGACAATGGAACAGAATTTAAGAATTCAACATTGAATATCTATTGCTTAAGCAAAGGGATATTACATCAATTCAGTGCACCTTATGAACCTCAACAGAATGGTGTTGCTGAAAGGAAAAATAGGACGTTGATTGAAGCTGCAAGAACAATGCTTACTGATTCAAAGCTTCCGGTCATCTTTTGGGCAGAAGCAGTGAATACAGCATGTTATGTTCTTAATAGAGTTCTTACGGTTAAGAGACATAACAAGACTTGTTCTGAGCTCTTAAACAATAAGAAACCAAACTTAAAAGGGTTTGAACCCTTTGGAGTTTCATGCACCATATTAAAGACTGGACATCAAGCAAAATTTGGTGAGAAGGCTGACGAAGGATTTTTCCTAGGTTATATGCCCAATTCGCCAAACAAGAGAGTCTTTAATAAAGTCACAGGACGTTTGGAGGTAGTTTATAATATTGAGGTTACGAGCTACTCACCTGATGTTCATAAGGGCTTAGATTGGCAATTTGACTATTTTGATCTTTTTGCATCATTTAAAGTTCCTACTAGTGACTATGTCAGTGATTCAGAGATAACTGAACATTTAGTGTCTGAAGATGTGGATACTGGCCATACCTCAACATCAAGTGTTCAACATTCTGGAATTAAGACTAATGTTGACTCAAATAAATCTTCTACAAGTGAGTCACAACAACCTTCAGAGGATAAGTCTCAAGAAACAGAAGATCTTGATGATCTTCCTACAAAGTTTGATGATATACTTACTCCTTTGAAACACTTAAGGATATCTTCTGCTCGTACGGAAGATGTACCTTCATTGGAAGAGATTGGTACTAACTTAGAATATGAGATTCCGGTTGAGCCTGTTGCTTCAACTAGAATGAGTAAGAATCATCCCGTTGAAAATATCATCGGTGATATTAATACTCCGGTTCAAACAAGGACTCAATCAAAAGCTAGTACGTCTGAAAATTTAGAATACCAAAGCTTGTATACTGCAATGAAAGAGACAGGGATTCCTAATCAATGTCTATATTCATGCTTTATCTCACAAGTCGAGCCTAAAAATGTTCAAATGGCTTTAAAAGAAAGCTCGTGGGTAGAAGCAATGCAAGAGGAACTATCACAGTTCACTAAATTACAAGTATGGGAGTTGGTTAACCTACCAAAGGGAGAATATCCAATTGGAACTAGATGGGTATTTAAGTGCAAGAGAGATGATAAAGGAATCGTTACTCGCAATAAAGCTCGTCTGGTGGTTCAAGGTTTTAATCAACAAGAAGGTATTGACTACAATGAAGTGTTTGCACCAGTTGCTAGGCTAGAAGCAATTAGAGTATTCTTAGCATTCGCATCATATTTTGATATAAAAGTGTATCAGTTGGATGTTAAGAGTGCCTTTTTGTATGGCAAAGTGGAAGAACTGGTGTATGTTTCACAACCGCCAGGGTTTGCTGATCCTGAGTATCCAGATAGAGTATATCGTTTGAATAAGGCTCTATATGGATTACATCAAGCACCTAGGGCATGGTATGGAACACTATCAACGTATCTACTTGAGAATGGATTTACAAGAGGATCGATTGATAGTACACTGTTTGTGAAGTGGAAAAAGAAAGACTTTCTTCTCGTGCAAGTTTATGTTGATGACATTATCTTTGGATCGTCTGATGAAAAGATGTGTCAGGAATTCGAACAAGTTATGAGAAAAAGGTTTGAAATGTCTGCGATGGGAGAGTTGAATTTCTTCTTAGGATTACAAGTTGATCAAAAGAAGGATGGATTCTTTATTCATCAATCTAAATACACATATGAGCTATTAGAACGCTTTAAGATGGATGAAAGTAAGGTCTACAATACTCCAATTCCAGTAAATCATGGATTAGGTCCAGATACATCGAGTGATAGCGATGTGGATCCAACTCTTTATAGAGCCATGATCGGATCACTAATGTATCTAACAGCCTCTAGGCCTGACATAATGTTTGCTGTTTGTTTATGCGCAAGATATCAGGCTAATCCGAAAGAGTCACATATACAAGCTGTTAAACGAATCTTTCGTTACCTCAAAGGGAAACCTAAGCTGGGTCTTTGGTATCCGATTGATGGAGACTTAGATCTCGTAGCTTATACTGATTCGGATTATGGAGGATGCAATCAGAATAGGAAATCTACGACTGTAGGATGTCAATTCCTAGGAGGTAGATTAGTATCCTGGCAGTGCAAGAAGCAAACCTCGGTAGCCATTTCTACATGTGAAGCTGAGTATGTTGCAGCTGGCAGCTGTTGCTCTCAAGTCCTTTGGATTCAACAGCAACTGCGGGATTACGGGTTAAATATAACCAATACTCCTATGATGATTGATAACGAAACTATGTCGATCACCAATAATCCGGTAAAGCACAGTAAAACTAAGCATATTGATATTCGACATCATTTTATTAGAGATTGTGCTGAGAAGAAGTTGATAAAGTTAGTTAAGGTTCCATCATTAGATAACTTAGCAGACTTATACACAAAGGCGTTCGACATAGCAAGATTTGAGACGTTGGTTCAACTAAACGGAATGAGAAATCCAGAGTGATTAGTCTTCCAATGGTATTTTTGTAATAGTTAGTATTTCAATGTTCATTAAAATAAAATTAAAAAAAAAGGGCGTATGGCATTCATTTGCTTGTTACCTAAGGGGAATCGCCTTCATTAAAGAATATAAACATAATATTCTTTGAAGATTTTTTTTAAGTTTTTATCTGCAAAAATTAAGGGAAATGATAGTACATTAGGAGAATAAGCTTCACAATAATAAGCTTAAGTCCTATGTATGATATGGTAGTAGGTTCAAATAAAGTTGCTTTATAACTACAGCGGTTCTATCAGGTATGTGTTTATATTTATTTGATTATACACCTATATCCATAAGTTATAATTTGTCTATTTTTAGTGAAAACTTTAGATGGCTTCATCATATGATGTACTGGTAGGCATATTATGTGAAATTTTCTAAGCCTTAAGAAGTTAATTAACTACTTGTTTATTATCTTGTGTTACTATTACATGATGTATGACATTAAGTCTTAATTGTTGAATGATGGTATTGTCATACACTGTTATCATGCATTTTTAATTGACAAATAGTAGAAATATGGGTATTAACTTAATTACTGGTAACTTTGTTGTACTAAGTACAGATCTGAAACATTTAATTAAATTAATATTCTCAAATATATTTTAAATTATGCTAGAAGGGATTTTCTGTTGTACTACGTACAGACTTGGATAACATAGCATATTCAAAGTATGTTTGATATTTGTCTAACCTTAAAATTCAAGTGTATGTTATATGTTTCGAAAAGATACATCATTTAGTAACCGCTACATTGAAACTTAATGATGCAGTGTTATGCGTTTTACTTGAATTCTTCAATATGTCATATAATAGGAAGCACTTGATAATATTCATACTAACAATAAAGTGTTTGCTTAGAAAATTGAGTATAATTTGTTTATGTGTATCATAATACTGGTAATCGTCTTGAACTGTCTATAATTAAAATATTCACTTTATGTGAGTAATGCTTTTATTAATTATGCTATGTGGATAAAGGTACCTAACATATAGTTTTATAAATATAAATGTATAAATGATAAATTTTTAGTTGTAATTTTATAGTAATTTATTTGAATTTCATAAGGTATGTATATTACCAATCTGCTTAGACTTTTAAATAAATACTTAATTGCTTATTGTTTCTAATATGATCCCTAAGCAGATAAATTCTTATTCATTTTGTTTATATATTTTGTTTTGCTCAAGTGATTAATAAAATAGTACTTGATACCAATGTTTACATAATTGTGTTTTTATCTTATTTTAGTTTATGTTTAATTTAAGTTTTTGTGTTTATTAGATTTTACCCTTCGGAATTAAATTATACTGAATATTTTTGAGTTGAACAAACGTAACAAATACAAGTGAAAAATAATTTTATTTTAGACTTGTACAAATGATGGGTTTTTATTTTATACTAAGTATTTAATTTGCGTTTTTATTCATCCCTGCGAGTCGACTTACTCAACTTGCGGATCCACTTGAAATCTCGCGAATCGGATAAAGGGTATAAAACGGGAGGTCAAACGAGTCAACAGATCACCAGATCCACATCATTCGCGAGTTCACTTCAACTTAGCGAATCCGCTTCCAGGCGAAACGAGGCGATACGTAGTTTTCGTTTGATTTCAATATTACGAGTGCGGAGAACGAGTTTTTGATCCGTAGATTTTATTCACCTTTAGATTGCGAACATATTGAGGTAAAATACAACGGATTTCACCGTCTAATTAACGTGAAATCGAAGTTTTTATGAACTTAGGGTTTTGGTTTAACTTTTGATCGATTCACGACGATTAATGGATTGTTGGAACACGAATCCTTAGGATTAATGTTACGACCTTTTAAGTAATAACTAGTATATTTTTGGATTCCTATGACAATGTATATATATATATATATATCGAAAGTCTACCGATTCAAAACGTAATTGAGTAGCGTGTTCTAATTTTATATTTGCGGTATATTATATATATTGATTTAATATATGTATACGACTTGAGACTATTTATGTAACGAGTTATATATAAGTTTGCATTTAAACTAGGATGTAAGATGAATTACTATTCATAATACATTATAGCTTAAAATCTATTACACGTGCATTTAATCTGTTGTTTGTGTTTATTATACAGATATGGCGAGACCATTTGATAAGAGCCACAATATTCTAGTAGATCTGAATCTACAGGCCAAACGGGCTGATAGGGTGGCTGATATTCTTCGCTTTCTTGCATGGTCGCATATTAGATATGCTATTACCACCAATCCACCTATTTCTCAGACTATTATGAACGATTTCTGGACGAATATCGTGCATGACCAATCTGTCAATCCACCAGAGATTAGGGCAACGGTTAATGGTCAAACGGTTGCATTTACTGCTGGATATCTTCGTGAGGTATTACAGCTGGGGACTGTAGAACAAGAGAATGGGGATTTGGAGATGCCCATGGACTTTATTGAGGGGGCAATCGGCCGTATGGGATATACGGGAGATAGGCGCGGGAACCAGTTTCAGAAGCCTCTGGTACTTGGACAGTGGAGGTTTCTGTGGCATGTGATGAATACCGTTTTAGCACCGAATAAGGGTGGCTTCGATGAGTTAAGCCCTGTTATATTATCGGCTGCACTGTCACTGGTTTATAATAAATCATACAGTTTATGTGATCTCATTTTTGGAGAGATTGCAAGACAGATATCGGGTTCTGTTAGATCTAGATTTATGATCTACCCGAGGTTTTGTATGCTTATCATTCGGGCGCGTCTACCGAACTTGGCTATACCTGAGCCGTTTTTAGTGGTGAATACCATTGATCAACGTGGATATAATGCCATGTTTATGCAGACAGTTAAGAAGGAAGGAGTGGTGAAACCGGAAGAACGACCACTTTTTGGGTATATTGTTGACCCAAACTACGTTCCACCGCCAAATAATGGGTGGTTGGACGTTATTCCTGCTGGTGCTGCTGCTGCTGATGTTGTACCTGAACCTGCAGTTGAGGAGGTTCAACCTGAAGATCCACAAGGGCTCCTTGAGGATGTTCTTATTCAGGTTGGTCAGGTTGATCAGCAAGTGAACCAAGAGGTTGCTGCACAAGTTGTGCAAGAGGTTTTGGTTGAGCATGATGATGCTACTGATCCCTTGCTACGGGATATTGATAGTTATTTTGCACCACCTGAGGTAATATTTTATTTATATAATGATATAGATATTTAGTTGATTAGGTAACATTACTAATTATAAAATATGAATATCATTATATACAGGAAGCTGAGATTGCAGACCCAGAGGTCATTAGACCTGAGGGTGAGCAACGGCAGGTTGATAGTTCAGCAGTTTTACCTGCTAAGGTATTAAAGCTGAATAATCTTAAATATATATTTATCTAGTTTGATAGAGTTTTATTTTAATCATAAATGGTAAATATATTTAGGAACCAGTTGGTCCATCTGGCAAGTATGATGGACATTCAACTGACGATTCCAGTGATACCGAGGATGATCTTGTTGATCTGTCCACGAGTATTCCGGCTGGAATGACTGAGCAACGATCAAGGCTTGAGGTTGATCCTGTTCAGAAGCTGAAGCTTAAGCGTAAAGTCAATGAACCAGATCCAGATTTCATTGTTCATGATTTGGATGCTGAGGAGACTGTTACTCAGTTGATGAAGCGTCCGAGAACGCTGACTATTAGAGAATGTTAGTATTGATTATAAAAGTTAAATAATCTTAACTTGTTGTTTATCAGGAGTTAAACTGAGACATGTTATTCTGTATACAGTTGCTCAAGATACACCACAGGTGGAGAAGGATACACCGGTGGTTTCTGAACAGATATTTGTACCGCTTCAGGTATGAGATATAAGTTCTATAACTATAAGTGTTATGCAATTAATTAGAGTTTGAGACAGAGTAATCTGTAACAATAACTGATTTTAATTGTGTTTAACTTTACAGCATGAGGTTGCTGATCTAGTTCGTGCGGCAAAATTTTCGACGAATAAGGGAGCTAGATTTGCGGCAAACTTGCTTACGCAAGCTTTGTCTCAGCCTCATACACCGCTGACAAGAGACTGACATATTGAGTCTCTTACACCGCCTGGACCTAGAACGATACCTGTTACTCCGACGACTGATGCTGAAAGGATTACGTCCTTAGAGTCGAGAGTAAAGGATTTAGAGAAGCTTACTTCTCAGATTCCAGAGCTGGTGTCGAATAATCTTCTTCTTGCTCAGCAAATGCTCAAACAGAGTGAATCTTACAATCTACTGATGAAGACTCATGAGACTTTGCTTGCGGACTTCAATGTTCAGAGACTGAAATTATCTTCCTTGGAGAGTTTGGTCTTGAGATCACATTCAGGACAGTCTACTCAGGGGGAGATATTGGTATATCTGGAGTCTTGCAAAGAAAATGAGCTGAAGAGGAAGAGAGATTCTGATAAAGACGATGATCCCAATGCACCGAGTGGTGAGCAGACTGGTCCTTCAAAGACTGGTGAGCAAACTATGATTCAGGGGGAGTCTGGTGGTAATGCTGGTACAAGCGGTTCTGGAGCTGGTACAAGTGCTGATAAGACTGCATAGGTTGATACAGAAGCTGGTAAGATAGCTTAGTATTAGCATAGTGTAGAAATTATTGGTGTTAATTTGTACAGAATAATTGTAACTTAATATTTTGGTAATATATTCGGCTTGAGATTGTAATTACAAGTTAAATGTATTAGATATTATTAAGTTATTTGATTAAGATAAAATTGTGATCGAAAGACTTCCGACTCATTGAGTAGTCGAGCGGCGTGTTCCGAATAATATCGGTGGTCAAAATTTTATAATAACATATGCATTTTAGACTTGAGAGTTTGTATACTGATAAGTTAAAAATGTATTAGTATTAACTAGACAAATGATATATAATTTAAAGGTTAAATTGATAATGAATTAGATCAATTAACACTTGGAAATTATATTAGGTAATTAATAGTAAATTTAAATGTTTGGTGATTATTCGCAATACATTAGAATTTAAAATTAATTATTATTTGTTAAGTAGGTTATAAGACTTAAGAGATTTTGGATTGATTCAGGGTAATCAATAAAAGATTTTATAAGCTATATGTAAATTGCGTTTATATTTTAGGTTAAAATATACAAAAGGATTAATAAAGAAATTCTTAGATTGGTTCAGGGATATCAATGAAGAATTTGAATTATTAATATAGTTGTATTTACGTTTTTCTCTAGGAATGGAAATGCTAGATCTATCAGATTCAAAAGATGATCTTCTGGATGAGATAGATGAAGAGATTGATTATGATATTGAAGAAGGAGAGTTCAAACTTCCTGAAGACTGGACTGCAGTATTTGAATCTGTGATAGATGAAGGTGTTGATCTGGATGCAAATGTAGATGAACATGTTGTGAATCCATCAACGACTGAATTTGTTTTTGTGAATGAACAAGGAGAATCAGTTATTGATTTAGAAGCTTTTGAGAATGCTTCTGAAGATTCGGATACTGAGGTTGAAGAAATAGAGGATAAATACAAACATATGGTTGGTAATCCTATGTTTATCCAAGAAATGCTAAGGAAGAAAAAGGAAAATAAGCCACGCATTTTGAAAGAAGTTGATATTACTGGAAAGCGTGTACTTAAAACTGGCATTATTGGATGGTATTATGACTCTGACCTGAAGCTCTTTGCGATCAAAAGGTTTGACGGGGTTCAATATTTTGAGAAGAAGCTTGCAGTGTTTAGTTCGTTGCCTCGATATGAGATTCGAGACTTGGCTAGATTAGATATGATAAATCCAAGTGATGATGACTATGCTAAGTATGTTGAGCGTATCATTAGGACTGAAGGATTATCTATGAAGTTTTCAAAGATTAAGCCAAGGAAAAGAAAAACGATAAAGCTGAACGAACTCAGTCAGAGGACAGGAAGAAGAAGAAGGAAGAAGGTTTATCCAGTGGTCAAATGCATTAAACAAATACCTATGAAGACTATGCCTCAGAATATTTTGGGAAAGTTAAAATATTGGGGGGTAGATGCTGGATCAGGAGAAGCCTTTATGATTGAAGCTGATGATGATTATCCTGATGGCGAAAAAGAGATTCTTCGTGTATATGATCACAGACACCTGATGAACTTATCAAAGGAAGATCTGATTATGTTGTATAAAAACAAGATCATATCTACTATTGGTTGGGGTGATTTAGCACGAGATTATCACAGGATGGTTAAAACATGCATCAAGCTTAAAATTTTTGCAGGTAGTAAAATTTACTCTTGAAAATCAAAGACAGCGTGAAGATAAAGACGCTAGAGCTATTGTCAAGGGGGAGTCTGTTGAGACATAGATTGTGACAACAGATCTAGCTTGAAATAGGACTGGTGTAATTATTATTACGTTTGTACATTGGTTTAGTTTTGTAAATAAATATTTGTTTTGTTAGTAATATTCGTTAAACATATTATTTGGTTAAAGTTAGACGAATTATTAAATACGAAATAAGTATATACGTTTTGTGCAAGGCGAGTCGAGCTCTCTAGTCGCAGCGAGTTGAGCTGCAAGATGAGAACTGAACTCGCGGAACATTAGTCTGGCGAGCCGAGTCCTATAGTGGGCTTGGGCTGTGAGTTGGACCGAACTCGCCGGCCCATGCGAGCCAAGCCGAGACAGAAACATATAAATGATTTTCTTTAGAAAATCGTTAACACTTTTGCATTCTAATTCTTCATCTGCGAATTCAAGAAACCAGAGAAAACAAACCTAACGGCTAGGCTTTGACGTTTTATCGTTTAAAGTTAAGCTTTAATATACGCAATTACGAACTTACTCGTTATTAGTAAGATAACACCGTATTAATGGATTCTGCACCTTAATACTACAGATAACGAAGTTATCGATCCTAAGAACTAGGGACTTACAAGAATCGCAAAAGTGAAGCATTAAAAGTGAATGCTTTATATGGCTCAAGATACCTCACAAATCGAAAGTTGGTTTGTTGTGTGCCTAGTCATGCGATGCTCTTTATGGGATTACTAAACTTGTTATTCAAAAGAATTTGTATTTTGTTTTTCCTTCTTCCCCAAAGTAAATCATTCTTTGTTTAAATTTTTTCATTTTCAACATATTTTTAACTCAATTTTGTAAATTTTGTTTACTTTTATGGAGAAGCAGGGTCTTATAAAGAACAACGAGTTTAGAATCAAGCATATACCAATATCCATTTAACAGTAGTGCAACTACTGCTATCCCACACTTAAAGGAACATCGTCCTCGATGTTATACTAAGCTCATAATGGGGTAAAATCCCACACTTAGGATTTGAAACATCTTAGACGTATTCTTTTAGCGGTGTGTTTTGGGTTTGAATCCCACACTTAGTGATAAGCATAGTGGATATGGCATATTTAAAACGAATGAAAGGGACTAGTAAAGAAGTACTCCCCAGTAGTTGCAGTGTATGCGTTTGCCGAACTTCGTCTTGCTGGGTTCACTCTTGATCAAGTCTTCTTGTGATTGGTCTCGTAGGTGTGAACACGTTGGATATACTTTTTTTAATTCCGGTGGCGAAAACTTGATGTTTGATGCGGCGCCAAAAACTTGATACGTCGGTCTTCTTCGTATATTCAAGTGTGAAAGATAGTCGGAGACTTCATCACTTCTTGGAATGTAAAATTGCGGAAATGTAAAACACGGGTTGCCTCCCGAGAAGCGCTCTTCTAAAGTCAAGAGCTCGACTTCTTCTCTTCTAGCTAGATAGAGATTGATGCATCCATGGGATCCCCTTTGTTGATGTTGTGGGCCCTAGGTTGCGGAAAAGTATATCGAAGTGGATAGATTCTTATGAAATGATTGACTATTGTCGTAATCAATTCAAGTGGACTATCTCTCGATGTTTCCTTGTAGTTCAGAAGATGCTCTGAAGTTGTCCTTGCAAGGCCGTGAAGTCCTAAGGTGATGTAGTCGACTGCTTTAGTGACAGTCCCACTAGGGTCGGTCATGGTGGTTGTGTCTGTCTTAACAACCTCTCTTGGCGGTGGGTTCTGCCAGAGAGAGCATACAAACGCCAAGAATTGCAGTTTTATGCCTTCATAATTTTCGGTCTTGGGGTCTCCGTTGAATCTTCTTATGCATGTGCACAGGTTCTCTATTTGCCGGTGCTGATGGTTGTTGAATGGGAAATCGGATTCTGAGAAAACTAGAACAAGCTGATGAAGTATCTCCTTACATCCTGAGTAGAATAAGAACTTTCTTCTGGAGTTACTTTTCCGTTGTTGAATCTCCCGTAGATGGATCGTAACAAAAGTAGCGATATCAATTGGTGATTCATATGTGGCCCTAAAAGGTCGTTCGTGCCTTGATTCCTCCCAAACGAGATCACTAAGTTCTTCAATCAATAACTCAATTTGTTTTTCCATAGTGGAGTTAATAACCATAGATCCGCTTTCTTTGGAACTTCGGTGATCTTCTCTTCCTAGCATGTTGAGCAATGATGTGAGGTCATTCATTGTCAAGATGTCGGCATGACTGCTCAGATGTCCAGTAGTTTCTTTCATATGTGCTCTAATGGATCCTAACATCTCCCATTGTGTTGAGGTGAATGGGATGTTAGATCTTTTAAGGGCATTGTAGATTCTAGCGTAAGTCCGTTTCTGTTGTAGACAGAATTGCAGTTCAGCAGGGGAAAGAGCAAGCATGTTGACTATGCCGCTTATTCCTCCTACTACTTTGTCAAATCTTGGGATGAATTCTTCGAGCACTTTGTAATCTATGATGGTTTGCGGTTGGTATCTTGTGCGTTTGGAATATTCCTCCAGTGTTTCTCTTCTCGTGGGATGGTTGTGGTTACTTCCCGCCATTTCTTCCGTGGTAAATGGATTAGTTGGCGGTGTGCTTCTTTTGTTTTCTTCTTCAATCTTTCTCGTTCTGATCAATTCTTCAATCGTTGGGTTGTTTGCTGATGGAGATGCGTTTTTCATCTCTTGTCCTATTCGTCGGAGGACAATCGGGAAATATGGCGTGATTGCCATTTCCTTGCTAGATTTACTTTCACTTGTTGACTTTGCAGTTTCTTCGTCTCTGGCGGTCTTCATGGAGATCATGTACATATCGGCTTGCTCTCCAGCATTTGGATTGTCGATATGGAAAGTGATGGTTTCTCCCTGAGACTGCAAGCTGATGGTTTGTGCGAAGACGTTGATGATTGCCTAGGCCGTATTCATGAAAGGTCTTCCTAGTATGATTGGGATGTGTACGCCTTCCTGCATATCCATTATTACAAAATCTGCTGGGTAAAGAAATTTGTCAATCCTAACTAAAACATTTTCAGCTATTCCCCTAGGGTATTTGACTGAGTGGTCAGCAAGCTGTATGGTCATTTTGGTAGGTCGAAGATTTTCTAACTCAAGCCTCTTGAAAAGCGAGTATGGCATAAGATTAACACTAGCTCCTAAATCGGCGAGAGAACAGATAATGCCTGAATTGTAGATGGAAATAAGGAGAGTAAAACGTCCGGTGTCTCCGAGTTTTTTAGGAATGGTATTGTTAAGAATAGCTGAACATTCCTCGTTCAGCGGGACATTGGGTACTTCGGGTACCTTATCCTTGGTTGTAAGAAGTTTTCTGAAGTACTTTTTGGAGTGAACTTCAGAGGCGGTATCTAGGAATTTCCTATCAAGTTTAAAAGACTTAAGCTTGTCGGGTTGTTGTTTAAGACGAGCCGGAAATGGGATTTTCCTATTTGGTGTAGACTCTAAATCCATTGTCGATGGTGTTGAGAACTGAGACACTGCTAGATTTGCTCAGAATACAAGTATTGTGCCGCTGTTAGAAGTACTACCACTGTTAGTAGTTGCCACTGCTAGTTAGTAGCTGCCGCTGTCAAGTAGTTTGTCTAACAGTGCCACTGTTAGTGTGTAGTTTGTATTTTGTATTAAGTACTCAACCACTGTTGATAATATACGAGTACTACCCCTGTTAGTGATATAGATAACCACTGTTGGTTAGATATAGTTGAATAGAGAGAATTATGGAATAGATATGATTCCATAATAGTTTGATTCTGTAAAGGACTCTATATGTTATAAATAGAGATCCTGTAAAACCCTAGAGGGTGACGAATTCATTCTAGTTATTAGCTTCAAGGTTGTAAACCCTAACACAAATTGTGTGTTCGTATTATTGTTAATAATATTGAAGCTTTTGGTTAGATATTCTGTTATATATAAGTTTGTTCTTCAAGTTATTAATAAACTATTCCGCAAGCTTATTAATAATCAATCAAAGTAATACATACTAAGATCTCTAGCTGGGATCATCAAGTGGTATCAGAGATTGGTATTACTTTGATCTTGAAGAAGGTAATTAAATTTTGCAGCTTTTTCAACAAACAACAACATGTCTACTGAAACAATGGAAGGTATTCAAGCTACAAAAATCCCCATGCTCAAACCCGATGAGTTTGAGCTATGGCAGACTAGGATTAGACAATACATGTTGCTGACTGATTATATGATGTGGGAGGTGGTTACTAATGGACCAGTTTATACTAAGGATGCAGATGGTAAAAAGGAAGAAAGACCACCACCAAAGACTGATGCAGAGAGAAAAGAAAGAGCAACAGAGTGGAAGGCATTAAGTACTCTACTTTTGTCTATTCCTAATGAGTATCAAAGGAAGTTTGAAAACTGTGAAGATGCTCAGGTTCTTATGCAAGCAATTGTTAAGAGATTTGGTGGTAATGATAACACCAAGAAGAATAAGAGATCTCTTCTCAAACAACAGTTTGAAAACTTTGCAGGTGTAAAGTCTGAAACTCTGACTCAGACTTTTGATAGGTTTCAAAAACTTGTGGGTGATTTAGAAAATCACAGTGTCAAGATTGATAAAGATGACTTGAACAGGAAGTTTCTAAGATCACTTGGTACAGATTGGAATATGTACACTGTGGGACTTAGACAAAGTCCAGATCTTGAAGAGAAAGAGATTGAAGACCTGTACAATGATCTGAGGAATTTTGAGCCTGAAGTTCTAGCGTTGAAACAGTCCAATGGTAGCTCTAACAATGCTGCTTTTGTTTCTGTTGGTGAATCTGGTAGTTGTAGCACATCTGGTGCTAATGATAATGTATTGGAAGCATTCTTTGCAAGCCATGTGAATTCATCATTAACTACAGAAGATTTGGAGCAGGTTAGTGAAGAGGACCTGGAAGAGATGGATTTAAGATGGCAGATGGCCATGATTACAATCAGGGCAAAGAGGTTTATGCAGAGTTCTGGGAACAGAAATTTTTCTTACAAGAGAGATGGTGTAGCTGGTTTTGACAAGAGCAAGGTGGAGTGTTTCAACTGTCACAAGATGGGACACTTTGCTAGGGAGTGCAAGAGCACACAGGCTGGAGGATCTCAGAATGGTTTTGTAAGAAATAATTCTGGTCCTCAAAGAAGATTGATACCAGTTCAGAACACCACTTCAGATTCATTGGTTGCTCAAGATGGAATGGGAGGATTTGACTGGAGTGATCAGGAAGAGCTTGTAACCACAAATCAAGCTTTGATGGCTGTCACAGAAGAACCAGAGTCTTCAGACATTCCATATGAGGTACAATCTAAATTATGTTCTCCTACTTGCAAGAAAATGGTTAAATTTTATAGGGATCATAATATGGTTGTGTGTAATGAATTAAAAGCTTGTAAGGAAAAGAGTCAACATGCCACTTTAGCTATTGAAAACTTAGAAAATCAGATAAAAGCTTATGAAAAGAATGAATCTCAATTTCACTTAGATATTAAGTATCTAAATTGGGAAAAGAAAGCTTTACAAACAAAAGTTGATATGCTAAGTGCTAAGTTGGCTGAGGGAATTTCTGATAGGGAGTCAATAAAATTGAAAGTTGATGAATTGGAAAATGTGTCAAAAGGTGTTCAAAACTTAATCAAGTCTCAAATTCATGATAAATTAAAACTTGGATTAGGTTACAACCTTAATGCTGTTCCTCCACCTTATAATCATACTTATTTCCCACCTAAAAGTGATTTTGTTTTAGAAACACTTAAGGTAGGTGTGTCTGAGGAGGTTAAAAAGGTAGATCCAGTTGTTAATTGTGCTGATAATGTGAATTTTGATAAAGTTGAGGTATCTGATTGGACTGAGGAAGATGAGAGTGATAGTGATAGCTCATCTAGTGGTAATTCTGTGGATGATTGTGTTAAGCCTATTACTGGTCTAGTTTCTGAACTAAATAGTACTAAACTAGAAGAGGGTAAAAAGATGTTTGTTGAGAAAGCAAAAGCTCAAATAGATCAAGTCAGGAAAACCAACAAGGCTAGTTCAGGTTTAGGGTATGTACATAAAAAGGTCAATACTGAATCAAAAGACAAGTTGAAATCTGAGTGTGATAAGTGTACATGTAAATCAAAGAAGTCTGAGTTACATACTGCAAGTAATGTGAATAAATTCATTCCCAGGGGTAATCAAAGAAATTGGAACCAATTGGTTTCACAAAGGTTGGGTAATGGGTTTGAATGTGTGAAAAGAAAGTCATGTTTTATTTGTGGTAGATATAATCATCTTCAACAGGACTGTTACTACAATCCTAAAAATAATAGGAACAGTGGTACAGGTCATGTGTTGATAAATAAGCCTAACATAGGCAAGGCTGCAGCCCCTGTTAATGCTACAGCAGTGCCCCTGTCAACGGCTAACAGAGGCAAGACACGAACAGGGGAGGGTTTGACCACTGTCAGGCATGGTACCTCTGCTGGTATTAAACATTTCAAAAGAATGTATATACCAAGTAAAGCTACCACTGCCAGGGTAATCAATACAAACTTAAAGGTGACCACTGTCAGACCATTAACCCCTGTCAGGTCAAAAATTGATTGTTTTTGGAGACATAAAAATGAGTGTAAATCTAAAGTGTCCAAAACCAATGCAGCACTGAGATCAATCACTGTCAAAAGGGTTGATGTCAAAGGTGCTCATGGGAAACCCAAAGCCAAATTGGTTTGGGTTCCCAAGAAAAACTAATTGTTTTTCTCATATATGTGCAGGGCAAGCCACCAAGTTTATGGCATATTGATTCTGGCTGTTCAAGACACATGACTGGAGACAGGAAAAAGCTACAGGACTTTAAAGCGTTTGATGGAGGAGATGTAGCATTTGGAAGCAATCCTAAAGGAGGTAAAATCACAGGTAAAGGTAAGGTAAAAAGCAGTAAGCTCACTTTCAATGATGTTTATTATGTTGAGCAATTGAGATACAATTTGCTTAGTGTGAGTCAAATCACAGATAAGCAAAATCCTGTATATTTCACTGACACAGAATGCCTTATACTTTCTGAAAAACTCAAAATACCTGAAGATAAGATTTTAATGAGAGTTCCAAGAAAGAATAATGTATACTGTAGTGATTTAAACAAGATGGAATCTCAAAATGTTAACTGTCTCATTTCTAAAGCTACTGTATCTGAATCTGAACTATGGCATAGGAGGATGTGTCACTTGAATTTCAAGACCATGAATAAACTTGTTAGGAATAAGCTAGTGAGAGGCTTACCTGAAAAGTTATTTGAATGTAGTGACCACTGTGTAGCATGTCTCAAAGGCAAGCAACACAAGACCTCTTATAAGACCAAGCTTGTGAATACCAATACCACTCCCTTACACCTGTTACATATGGATTTGTTTGGCCCTACCAATGTAGCTAGTCAAGGGAAGAAATCTTACTGTTTGGTAATAACTGATGATTACTCTAGAATGAGTTGGGTGTTCTTTCTTAGGACTAAGGATGAGACAGGTGAAATACTTAGATCATTCATAACTAGGATTGAGAATTCAACTAATCAAAAGGTTAAGATCATCAGGTGTGATAATGGGACAGAATTTAAGAATCATGAGATGAATAAGTTCTGTGAGGATAAAGGTATAGAAAGACAGTATAGTGCACCTAGGACTCCACAACAAAATGGAGTAGCTGAGAGGAGGAATAGGACACTAATTGAGGCTGCTAGAAGCATGCTAGCAGATGCTAAACTTCCAATGTCCTTTTGGGCAGAGGCAGTTAGCACTGCTTGTTATGTTTTGAATAGGATTTTGATTATTAAACCTCATAACAAGACACCCTATGAGTTATTCTTTAAGAGAAAACCTTTGGTTAGCTTTTTAAAACCATTTGGATGTCCTTGTACTGTCTTAAATACCAGAGATCATCTTGGTAAGTTTCAGAGTAAGGTAGATGAGGGTGTATTTGTTGGATACTCTATTCAAAGCAAGGCTTATAGAGTATTTAACAAAAGGACTAGGATCATAGATGAGACCATGGATGTGACCTTTAATGAACATACATCAAATGTAGAAGGAAAAGGTCCAGAAGTTTTGTTTGATATTGATGCACTAACCCATGCTTTTAGATATCCAGATTTGTCTATTAGTGCAGATACAGATGCAGGTACAGATGCAGGTAATGATGCAGGTAAAGATGGGAATTCAACCTCAAGTCAAACTAAAAAGGATGACTTGAAGTATGTCTTGTTTCCTATTTGGACTCCAGATCCACCAGAAGTATTTCAACAGGAACAGGATCAACCAGAGAAAGATGCTTCTTCTGATGATTCAAATGGTTCACCTGGTAAAACTGGTACAAGCAAGTGTGCAGATGATTCAACTTCACCAGATCATCAACCATTCACTTCAAAGGGATCTCATACAGATCCAGAGCATGATTCAGAGAAAGAGCATGATTATCCAAACTATTTTGAACCAAGTCCTCCATTTCAAGTCATGGAAAGGACTTCTTTGTCAGATTCTGAAGCAACTCCAAAGCCTTCAAAAGAAAGAGAGGAAAGAGAGTCTTTCTCAGACTCTGAGGTAGATAATCTATTGGGTTCTAATTTGGAAAGAGATTTACTTGATTCTTCTACCTCTAAGTATTTGGTTCATAAAGATCATTCTTTGGATTTGATTATTGGTGATATTATGACTCCTGTTCAGACAAGACATCAAACCAAGGTAAGAGAAGAAGATGTACATACTTCATTATATGTATGTTTTCTTTCTCAGATGGAACCAAAGAAGGCAGTGGAGGCTCTCAAAGATCCAAGCTGGATTGAATCTATGCAGGAAGAATTGTTGCAATTCAAACTGCAAGATGTGTGGGATTTGGTTGATCTTCCAAAAGGAAAGAAAGCTATAGGCACAAGATGGATCTTTAAGAACAAGAGAGATGAAAGAGGGATAGTGATCAAGAATAAGGCTCGGTTGGTAGCACAGGGGTACACACAGGAAGAAGGCATAGATTATGATGATGTTTTTGCTCCTGTTGCTAGAATAGAAGCTATTAGATTATTTTTAGCTTATGCATCTTATCAGGATTTCAAAGTCTATCAAATGGATGTGAAGAGTGCTTTTCTTCATGGTCTAATTGATGATGAGGTGTATGTTTGCCAACCACCAGGGTTTGAAGATCCAACATATCCAGATAGAGTGTGCAGATTGAAGAAAGCATTGTATGGATTACATCAAGCTCCAAGAGCTTGGTATGATACTCTGTCTGAGTACTTGCTCAAGAATGGATTCAAGCGAGGTACTATTGACAAGACATTGTTTACCAAGAGGGTTCAAAGAGATATATTGCTGGTACAGGTGTATGTTGATGATATTATTTTCGGGTCTACAAGGGATTCATTGTGCAAAGAGTTTGAGGATTTAATGCATAAGAAGTTCAAGATGAGTTCAATGGGTGAACTCACATTCTTTTTAGGATTGCAGGTCAAGCAGAAGTTAGATGGAATCTTTATTAACCAAGGGAAGTATGTGAAAGATATTTTGAATAAATTTGGTTATAAAGATGTGAAGGTAGCTAGCACTCCCATGGAGGCACATAAACATCTTAATTCTGATCCTGAGGGGGAGGAAGTAGATGTGCACTTATACAGGTCAATGATTGGTTCATTGATGTATTTAACTTCATCTAGACCTGATATAATGTTTGCAGTGTGTCTTTGTGCTAGATATCAGACCAATCCAAAGCAGTCACACATGTATGCTGTGAAGAGGATCTTTAGATACTTGAAAGGTCAACCAGACTTGGGCCTTTGGTATGCTAAAGGATCAGATTTTGAGCTACAGGCCTTCACAGATAGTGACTATGGTGGTGAGAACATGGATAGGAAATCGACTAGTGGAGGTTGTCAATTTCTTGGAAATAGGTTAGTGTCATGGCAATGCAAGAAGCAAACCACAGTTTCCACTTCTACAGCAGAAGCAGAATATGTTGCAGCATCAAGTTGCTGTGCACAGGTTCTTTGGATTCAGAATCAAATGCTGGATTATGGTTTGACTTTCATGAACACTCCTATTTATATTGATAATACTTCTGCTATCAGTATCATTCAGAATCCAGTTAAGCATTCAAAAACCAAACACATTGAGATCAGATATCATTTTATACGAGATTGTTATGATAAAAGATTGATTCATATTTTTAAAATTCATACTGATAATCAACTTGCAGATCTTTTTACAAAAGCATTTGATGTAGGAAGATTTACATTTTTGATAACTAATATTGGTATGATCAATCTCACGTAGTGTTTTGGTCTGGATTTGATACTAACAGGGGTAAAATATATTGTATGTGACAGGGTCAGGTGTTGCCACTGTTAGCTTCATCATGATAACAGATGGTGCCACTGTTAGTTTACCTTTGCCACTGTCAATGTATTTTAAACCCCTGCTGTATATGTGTGTAATTTAACCCCTGCTAGTTGTTTTTCTTAGTTTAATATTGCAGGTTTCAGCCACTGTCAAGAGACATCATTTGAGCTGGAATTTAATGTTTTATGTGTTTCTTCTTATTTTTTGGTTAAAAAAAAAAAAAATAAAAAAATAAAAATTCGTTGTCTAACTAAGCTAAGTTTATGCCCCTGTTAGTTCTAAGTTGGCGTTTCCTTTGTCGGATGCCCCTGCTAGACTATCAGCCGCTGCTAGCTTTGTTAGATGGTTAGAAAGGGTTGACTATAAATTGACCAAGTGAGGTACCCCTGTTGGGTTTGTTTGTAAATTGTGCCCCTGTTGGGTATAACCAGCAGTGCCACTGCTAGTTCTATTATTAGGGCTTGGCACTGTCATCAAATAAATACTCAAATACTTCACTTTTTCAATTACGCTTTCAAAATTTTCAAAACCCTTCAATAATCGCTCTCGCTTTGAGTTGTTTATTGTAATTCACTCTTCGTTCGTTCATCAATTACATCAATGGCATCTTCATTGTCATCTGATTCTGATCATTCTACACTAAGTGTTCATTCTGAACACAATATGAGGGCTTTCTTGAATAAAGAACTTGCCGATGAGTATTTTCACCCTATTATTGATTTCTTGAGTAATTGTCCAGTTACACATGCCCTTACTGTTTGTCCACGATTAATTCGATCGCATATTCAAGAATTCTGGCAGAATGCAAAGGAAGGGAATGTTAATGGCATTACTCACATTCATTCCACTGTCAAGGGTAAGAAGGTAATGGTTACTGAGATTGTTCTAAGAGAGCTTTTACAGTTTGATGATGAAGGTGGAATTCTGGAATTATCGAGAGAAGATTTGTTTAAAGGCATTATGGATATGGGGTATGAAGGTTCAGGAAAGACAAGATCAGAATATACTTTCTTGAAGTCATGGTTTTGTCCTCAATGGAAGTTCTACATTCATACTTTTCTGGTATGTTTGTCTCAAAAGAGAACTAGTTTTAATGAATTTAGTTCTACTATTGCATATCCTATTATCTGCTTGGCACAGGGTATTAAATTTAATATGTCTAGATTTATCTTAGATAATATGGTTAGGAATGTAAAGGGTGATACATTCGTTATGTACCCTAGATTTGTTCAGCTTTTATTGAATAATCAATTGTCAAATCTGCCAGCAGAGGATAGTGTGATTGTTAGTTCTACTCTATCTTTGAGGACTATTAAGGCTATGAATCAGTATCAGAATGCTTTTTCTAAGAAGGAAACTGCATTATTTTCTACAATGCTAGTTACTCCTTCTGCCACTGGTGGTGTATTACCAACACCATCTGGACCAAATGATGACAGACCAACAACACAAGTTGGTTCTGAACACACATCAGGAGGTGGCATCAAAAGAAAACAAGGGAACAAACAGCCTACCCAATCTAAAGCCAAGAAATCCAAGAAGGCTACACAGGCTATGGAGATTCCTGTTTCTCCACAGTCTCAGTCAACTGTCCAAACACAACAGGTGAACATACTTGATGAAAATGTTCATTCTGGAAGGGCTGCCACTACTGTTTCTAGCCCACTGGCAGGGCAGGATAGTGGTAACATTAATCAGACCCAACCAGAGGCAACTATGTTTGATGAACCTATGGGTGATGATTCAAATGTAGGTCCCAGTACCAATAACCAAGGGACATCTGCAGTGGCAGATGTGGGCAAGGATTCAACTAAGAGGTCACACTCTAATGTTGATGAGCCTAGTGATACTGATGAATTGACGATTTCCTATCTTGTACATGATATCAATAAACTGTGGAGCAAATATGAGAGGGAAAGGGCTTACAGAAAAGAGGCTCAACAGAAAATTCAAGCTCAGGATGAGTTAATTGCTAAGCAGAAGGAGATCATTGATCATCAGAAGGCAGAGTTGCTTGATGTGCAGAATAGATTGGTAATGCTTGAGGAGGCTGTCAATAATATTCTTCTACCTGCAAATAAGTTAAAGGAATCTTCAGGCAAGGGGGAGAAGAAAGCAGATGATGATAATATGCCTGAAGATGATGGTTCAAGAAAAGCAGGAGATGATGATGATGATGATGATTCACATGGACCTCATAATGATATGAGTGGAGCAATGATAAATATTGATGAGATGCATGATGATTCTGCAGCTACAGAGGTGATTGAGCTTGATGATAATACAGTTGAGATGGATATATGTGAGCATAATGAGGCACAATCAGAAGACACTGTGGAGTTAGTGTTTGATGATAAAGATGATGATTATGTGCAGAGCAGGGATAAGGCTGAGGAGGAGCTCAATGTCTCTGATTATGTGATACATGAAAGTTTAGATGATGAGATGGTAAATACTGCAGATGATAGAAGAATGGTGGTATATACTGGTGAAGATTCTTCTGAAAATGTTAATACAAGTGATGGTGCAGGAGCAGAGCAGACTGATGAAACAGATGAAACAGTTTATCAGGTATTTCCATTGAATAAAGGGTTGCCTGAGAAAGCTGCACTTAGATTATATTTTTGGGATGTGATGGGTGCTAACCTGGAAAATAAGAAAAGAGTCAGTTTCAGTGATATGCCAGTGTATGAGGTGGTTGATGATGTTGAAAAAGAGATGAAAGAAGGAGAAGTTGAGATTAAGGGGGAGCAATCAAAGTCAATTGATGAAGAGAAGAAGTTGCAGACCTTTACAAGAAAGAAATCTATTCCCAGAAGAAAGCCAACTAATACTTTATCCCCTGTCAAAACTTCTACCACTGTTGTCACAATTTCAACCACTGTCAACACTAACACTACCACTGTTACATCTACCCCTGTTAGTACACCAACACCTACCACTGTTGATACACCAATCACCACTGCTGTCATATCAACCCCTGCCACAACTACCACAACAACAAGACCAAGAGAGGTACCTGTTACAATAAGAGAACCAACTTCACCACTCAAGCCTGAGTCTAAATTGCCTGTGATTGATCCAAAAGACAAAGGTAAAGGAAAGTTAAAAGAGAAATCAAAAGTGAAAGAAATTAAAGAACCTCATCTTGAGTCTCATGATATGCTAAGGATGCAAGTAGAAGAAAGGGAAAGGTTGATAAGGAGAGCTGCAGAAGCTAAAGCTGAAGAAGAGGGTGATGATGTTAAAATGATTTTGGATGATCTGAGTGTAGTGACTATTACACAGAAAGCTGCAGAGATTGTTAAAGAAAAGACTGCACAAGGATTAAAGCTTCCTGCTCAGAGAGTTCATGATTATTTAAAGAAGAAGAAAGGTAATGAAGAGGAAGAGTTATCTTCTGGATTTTTGTTGATGAAAAGGTCAAATGAGGAAAGGGCTAGAAAGAAAAAGCAAGAGGAATTAGCCAAGAAGAGGAGTAAACCTTTACCATATGCTGAAAGGAGAAGACAAATGATCAATGCTCTGTCTGAAAATTATGCCCCAGCTAAAATTGTTAAAGGATGGAATATGCAGAAGCTGGAACAGGCATATGATAGGTATATGGGAAGAGATGATGAGTGGACCAAGAAAATGGAAGAGAATAGGCATTTGAATGCATTGATGAAGGAGAAGAAAGAAAAGGCAGATAGGGAAATGGAAAGGTTTCTGAAAGAAGAAGAAGAAAGAAGAGAAAAAGCAGCTGCTGAGGCAGCAGAGAAAGCCTTAGAGGATAAGCAGAATGAAGTCAGAAGAAATTCATGGAAAAATCAAATTTCTAAAGACAATGTTATTCCTGACATTCCAAGATTTGATCCAGAGCTGAAAAAGAGAATCAAGATTCTGACTGATAGCAAGGAGATTTCTGAAGGACCAAGAAAGGCTAGAATTATAAATTGGGAAGGAGTAGCAATTGATTATGGTTTCAGAAAAATGATCCTTGAGATCAAGATTGAAAGGGAAAGAGGATTTGATGACCATGTTGGGAGTATGATTGATTTGCTCAGAATCTGTACAAGAGATGATCTTATGGAGTTGTATCAAGTGAGCAGAATCAGGAATAGAAAGAACTATGAGGCTGTGATTGAAAGACAAATGATGGAGTTATTGCAAAGCATGTTTGAACCAGCAAGCATGTATCATTTATTCTTTCACTGTCATCAAAGGGTTATAACCTGGAGATATTTTGCCAGAGCTGGAGTACACATGGTAGTATTTAACAATGGGCAGGTGATCTACATGTTTGATGATCGACACTATGTGCTGGGAACAGGGCTGCTGAATAGATTGGTTGATTTGAAGTTATCTACAACCATCATTACTGAAGGAGCTTACAGAGCTTTATACATGATGTTCAATCAACTGCATAAGAGGCAAACGATGAAGGAGATAGAAGAAGAAAAGAAGGATTGAAACTTGAATCATTACTCTGAATGATCAAGTTTAGGGGGAGATTGTTGAGAACTGAGACACTGCTAGATTTGCTCAGAATACAAGTATTGTGCCGCTGTTAGAAGTACTACCACTGTTAGTAGTTGCCACTGCTAGTTAGTAGCTGCCGCTGTCAAGTAGTTTGTCTAACAGTGCCACCGTTAGTGTGTAGTTTGTATTTTGTATTAAGTACTCAACCACTGTTGATAATATACGAGTACTACCCCTGTTAGTGATATAGATAACCACTGTTGGTTAGATATAGTTGAATAGAGAGAATTATGGAATAGATATGATTCCATAATAGTTTGATTCTGTAAAGGACTCTATATGTTATAAATAGAGATCCTGTAAAACCCTAGAGGGTGACGAATTCATTCTAGTTATTAGCTTCAAGGTTGTAAACCCTAACACAAATTGTGTGTTCGTATTATTGTTAATAATATTGAAGCTTTTGGTTAGATATTCTGTTATATATAAGTTTGTTCTTCAAGTTATTAATAAACTATTCCGCAAGCTTATTAATAATCAATCAAAGTAATACATACTAAGATCTCTAGCTGGGATCATCAGATGGGACAATAGGTGGTTCCTTCACCGGAGAAGAAACCGTAGGTGGGCTATGTGCTACCTGAGAGTCTTGAATATGGGAAGCCTCCTTATGGCAACTAGTTGGACTATCCTGAGGTTTAGCGTTAATACACTGTGCTAATTGTCCTAGGATGAGATCAGCTTGGTTTTGTCTAGCCGAGATTCCTTGAATGACTTGTATCAGGGTGTCGTCAAAACTAGAGGTCTGTGAAGAAGAGGGTTCTAAAGGTTGAGGTTGGTAAGTTAGTGGGCTATTCCTAGGTGGGTTAAAAGAAGGGTTAGTATTGGGTGAAGTTAGAAGAAACTGAGGAATTTGGGCTGAGTGGTTCAGATTAGCACAATTAAGGCAGGTTTGAACTTGACAGACTTGTTATTGTTGACTTTTCAATTCTTTAATCTCTTTGGTTAGGTCTTCCACTTGCTGAGTGAGGGTTTTGATAGCTTCATTCCCGATTGTAGTAGGTGAATCCACTAGTGAGGGGTGATTTTCACTGTTCCAGTCATGGTTGTGTATTGTCATTTTCTCAATAAGGCTCCAAGCTTCATTTGCCGTACAGTCTATGAAACTACCTTGAGAGGCGGTATCAAGTAAAGGACGGTGATGTGGGAAGAGACCATTGTAGAAAATGCGCAACTGGTCTGAACGCTCAAAACGATGATTTTGACATTTCTTAAGCAATTTCTTAAAGCGCTCCCATGCATCGAAGATTGATTCATCATGCACTTGACGAAAGTTTATGATGTTGGACCTAAACATGGCTTGTTTTGATGGGGGAAAGTATTTGGCCAAAAATTTGGTTGCTAATTCTACCCAAGAGGTTATAGAGTTAATCTCTAGTTCCTCAAACCAGGTTTGTGCATTGAGAGTGAGTGAATAGGGAAATAGGTATAGATAGACTATGTCCTGATTAACCCCAATCGGCTTAAAAGAGTTGGATAAGGAAATGAATTTGTCAAGGTGGGAGTTGGAGTCATCATTTGGTAGGCCACGGAATTGACAGAGGTTTTGGACTAACTGAACAATGTGTGGTTTTAATTCAAATGATCCTCTACCAATTTCCGGATAGATAATTGGTCCTCCTCGACCTTCAATCAAAGGTTTAGAGTCTTCAGCGAGAGTTATACGTGTAGCTGTCATAGTCTCATTGGCAGGTGGTTGACTAGTCGAGTGGATAGGGATAACGTAATTTGTGAAAATAGTGAAAGGAATGAAAAAATAAAGAAAGACGTATGGGTCTAAGGAGAAGAGTTAATCCGAAAGGTTCACTAGCGAGTAAGTTCATCTTGACGCCTAAGGATCGTACAGTTGGTTCCCCGGCAGCGGCGCCAAAAACTTGTTGGTGCCCGATCAGGTCGGTGTCGTTAACGATTACTAACCGGGCACCAGCAGTGGGTTGTTTTAAATTTGTAGTTGCGGGGCCTAAGTTTTTCCTAACAATGCTAATCCTAAGGGTGAGCAAGTGGTAGGTATGACCTAGAGTCGTTCTTCAAACCGACTGAATTGAAACTAAGGCGAGGCAGATGAGGGCTTTCAAACTAGTGAATGGTTTATAAAATAGTGGGGGTTTTGGTTTTTATATTAACTAACTTAGGCAAGTAAATAAATAAAAGCGAAATAAAAGTAAAACGTAAAGCAGATAAATAAAGATAGTGTTAGCTGAGACTTCGTTAATTAAGTTATGGGATGACATTTGGAGAAACTATTTTGAAAGATATTAGTTAATTATCATTCTTGAATACTTGCATGGAAACACTAGATTCCCTACTAATTAAAATCCCAATAGCATGTCACACCGGGAGCTAGGTTATGGTAACATTACAAAGTATTTTGAATAATAAGCAAAATCTTAATTAAGGTTTAATAATACTTTCATATGAACGGGAACAAAATCTTAAGGTACTAGACATTACTAAATCATATAACGATTCCTCGTCATCCTAACAGATTCATGTATTTAAAACAGTTCATTTATGACTTTAAACCAGCCCTTGCTTAAGACTACCCAATAAATCCCCTAATTATCCACAGCGTTCCTCACTTTAAGTGGTTCCGCCGCTTCAAACCTTGGCCATGTCTTGTCCTATGATAATCCCCCATGTAGCCTTGCGGTTCCATAGTTTCATACCTTTGACAAATTATATTGACACAGATAATTGACTACCTTTTAATTGGATGTCGTAAAAAGGTGTTGTAATCACGTTTATTGGTGGAAAGACGATAGATTAAATTGAAGTTTAAAAGTCTATTTAGAAAGGTTAATTAAACTAGGTTTCTCATTTTATATATATTAGTCTGTAATATAACTACCTTCGGTCGTTACGCAGCTTCCACGTATTTGTACTATACCTAAAGTGTTTCCAACGCTATACTGAGTAACAGTCGAATAGGGGCCATCATATTACTTCATAATATTGTATCGTTTCGTAATATGACTACCTTCGGTCATTCCTCGACTTCCATACATTTGTACTCCACCTTGAAGTGTTTCCAGTACTATATCGAGTAACAGTCGAATAGGGGCCGTCATATTATTTGACGATAATTAAGACCGTTTATATTTTACTACTATGATGATCCTAAGGCAACAATCAAACAAGAACATGCAATAAGACGATCAAAGCAATATTACCGATCTTTAATATTTAATTATAAATCATCCCATAATTAACTAACTACATCGCAAACAAACACAATAGTAATCTACTCGCTAATCATGGCATAAACGATCTCTAGCATAATTAAAGCATACATATTTAATTAAGATAGATAAGGATAGAAATAACCGAGATTAATATGCGAGAAGGAATAGACTTGAATTAATAAGAGTTGCTCCAAGCGTACACCAAAGATTACAAGATGTTCCCAAACTTTCGTTCTACTCTAAATAAGCTCCCTAACTAGCCTAATACTAATTTGAAGTAAGAAAATAGAATGAGAAAGTAAAGAAAGAATAATGCCTAGTGTATTCTAGACTTAGGCATGGGACATCTTCAAATGAAAGCCTTGGCCTCTATTTATAGTTGAGGTTTGGCTCACATTAGCATCAAGAGGTGCATGTTAGTAAAAGGTAGCCAAAAGGGTGCACCGGGTACCGTACAACACGAAAGTAGGCGCACCGGGTACCGCACAACACGAAAAGTAGGCGCACCAGGTACCAAAAGTTACCAAAAACAGAGACCGGGGTGGGTACAGGGAGGCCGGCGGCGCCCCTAGGGTGGCCGGCGGATGTGGTCCAATGGCCGGCGGCGGTGGGCCCACCCCCGCCCCGTTGCGTCGTCTTTTGCTTCGTTTCTCGATTTGTGCGTGTTTTCTTTGTTATACGTCCGTTTGTGTCGATTCTTTTTTTGTTGGATTCGTAATTCAAAAACGAAGATTTTGACATAAGATAGGCCCTGAGATGAGGTCCCTAGCTCCATATATTGCTTTCGGATCATTTGGATCTTCCGGCGGGCGCAAAATCTTCATTTTTCACCCGTTTTGGTTGATTCTCCTTCTGTTGGATTCGAATTTTGAAAACGAACATCTTGGAAATAATGGATGTTGATGGAGGGCACTTAAGTCTTGAAATCTCGTTTTTATGCCTTGAATCTTCAAACGTGTGTGGAATCTTTGTTTCTCAGCCGTTTTGCTTGATTTTTATCGTGCAACCTTGTTTTGACCATCTTGGCATAATACCATTGATTTGAACCATATTTGAGTTTAAAATGCCAAGAATCGTTCCAGAATGAGAGAGATATCGGTAGTAAAAACATGACTTTTTACGCGATATCAATGAACTTGATGATGAAGATGGAGATGATGATTAGTTGTTGTGACACCCGTCAAATTAGAGCTAGTGATTAGTGCCTAATCAAGTTTTAATACATGTAATTAGTTCTGAGTTAGACTAATTAATGTATCGGTTAATATATATATTGTTGAATATATACAAGTATTTCGGTTTAATTTAAATCGTACAAGTTCAAATCGAATGTAATTCGGTTCGTGTAAATACGGACGTTGGTGAACAATTTAATTAAATAATGTAACATTATTTAATAACGCTATTATACCCAAAATATGATTTTGGTAATATTCCAATTTTATTTCGTATCGAACAACAACGCGCAAACAGTTAAAATAAAGTTAAGATTTATTTTATAACGCAAATATTAAATACTTGATGAAATACAACAACAAAAATATCAAGCATCTATTCGTATTTTAAAATGTATATTTAGACACATAAATTAATTATTTAACGTTTAAACGACCGAGAAAACGAACACCGCACGAAGCGCGATTGCAGGAAATTAAATGGGTGAAGCCCACACCCGTGGACCCCACCCGAAAATCAGCCAAAAGGTGAGGGACATCACCCCCTCACCTCACTTTCCCTTTCCTCTCTCTCTCTCTCTTTCCTCTCCTTTTTCTCTCAAATCACCAAACCCCCACAACCTCACAAAATCATCAAATAACACCACGAAACGCACTCGGATCATCTCGGCGCTTTGGAGAAAAACGACCACGACATCACGATCTATCATCCTATATTTTCGGATTTTTCATCCGACACTTTGTAAGTTTCCGACAAATCCCGAAATCTCTCGTTTTTAAGTGTTTTTGCTTGTTAGTGGTTTGTAACAACTTATAATGTCCATATATGGGTTGGGTAAAAGTTTTGTACCGAACGGTGGCCGGAAAACTCATTTTCGACACAAACTCCGGCCAACAGACCGCTACGTCGCTGTTGGCCCAGACATATTGCGACGTCAGCTGCGACGTCGCAATACTAATCACCACGTCGCATGTAGCGACATCACCCCTAACGTCGCCTTAATTGGCGGACGTCGCACTTAGCGACGCAAGCCCTTACGTCGCAGGAATCAACAACGTCGCATGTAGCGACGCCACACACAACGTCGCATTAAATTGCGAAAGTCGCACATAGCGACGCCATGCTCAACGTCGCAGTCGGGACCTGCGACGTCGCACCCAACGTCGCACAAACCAGAAAACACAGATTTTCACTAAGTGTCTAGACCCTAAATTTTATCACTTGATTTCACCCAATTTCAAGTCCAGATGCGTTTTTCACCAAAGCAATATAGTAGAAATAAAAATTTTCCAAGCTGACTAGGCAGCTCGACCCCAACCAGGGGCTCTGCCCCTTGGACCCCGCAAGGGGCTGCCGCCCCTTGGACCCCGCTACCAGGGGCGCTGCCCCCGGACCCCCGTACTTAGATTCCGTAAGCATATTTCTCGCCAAGTGTTGAACTGGCACAATTTCAAATACTCGTGTGATACGACTTCTAAAACACATTGAAACATACTATTCAAGTATAACGTTTCGAGACCAAAAATTATAATGATGGGATTATTATTTCAAACAATCACCAACGGGCCGTACATGTTTTCAAATACTCAAATCAATCAAACCAAATGTAATTTGGACATTCTAGTTGGGCAAACAACTACAAGGTAGTCTTGATAGATACCTACTCACATTTATAACCATCGCGTGTCGTGGACACCCTCAGGTTACAAGTCTTTGGACTTCATTACTCGGCTAATCAATCAAAGTTTATCAAGTTAAACTCGCTAGACTCAGGTGAGTCTCATAGCCCCTCTTTTTACTGTTGTACTCAGGAGTGTGATATATTGCTCATTTTTAACATGTGAACGCAAGTACAAACATTTTCATATACTACATGAGTTTCTCACGACTAATCATTTAAAGTCCTCCGTCAGCATAGTTGTTAATACGTTGTAGCGTGAATATTAGTATATGGTACCATATAGGATTGACCCTCCTCGTCCGGGTTAGCAAGCACTAACCGGGTAAACGGACGTACTAATATTTGGGAAGACGAGTGTTGATTAGGCACTAGTGGAGGCAAAAACGCTCAGGCTGTGATCCTGACCCACGAGTTAAGCTCAACTATGTGCTCATGGCTGTATACACTTACATTATCAATTGCTGGATGCAATTCAATTACTTAAATCTTGCGGTTCATACGGTATTATCTGATTTCAAACCTGTGAGCTCACCAGCTTTTAGCTGACCCATTTAGCATGTATCGCAGGTACCCAGCAGTAGATTGGACTATCTTAGGAATTCCATAGCTCGAGTCAGCATGCAGACATTAGAGATTTTCTTGCATTAGTATATTTTGTACAAGTACTTATGTACTGAAATCTCTCATTTTATCGAACACGAGCTATGTACAGCTTCAAATGTTGTAAACATTTCTTATATTAATATATTTTGTTAAAACGACGCACATAGAGTCGTTTATTATATATCTTTGTGCCTTGATTATTGATTGGTAACACCCAAAGTATGCTTCCGCTAAACAGTAAATTTGGGGGTGTTACAGATAGGTATCAGAGCCTAAGGTTATAGTGAACTAGGTTGCATTTTGTGGGCCTAGACTATGACCATTAGGCAGTAGTTTCTTATTAGGCATGACTGGTTCAGGAATTACAGCATACGACTTTAATTTAACATAGCCTGATCAACTATGTACAATTAAGGAAAGATGATGTGAGGTCTGAAACGGTTATGTTGAACAGAAGTACACTAGTTGACTCTGACCTCGAGAGAACCGAGACTTAAACTTGTCTGTGCTAGACACTCAATAGGCTATATTATATATATATCATATGATTTTAGGGCTCACTCCTGCTAACACTTTGTCTCAGAAATGGAAAACACTCCGCCCAATTCATCGTGCTCTCAATCCGGGTCGCAGAACCCAAGGGTAGCAAGGAGGAACGCCAGGTTGCCTCGAGCTGGCCTGTACCCCACTCACTTCACCTTGCCGGCCTTAGCCGCTAGGGTGAACCAACACGAGCAGCGACTTCGCACCATGGATGTCGTGTTGCAGGAAACAAACGAAAACTGGAGACTTACATCCCTCGAACGCATCGAACAAGTCTCCGAGGATCACGAAACCACCATTAACAATGTAGATGTCCTTTTCAACAAAGTGGTAGAGATAAGCGTAGAAACCGCCCTGTTGAAACACAGACTAGAAGAGTGTGAGCAACGCTCACGGGAAACCGAAGAATATGCCCGTGGATTGGTACAGCGACTAGCATTGGCTGAAGACAATGCCCGACAGGCCAGCAGACTTGCAATTACTGTGGATCGTCTCATTGAGATGATGGAGCAGATTAATCTGCGTTGCGACTAGAGTAGTCTTTGTCTTGTAAACTATCTTGTAATCTAATGACTATCTAGCGCTACTCTATAAATTAGTCGGATGTAACAATTCCCGACACCTTTTGTAATACATCAGTGGGATGTAACCTTTGGACTCGTGTTATCTATCAAATATTCCTTGCTGTTTCTACTTATACTAATTGCCGTTCTTCATATTTATGTTATGTATTTCCGTCTTTATACATGTACATCTGTGACCAATATAATTTTCTTACAAAAATCTCATGTATCTTCATTTCTTTTATTGAAGAATCATGCCGCCAAAGACAAGACCATTCTCTGATGCTCAGCTTGCATCACTCATATCCCATGCTGTGACAGAAGCATTGGCCCGGAATTCCTCATTGAACTCCGGAAGAAACAGCGACACTGCTGAAACTGCTGCTGCTGCCACAAAGCCTTGTTCCTACAAGGACTTCCAGAGCTGCAAACCCTCAAGCTTCAAGGGTACTGAGGGAGCCATCGGACTAATCAGATGGTTCAAAAAGATGGAGACCGCTTTCCGCGTCAGCAAATACGCGGAGGGCGACAAAGTTAACTTCGCTACCTGCTCCCTCGAAGATGATGCCCACTCTTGGTGGAACTCATATTCCCAATCATTGGGTGCTGACACTGCCTACCAACTCTCTTGGGAGGACTTAAAAGCAAAACTCACCGCCAAGTACTGTTCGATCGACAAACTCCAAAAGCTGGACGAGGAGTTCTGGAACCTAAAGGTTCAGGGTGGTGATATCGATGGTTATACCACCAGGTTCCAGCAACTCGCTGCTCTTCGCCCAGCTATGGTGAGCACCGAACCTGATAAAATCAGGAAGTATATTCTTGGCCTCCCGGAACCTGTTCGGTGGCACGTCGCCTTTGCAAACCAAATCACTATCGATGGTGCTATCCTTTTAGCCCAGGACCTTATGGCAATGAACCCTGAACCAGAAACACTCACCTCCTCCTCCCACCAACACAAGAGAAAGTGGTCTGACCACCACAACAACCACCCCAACTACCAAAACAAGAAACCTGACACCATTAAAGCCTACAACACCACCATCGACACCAAGCGGGGCTACACTGGGAACAAACCCTATTGTTCCAAGTGCAGCCGCCACCATGAAGGTTCCTGTGGTCCCTTTTGCAACAATTGCAAGAGGTACGGCCACCTCACCAAAATTTGCCGATCACCTGCCAACAACAATTCCAACAACAACACTAGACCACCCAAGGTCTGCTTTGAATGTGGGAACCCCGGACACTTCAGGGACACGTGCCCAAAACTGAAGAACCAGGGCAACAATAACAAAAACAACAACAACAACAATAGCAACAGCAACAATAACAATACCCGAAGTAGAGCCTTCGTAATCAACTCAGGGGACGCCCGTCAAGACCCGAATGTGGTCTCGGGTATGTTCCTCCTCAACAACTTAACTGCTTCTGTTCTATTTGATACTGGTGCTGATAGAAGCTTTATCTCTGATGAGTTTTGCCCACTACTTGACATCACTCCTGTTGCCTTAGATGTTAAGTACACTGTAGAGCTAGCAAATGGGATACTTATAGAAACCAATAGTGTGATACCTAATTGCACTTTAAACCTAGCTGATGAAACCTTTTCCATCGATCTCGTGCCCGTTGAAATTGGAAGTTTCGACGTCATCATTGGAATGGACTGGTTGTCCAAACACCGAGCCGAAATCGTCTGCTATGATAAGATTGTCCGTATCCCTCTCGCCGTCGATAGAACCTTGATCATACAGGGGGAGACCGGTGGGTCGAGACTAAATATCATCTCTTGTTTAAAAACTCGAAAGTTTCTGAGAAAAGGTTATCCTACAATCCTCGCACACATCACAGAGAAAAAGTCGGAGGAGAAACGACTTGAGGAAGTGCCAATCGTTAGGGATTTTCCCGAAGCCTTTCCGGAAGAACTACCTGATCTACCTCCACCTCGACAGGTTGAGTTCTCAATCGATCTTGTGCCGGGTGCTGCACCAGTGGCCCGTGCACCATACCGCTTAGCCCCTTCCGAACTTCAGGAGCTGTCCACCCAACTACAGGAACTCCTGGATAGAGGATTCATCAGACTGAGTTCATCTCCTTGGGGAGCTCCGGTCTTATTTGTGAAAAAGAAGGACGGTTCATTCAGAATGTGTATCGATTACCGATAATTGAACAAATTGACCGTCAAGAACCGTTATCCACTTCCTCGAATTGATGACCTGTTTGACAAACTACAAGGGTCGAGTTTTTATTCAAAGATCGATCTGCGGTCAGGTTATCATCAGTTACGGGTTCGCGACACCGATATCCCGAAAACCGCTTTCAGAACTTGATACGGGCACTACGAATTCCAAGTGATGCCCTTTGGTCTAACCAATGCACCGGCTGTATTCATGGACCTTATGAATCGGGTGTGCAAACCTTACCTCGACAAGTTTGTCATTGTTTTTATCGATGACATCCTCATCTATTCGCTCAACGAGCAAGAACACGCACAACATCTCAAAACTATTCTAGAACTATTTAGACACGAGGAGCTTTACGCCAAATTCTCCAAGTGTGAATTCTGGATACAAACCGTTCAATTTCTTGGACACGTTATCGATAGTCAGGGAATTCATGTAGATCCTTCAAAAATCGAGGCTATCAAAAATTGGCAATCGCCGACAACTCCAACAGAAGTACGGCAGTTTTTAGGACTGGCCGGGTATTATCGACGATTCATCGCGAACTTCTCAAAAATAGCCCTACCACTCACGACACTGACTCAGAAAGACAAAAAGTTCGATTGGACTGATAAATAAGAGTCAGTATTTCAACTACTCAAACAAAAGCTTTGCAGTGCTCCTATTCTATCATTACCCGAAGGCACCGACGACTTAGTGGTATACTGCGATGCTTCTCATCAAGGTCTCGGTTGCGTTCTGATGCAACGAGACAAGGTCATAGCTTACGCTTCACGACAATTCAAGATTCACGAAAAGAATTACACCACTCATGACCTCGAGCTAGGAGCTGTCATTTTTGCTCTCAAAATCTGGAGACATTACCTCTACGGCACTAGTTGCACAATTTTTACCAATCATAAAAGTCTCCAGCACATATTCGATCAGAAGGATCTCAACATGAGGCAACGTCGATGGGTCGAGTTTCTTACCGATTACGACTGCGAAATCAAATATCATCCGGGCAAAGCAAATGTTGTTGCCGATGCCCTTAGTCGAAAGGAAAGATCCAAACCACTTCGGGTCCGAGCCCTCAGCATGACTATTCACAACGATCTAAACATTCGGATCCTCACTGCTCAACTCGAAGCTCTCAAACCCGACAACATCAAAAACGAAGCCTTGCGAGGCATGGATAAACAATTCGAAATTAAACCTAACGGGATTAAATATTTCTCCCACCGAATCTGGTTGCCTAGTTTGGGGAACCTACGAGACTTGGTGATGGATGAAGCTCACAAGTCTAAATATTCTATCCATCCGGGATCCGACAAAATGTATCACGGTATCAAGGATTTTTATTGGTGGCCGAACATGAAAGTTGAAATCGCCACCTATGTTAGCAAGTGCCTTACTTGCTCAAAAGTCAAAGCTGAATATCAGAAGCCTTCTGGCTTACTCCAACAACCTGACATTCCTGAATGGAAATGGGAACAAATCGCCATGGATTTCATAACCAAACTACCCAAATCATCGAGCGGTTGCGATACCATTTGGGTGATTGTCGACCGTCTCACAAAATCTGCTCACTTCCTGGCGATCAAGGAAACCGACAAAATAGAACGCCTCACTCGAATCTATCTGAAAGAAATCGTAACCCGTCACAGTGTTCCAATCTCGATTATCTCCGATAGGGATAGTCGTTTCACATCTCAATTTTGGCAGTCACTTCAAAAATCATTGGGTACCCGTCTCGATATGAGTACCGCATACCACCCTCAGACCGACGACCAAAGTGAACGAACAATTCAAACACTGGAAGACATGCTAAAGGCCTGTGTAGTTGACTTCGGTGTGAAGTGGGAACAACACCTACCATTGTGCGAGTTTTCATAAAACAACAGCTATCACTCCAGCATCAAGGCTGCACCATTCGAGGCACTGTAAGGTCGTAAGTGCCGCTCACCTATCTGTTGGACCGAAGTGGGAGATAGCCAACTCACTGGTCCGGAAATCATTCACGAAACCACCGAGAAAATCTTCGGTATTCAAAACAAACTCAAAGCTACGCGTGACCGTCAGAAAAGTTATGCTGACGTGAGACGAAAACCACTCGAGTTCCAGGTTGGAGATCGAGTACTACTCAAGGTTTCACCTTGGAAAGGTGTCATACACTTTGGTAAACGTGGAAAACTAAACCCGAGATACATCGGACCTTTTGAGATCCTCGAGAGGATAGGCCCGGTGGCATATCGATTGCAGCTGCCATCCGAGCTCAGCAGCGTGCACCCCACTTTTCATATTTCAAATTTGAAGAAGTGTCTGTCTGATGAGACACTTATCATTCCACTTGATGAAATTCGAGTTGACGACAAGCTTCACTTCGTTGAGGAACCCGCCGAAATCATGGACCGTGAGGTCAAACAACTCAAACAAAGTCGCATTCCCATCGTCAAGGTCAGGTGGAATTCGCGGTGTGGTCCGGAATTCACCTGGTAACGGGAAGATCAAATGAGACTCAAGTACCCTCAGTTGTTCACTGATGCTACTTCAAACACGACTTCGACTTAAATTTCGGGACGAAATTCTACTAACAGGGGGAGAATGTGACACCCGTCAAATTAGGACTAGTGATTAGTGCCTAATCAAGTTTTAATACATGTAATTAGTTCTGAGTTAGACTAATTAATGTATCGATTAATATATATATTGTTGAATATATACAAGTATTTCGGTTTAATTTAAATCGTACAAGTTCAAATCGAATGTAATTCGGTTCGTGTAAATACGGACGTTGGTGAACAATTTAATTAAATAATGTAACATTATTTAATAACGCTATTATACCCAAAATATTATTTTGGTAATATTCCAATTTTATTTCGTATCGAACAACAACGCGCAAACAGTTAAAATAAAGTTAAGATTTATTTTATAACGCAAATATTAAATACTTGATGAAATACAACAACAAAAATATCAAGCATCTATTCGTATTTTAAAATGTATATTTAGACACATAAAATAATTATTTAACGTTTAAACGACCGAGAAAACGAACACCGCACGGAGCGCGATTGCAGGAAATTAAATGGGTGAAGCCCACACCCGTGGACCCCACCCGAAAATCAGCCAAAAGGTGAGGGACATCACCCCCTCACCTCACTTTCCCTTTCCTCTCTCTCTCTCTTTCCTCTCCTTTTTCTCTCAAATAACCAAACCCCCACAACCTCACAAAATCATCAAATAACACCACGAAACGCACTAGGATCATCTCGGCGCTTTGGAGAAAAACGACCACGACATCACGATCTATCATCCTATCTTTTCGGATTTTTCATCCGACACTTTGTAAGTTTCCGACAAATCCCGAAATCTCTCGTTTTTAAGTGTTTTTGCTTGTTAGTGGTTTGTAACAACTTATAATGTCCATATATGGGTTGGGTAAAAGTTTTGTACCGAACAGTGACCGGAAAACTCGTTTTCGACACAAACTCCAGCCAACAGACTGCTACGTCGCTGTTGGCCCAGACATATTGCGACGTCAGCTGCGACGTCGCAATACTAATCACCACGTCGCATGTAGCGACATCACCCCTAACGTCGCCTTAATTGGCGGACGTCGCACTTAGCGACGCAAGCCCTTACGTCGCAGGAATCAACAACGTCGCATGTAGCGACGCCACGCACAACGTCGCATTAAATTGCGAAAGTCGCACATAGCGACGCCATGCTCAACGTTCGCAGTCGGGACCTGCGACGTCGCACCCAACGTCACACAAACCAGAAAACACAGATTTTCAATAAGTGTCGAGACCCTAAATTTTATCACTTGATTTCACCCAATTTCAAGTCCAGATGCGTTTTTCACCAAAGCAATATAGTAGAAATAAAAATTTTCCAAGCTGACTAGGCAGCTCGACCCCAACCAGGGGCTCTGCCCCTTAGACCCCGCTACCAGGGGCGCTGCCCCCAGACCCCCGTACTTAGATTCCGTAAGCATATTTCTCGCCAAGTGTTGAACTTGCACAATTTCAAATACTCGTGTGATACGACTTCTAAAACACATTGAAACATACTATTCAAGTATAACGTTTCGAAACCAAAAATTATAATGATGGGACTATTATTTCAAACAATCACCAACGGGCCGTACACGTTTTCAAATACTCAAATCAATCAAACCAAATGTAATTTGGACATTCTAGTTGGGCAAACAACTACAAGGTAGTCTTGATAGATACCTACTCACATTTATAACCATCGCGTGTCGTGGACACCCTCAGGTTACAAGTCTTTGGACTTCATTACTCGGATAATCAATCAAAGTTTATCAAGTTAAACTCGCTAGACTCAGGTGAGTCTCATAGCCCCTCTTTTTACTGTTGTACTCAGGAGTGTGATATATTGCTCATTTTTAACATGTGTACGCAAGTACAAACATTTTCATATACTACATGAGTTTCTCACGACTAATCATTTAAAGTCCTCCGTCAGCATAGTTGTTAATACGTTGTAGCGTGAATATTAATATATGATACCATATAGGATTGACCCTCCTCGTCCGGGTTAGCAAGCACTAACCGGGTAAACGGACGTACTAATATTTGGGAAGACGAGTGTTGATTAGGCACTAGTGGAGGCAAAAACGCTCAGGCTGTGATCCTGACCCACGAGTTAAGCTCAACTATGTGCTCATGGCTGTATACACTTACATTATCAATTGCTGGATGCAATTCAATTACTTAAATCTTGCGGTTCATACGGTATTATCTGATTTCAAACCTGTGAGCTCACCAGCTTTTAGCTGACCCATTTAGCATGTATCGCAGGTACCCAGCAGTAGATTGGACTGTCTCAGGAATTCCATAGCTCGAGTCAGCATGCAGACATTAGAGATTTTCTTGCATTAGTATATTTTGTACAAGTACTTATGTACTGAAATCTCTCATTTTATCGAACACAAATTATGCACAGCTTCAAATGTTGTAAACATTTCTTATATTAATATATTTTGTTAAAACGACGCACATAGAGTCGTTTACTATATATCTTTGTGCCTTGATTATTGATTGGTAACACCCAAAGTATGCTTCCGCTAAACAGTAAATTTGGGGGTGTTACAGTTGTTGTTGTTCATGTTGTTAATCTTGTTGTTGTTGTTATTGCTTTAGAGAAATTGAGAGAGATAGAGTTAGATTGAAGAAGATGATGAAAAATGAGATGAAAAATGAAAAGGGGAAAGTGTGGATCGGCTTATGAAGAAAAAGAAAACCCATATCCCCTTTTTGGGGACTGTTGTCTCCAATACGCAGTGTAAAATACCCGTGTTCTTATACCCGATCGTAAAATAAATTAATATTTTTAATTTCTAAAATTCATTTATATGTTTTCGAAATGTTTTTGAATCAAAGTATTTTATAAAAATACATCATTTGGGTAAAAGTTTTATAACTTAGTTTCGCGCGCTTTCAGATAACTAGAATACGTTTTTAATTAAAACGACTTACGTTTTCGAACGTCTAGTATTTTTCCTCAAATGTATAATGTTAAATCTATATAATAAAAAATTATTTATAAAATTTTGTTACCAAAATTCGGACGCGATATTCTGCGTTCTTTTAGATTCTTTCTAATGTGATTATTAAATAATCATTGTGTATTTTATATATATATATAAAGTTTTCGAATACTTTGTTATAATTGCGTACTAAGTACGGTTATTTAAAGTTTAAATTGGGCGGGTAAATTGACCTTTTTGACCGAGTGCTACAGAATCGATAGGAATCAATCTTATCATTTTACGCCTCCGAATCATCATCGAAATGCTCCCAAAATGGGAGAAAACCCTCTGGTTGTCGGCTGCTATTCTCTCGTTTTTTGTTATGAGAAGTTAGGGTTAAAATGAATCAAATGAGATTTTTAACCTAATCTGCCGAATTGATCCATCCGCCGTATGGAATTACCATCCGCCGGATAGAATTTCCATCCGCCGGATGGAATTTCCATCCGCCGGATGGATGCCAAACTCTCAGAAGTCCAGCCCGCGTATCTGCCAGCCCAGAATTTCAATCCAACCGCCGGTTTAAACATCTAACTGCCGATTGGATAAAAAAGTGGTCCAAACGAAAGTTGTAGCCTAGCCTGTTAGCTAAATTCTCCCACTTGAATCAACCCAATTGGAGTTCGTATCAGGAAGTTATGGACAAAATACTAACGCATAGCCGAAAACTCAGCTTTTACACTTTTCTTCATTTTCAGCTCATCTTTCATTCTCTTTCCGATTCAAGCTTCATATACACCTATTCCAATCCAATCTTGCCTATCTTCACTCTCTTAGCTTCTTTTCTTCACGATTAGCTCGTTCTCTGTTTCTTTTCGATCTAAGCTCCAAATAAACTCCTAATTGCAAATATGAACAAAATGAGTATCTTATTAACATAAAATGCATTAGAAATCTATCAAGCACGGGGTAAATTAGTACTACAATATAGTACATTTTGCCGTTTATCAAACATCCCCCACTTGAATCCTACTTGTCTTCAAGTAGACTATCGATTTAAAACTTCGAAACGTCAAAATTTTAAAAATAGTGGCAAACAAGGGCGTGTTGGGACTTACATACAAGCTAGCATTTTGCAACTCAAATTTTTAGCTTAAAAATAATTCCACCTTAAGATTTAGCTATTTATGCATACAAGATAGCTCACAATGATTACCGATATTGTTGTCCACCTAAACAATCTATACTTAGGTAATTGAGCTTGACTTATCATTATTCTAGCAATTCTACCCTTGATTCCCAATAGCAAAATACCCCCATACATATAATGTGCTAATGTTACACATATTATGGATATCCAATTAAAATAATCATTTTTCAAGTCAAGACATTGGTGACAGGTCTGTGCCTCAACACAACAGAGCGACATAACTTGACATTGGTTTAACACAATAACTTTTTAGTCAAACCATTGGTGGCAAATCTGTACCTTAGTACAACAAAGCGACATAATTTGACTACATTTTTAAAACAAAAGTTCTTTTAAACTCTTTTTGCTCTTTTTCATTAAATATACTGGCGGAGACCAGGTCTGTACTTACGTACAACAGAGGAAACAACACCCAGTATATCCCCAAATGATATTAATTAAATTCCAAAATTATGGCATATCACACGCTATCATATATAAGAATTAAGACTAAAGTCATACATTGCTAAAGTTCTTCTCGGAATATCGCCTACTTGTTGCATTAATTTTATTTAATAGCTCAACAACTTATACATAGATTGCCTATCGATACATCACATGATGAGCTATCTTTTCTAATTTTAAAGAGAATACATTTTTAAAAGAAAATTTTGAGTTGAAAAATGACTAACATCGAATGCCTTCTAGCTATGTTCCCTATAAATGCCTTAAAAACAAAGTTCTAAAGTCTACCAATATTTATTGCTATATAAATTAGGACAATCACACTTCTTTTACGCCATCCCCCACTTAAAATAAAGCAATGTCCTCATTGCAAAACAAGGAATCGTAAAATAGGGAATAGAAAAGAAGTGAACAGAAAACTCCCCTAATCTTAAAGAAAAATGCTTTCTTGATCTGATTCTGAAAATATACAACAGCTCACTTCCGTAGGCATCACGATTGCATTTAGCATATGCAATAAGCCTTTAAACCCCTCGGTATCCCGAGTGGACGAGTTATAGTCTCGTGAGGGTTTCCAGGGAACACACCCACAAAGTTCGAAACTGCAAAAAACTAACAAGAAAACAAAAAGAAGAAAAAGAAAAGAAAATATAAAATAACTAAAAATTAAAACTAACAAATTAACAAACAATAACCTACATAAAATAATGTACATGAAATAAACAATAATAATTAGTACATAATATTTATGACAAACATAGCAGAAAACAAAAATTTTCTCGCAAAACAGCCTTCCTACCGTCGGCTGGTGCACTCAACCGCCGGTCTAACGTCTATGCAAACCAAATTCAAAAACCTTGCTCCAGTAAAAATTAAAATTATATAATATGCAGATACATATAATTAACAAGTAATCAATTATTTACAACCAAATTACATCATTAATCATCACAACTTCTAGACAAGACAAAAATATTTGTTTAACAAATCAAGCTTATAAAATTGTGCGTGATTAAATATATTTTTTTTATATATTTTCCAACTTAATCGAATAAGTAACCGTTCCCCGGCAGAACAAAAGTCCAACCGGTTAAGTGTTCCCCGGCAGCGGCGCCAAAAACTTGATGTGTGTGAAAGCGTCTAGTTTTATTATTTATAATTGGAAATACCTTATTAATACTATCACACAACCAGGCAAGAATACCTGATCGGAATAATATAGCTATGGTAAGTCCAGCTCGAACACAGGAACGATGTTATTCAATTAAATTGGGATTATTAACTAAACTAATAAAACAGTAAAATAGGGGGTACGTTTTAGTTCCGTACGAACGTTCAATATGAACTAAATAACTAAACCAAATAACATAAAACAATGTAAAGAGGAAAAGATAAACAATTGGAGATAAACATGTAATTGCTTAGGTTCTTCCGCTCAGATTTATATTATCCGGTTCATTTGTTTTGATTGTCTGATTGTGATTTCTTTTATATTAACTTAGATATTAATCAAGAGTCCAAGTTAAATGTAAATTAGCCACGGTTCGGGTTAACTAATATTTACAACATAGGGTCCCAGATTAAACATTGATCCGACGTAGCAAGAATGTTTCTCTATTGCGTGCTTTTCCATGGATTGTGCATTAAGTATTCACGACTTGTTACGATTATTCCTCGCGGTATGACTCAACAATACCTACTAATAATCTCTTATTAGCTTACTCATTTTAGATTGATTAGTTACTATTATGTTAACCCATCAAACTCAATATATTTAGCAATGACTATAAACCTAGATTCATAATCATCAATAATCAATAACATCAAAGGAACTCAATCTCAATGACACTGTTAACCACGTTAAGTAATAACTAACAATCACCAATAAACAAGGATTCACGGATAACATAACAATCTTCAATCAGACAATTGATCCAAAACACAATTATAAACATCAAATAATCATAATCCAAGGTTATTAAACTAAACAATATACATAAAGTCTAATTCATAACTTAATCATACAAAATCAGATTCATGATTTCAAACAAAACACAAAGACGATGTTCGAATTGAAATCGGAAAAAGATATGCAAACCAAATCATAAACCGTGCGAAGTAGAATCGATAGGAATCAATCCTAGCCTTTTACGCCTCCGAATCGTCATCGAAATGCTCCCAAAATGGGAGAAAACCCTCTGGTTGTCGGCTGCTATTCTCTCGTTTTTGGTTATGAGAAGTTAGGGTTAAAATGAATCAAATGAGATTTTTAACCTAATCTGCCGAATTGATCCATCCGTCGGATGGATTTCCATCCGCCAGATGGATGCAAAACAAAGTCCGGCCCGCGTATCTGCCAGCCCAGAATTTCAATCCAACCGCCGGTTTAAACATCTAACCGCCAGTTGGATGAAAAAGTGGTACAAACGAAAGTTGTAGCCCAGCCTGTTAGCTAAATTCTCCCACTTGAATCAACCCAATTGGAGTTCGTATGAGGAAGTTATAGCCAAAATACTAACGCATAGCCGAAAACTCAGCCTTTACACTTTTTTTCAATTTCAGCTCATCTTTCGTTCTCTTTCCGATTCAAGCTTCATATACACCTATTCCAATCCAATCTTGCCTATCTTCACTCTCTTAGCTTCTTTTCTTCACGATTAGCTCGTTCTCTGTTTTTTTTCGATCTAAGCTCCGAATAAACTCCTAATTGCAAATATGAACAAAATGAGTATCTTATTCACATAAAATGCATTAGAAATCTATCAAGCAAGGGGTAAATTAGTACTACAATATAGTACATTTTGGCGTTTATCAGGGGATCATGGCAAATATGAAAATACTGAAAAAGGAACTTCCCTATAAATGATGATTACTAGAGTTGGACCAGGTTCGTGCAGAAGTGGTGCATATGATTTCAGAAGTTTTAAGATCAGCCATTCCATACGAAGCTAGTTCTGCAGTAATCATAAACCTCATCAGAGTATCACGTCTCAGTAGCTAAAACAGAAGTACAGAGTAATAACATAACATAAACTAAAAATAAAACAGACTAATAATCGTCATCTAGTAGGTCATCGCTCTCAGGATCGAACTCATCCTCTGTAGTCTTATCATAGACTGTTGAAACGCCCAATTTTTTTTATTTTTACAGTAAACACTCTTAATTAGGTCCCATACATTATTACTAAATAGTTAAACCAACACAAAATATATCCGACTGAAATATGTAAACTGAAACAAAAATCACATAGTACCCGCCGGGTAAACTTAAAAACAGCCGGTTTCTAGTTGATCCAGCCGGATGAATTACCAAAAGTGGTAACAGAAGCAAACTAAATTTTCAACCCTCTATTAGCAGCCGGGTACAACAAGTACCCGCCGGGTACTAATGGTTAGCCGCCGGGTAAACTACCCACCAGCCGGGTAGTTCAACCTGAATCCTGACATGCACTTTTTAATACCAAAATACAAACTTTCGATACGCATAACTTCTAATACATAAAGACTTAGACCCTGAAATTTTGCAGGCACTTTTATATCAGTAAACATTTCCATTTTTACACTTTTTCAATTTTCATAAAAACGCAGAATCTAGACCTATGACCAATTTAGACTCAAAACGCCTCTTTTACTTGACATACTAAAATACACATCACATAAATTTTGACCACAACCTCGTGCAAACTTATTTAACATGTCAAAACAAACTTAAAGCACTACCCAAAAGTACCATGACGCCATCTTATCCAAATATAGCTTAAAAACATTTTCATGACCCATATTGGCCCCTTTTGACCCATTTCACTAAATAACAAGTTTCTGACCAAAATACCAAAAGACACTCAACATGTTTGACCATTTCAACTCAATTGACTTCAAGTCAAATTCATATTCAACTAATCATCCAAACTTTGACTCTTAAACATAATTCTTCCTTTTAAACCCATAACACTAGTTACATATATATATATATATATATATATATATATATATATATTCCAACATCTTCAAAACACACACACATTAGACTACATGTCGTGGTTGACTTTCAAAGTCAACGTACCATAGTATCAAAAAGACACGTGTTATGTTTAACTATCAAAAGCTTTGACCCATGGGTGAATTACACAAGTAGCATACAAAACGATAATTAAAGGAAGAAACATGCTACTCACTAAAGCTAGCGATCCACGCTAATCCTACATAATCCCTTTCCCTCTCTTTGACCTGAAGTACCTAAAACATGAAACATGTAAAAAAAATAAGCACGCATGCTTAGTGAGCATATATGCAACTAATCTGTGACACCCGATCAAAAAGGGCAATTTTCACGCACAATTTAAACCTTCATTTCACGTATTATATACACATTAATACGGAAGTATTCAAGTATTATATATATAATTATATATATACAGCATAAAATGATTATTTAATAATTATTATGAATGGATCTGAAAGAACGCAGGAATACAAATGCGGACGTTGATGCAAAACATTTCTAAATAAAGTATTATTGTTAAAAATAATGTTTATTTACTTGGATAAAATTTAAACATATTTCGTTTCAGTTAAAAATGTGTTCTACTAAACTGAAACCGCGCGAAACAAAGCTATAAAACTTTAACACAAATATTGTATTTTTATAAAATACTTCGACTCAAAAACATTTCGAAAATATATAAATGAATTTTAGTATATAAAAATATTATTTAATTTTATTTTACGATCGGGTGCACAAACACGGGTATTTTGTACTGCGAGTTGGAGACAAAAAGCCACCATATGTTTCCCCCCTTTTTGACTAAATAAGTCGGCACCCAACCCCCCTTTTTCGTCATCTTGTTCCCAAGCTTTACCACACACAAACACATACACATCTATATCCATATCTCTCTCTCGATCTCTTTTTCTTCAATAATAACACAACAGCAACAGCAGATTGGGAAGCATCAACAGCAACTCATAATCATCATCCCTTCTTCTTCATCATCGATTAACATCATCATCTTTACCCATCTCCTTCTTCCTCTCGGCACACAACCACTGACCACCGAGACCATCACCATCACTCTCGGAAATCATCATCATAATGGAGGGGAGAGGAGGTAACAGGAAGCAAAAACAACATCATCATCATCGTCATCGAGCTCCATCATCATCGTCACCATAATCGGACCTCAATTCCAATCCGTGAGAATCCTTCAACTTCCTTTTAAATTTGTGTTTTACAAGCTTATATCAACATGTTTTAGTGTTATATCCATGAATTTATGTCTAAAAATAAGTTAGAAAATTGTTTTGTGAATTGATTGTGTGATTTGGAGCTGAAAACCATGAGGACCCGGCGGGTCGAGCCCAAACCTAAGAACGACCCGGCTGTTTGTTGAGTGTCGCTAATAATTAAGCGTTTCTTCATCAAGTGTCGCTAACCTGTCCAGTGACGCCATCTCAGTGACGCTAAAAATGCCTAGATTCAATATTTTGCGTCACTAATTGTAGTGTCGCCCATAATTAATGAGTGTCGCCAAAAATAGAATTTTTCAAAAATACTTTTTAACAAAGTATCGAAATTATACATCGCGAACATTTTTATACGATACGATACGATAACATACGAAGTATATTTATACGAAAACGAACAAAAAATATATTTTTGGAATATAATTTCAATCCGTCACCAACGGGCCGTACACATTTTATAAACTTCAAACATAAACACAAATCGAATACTTTGGACATAATTAAATCGGATACACACTTATATGGATGATATATTTAGACATCCATTTACTCATTTATAATCTCGCGTGTTTAGGACACTAGGAGATTACGATTTGGATCATAAGCTTACTTTATGATCGCTAGCTCCTCAGGTGAGTTCATAGCCCCACTCTTTCAAATGCTTTACAGTTTTCGGGGTGAGAATGCATACACGTTGTTTTTATAAACTGTTGTTTATTAAAAAGCATCATTATTATTATTGTAATTGTTTATCCCCAGTACGCTAGGATTGTAGCTCGGTAACTCATATGTGGTGTGTAATTATCCTAGTTCTCAAATGTGTCTATCCAAGCTCTTCGAGGTGTGAACTCTCTTATGTGTACAACATACGTGTTGTGTTAGCTTTCCATGGTGTTTGACTCTTAGGTGATGTGTGTTTGGTTTAGCTTCTCTATGTGTAATTCGTTTATGTGTTCCAAATATGTGTTAATTTAATTTCTTGCTGTGTTTAATTATTATGTGTTCTAGGAATAATGTGAATACTTGTATAGGATTTCAAGAAAACTAGAATACTGCAAGACTCAGATTTAAGAATACAAGAAACTGGTAGATTACAACCTAAGAATACAAGAATATTTGGGGATTGAAATACAAGAATAATACAAGATTAGAATACAAGGATCTTAGAAACTAGAATCAAGAATTACAAGAAACATAGAATTCAAGATTTACAAGAAACCCAAGAATCAAGAAACTTATGTGCAAGAACTCAAGAACCAATATGTGCAAGAACCATACGTACAAGAAATCAAGAACTTTATGTGCAAGAACCTTATGTGCAAGAAATCAAGAACCATACGTGCAAGAAACTTATGTGCTAGAACTTAAGAATCTCAAGGAATAGAAATAAGAATATCAAGAAATCAAGACTAGAAATTCCAAGAATTTAAGAATCAAGACTTGAGAAGACTACAACTAGTTTAACAAGAAATTATTTGATTTATATTCAGATTCAAGAATACTTCAAGAAACCTAGACTTAAGAATTTCAAGAAAGTAAAAACTAAATAAAACAAGAATAGAAGTTAAGATTTCAAGTTATATTCGGGGTTACACTTTTATACAAGATTCCACACATTCAACCACTGGTTTTACTAAAGTATAGAATTTATACTTCATGAAATGATTTATTAATCATATTACTATTTTCTGATAAAACCTGTGAACTCACCAGCTTTATAGCTGACCATTTTAGTGTGCATTCTTAGGTACATTGCTATAGTAGGATCGGCCCATCAGGATCCTAGCTCGAGTCCCATGCATACATTTAGCTGGAGATTTTCTTACATTATTTTTGTAATATTAGTTATGTAGTGAAATCTCTAGCATCATTTTGCGAACTCTGGTTATTTTGTAAAACTTATTACTCATGTAATGTAATTTCAAACGTCTCATTTAGAGTCGTTCATTATGTACCTTTGTGCTGTTGATATTTGATTAGTCGCGCCCCGAACCGAACCGCTTCCGCAAGCCATGAATTTGGGGGTGCGACATAATCAATTAATTCACAACACTATGAAACAATCACCACATATTGTCTTACTCAAAAATCACCAGAACAACATACAAACACCAAACACTATGCAGATCGGCGACCATAAGAAACAAGGTTTAAGGTACCAAATCACGTCGAAATGGTTACCAAGTTAAGAAACAAGTCTATGCTTGCAACGCTAGCTAATCTTCCACTTGATTGTATGATCCTCTTGCTCGGAAGCAATCCGGAAACACATACAATCATTCATATACTTCAACATTTACCATTAAAACATATAAATTACAAATAACATCCACATGGTTGTATGATCCTCTTGCTCGGAAGCAATCCGGAAACACATACAACCATTATCAATTAGTCCCTATAATACTCACCTTTGTCTTCAACCGAAAATGTAGTCAATGATGATAATTCCAACACTTTAGCACCTAGCATATAACATATAGTCACATACAACACATTTGAAACTCACTAATCACCATATTTAAGCATCTATCAACATTAATCCTCCCCCACTTAGAATCATTCTTGATTCATTTTTAAACCACTAACATAATCATTCTCTTGTATTAACATATTGATTTTACTACTTGATTATTCGTATTTCTTCTCAAAACATCATAACAACACCCAATTAACATCACTAATAACACTTATATTCAAATTACATCAAACCATCAAGATTTAGTAAAACCCTCACATATACCCATGAACACAATTACTAATTTCTTTACTTTTAGTTTGTAATATGATTACATACAACCTCAATAATATAAATAAACACTAACTTCATTAATTTGAAACCCTAATTTCGTATTATAATCACCGATTCTATAAAACCCATGAAAACCCCTAAAACTAGATTAAGAAATTAAAGAAACTTACTTACAATGATTTAGAGAGTGAAGAAGATGATGAGAAGAGATGATAACTCAAAGATTAAAGCTTGATTCAAATATTATGATTGAGTTTAGGGTGTTGGTTTGGTTTTTTGCGATTTTTCTCAGCTTCCCTCAATGACACTGGAATGTTTTAGAACATAATAAACAAATCCCAGACCACTTATGCATATATCTGTGTATTTATTTTAATTCCTTTAATCCTTACAGTATGGAACTGATAAATCTTTTACGTTTTCTATTGTTTTGTATTATTTATATCATAATACTTAAAAATAAAAATACCTTCACGTACTAAAATAATAACCTGAAATTCGGGGTGTTACAACTGGTGCAGGAGCTGGGCTCGAAACATCAAGCATGGCATAAAGCTGCTCACGAAGAACTGGGTCCATAGATGCAGAGGTCCCAGAGGCAGCAGGCTCAGCAGCGGGAGCTATAGGGTGTCCAGCAGCGGGTCTAACAAAAGATCCCGGAGCATGAATGAAGGACCAAGGTGGTCGAGATGGTCCTGGGTTCGGCCCCAAACTGTAGGGTGGTCCCGCAGGTCTCGGCAACCCAACTATCTCGCACAAAGCAGCAAGAATTTGATGTTGTGCAGTAAAAGTCTCGAACATGGCTCAAGTAGGAGCGGGATCATACGTGGTAATGCCATACTCGAAAGTAGGTGGATGTCTTATCACTGGAGTAGTCTATCGTGTCATAGGCTGGGCTGCAGGTGATGTGGACTGCTTCTCATGCTCGATCTGAACATCTACAAGCCCCTCCTCAGGGATAGCAGGTAAACCTCTCCTATGTCTGGGATGTCTCCTCTGTCTGGATCGTCGCCTCTATCTCGTCTCTCAGCAACTTGATCCCTAGCCTTAACTGGAGTGTCCATCCTGAAATAAACATAAAATAGGTAATGCTAATGAAAGGTGAACAAATGCCAAAAGGGCGGATGACGTGTCATCTAAACTTTTGCATTTGTATAAGTGAAATTTATCGCAGGTAAAGCTATTTGATTGTCTGATAAGTTGCAAGCCTGCATGTATTAGATCAGTGATAACAGTATTAGATTAAAAATAAACTAAGAAATAAAAAGATAGTAAAAGTAAGATAAGCTTGGGGTGCCTCCCAAGAGCGCTTTGTTTAAAAAGTCTCTTAGCTTGACTCTTGTACCTTACTGGATGACTCATGGTGGTTCGAAGCTAAAGACATCCTCACGAATGGGGAAGTCTTCGATGTAATGCTTTAACCGATGACCATTAACCTTAAAATTACCTTCTGGCGATTCGAGTTCGACTGCACCATAAGGAAATACCTTTGAGATCGTAAATTGCCTGGTCCACCTTATCTTGAATTTTCCAGAGAACTTTTTGAAGCACGAATTGAAGAGAAGCACTTTATCTTGTGGTTTGAACCTTGAGAGCTTAAGTTTGGAATCATGAATTCTCTTGGTTCTGTCTTTGTAGTTCAGGGAGCTTTCATATGCTTGATTTCTTAATTTGGCTAATTCATTTAGTTGCATTCTCCGATGGGAACCTGTTACAGAAGTGTCTAAGTTGCAGTTCTTCAGAGCCCAGTATGCCTTGTATTCCAACTCAACTGGTAAGTGATATGCTTTGCCATAGACTAGACTATATGGAGTGGTCCCTAAAGGTGTTTTGTAAGTAGTTCTGAATGCCCACAACGCATCGACTAGTTTGTCAGCCCACTTATCCTCATGACTTCCGACCGTTCACTCCAAGATTCTCTTTAAAGCCCTGTTTGTGATCTCAGCTTGTCCATTTGTTTGTGGATGATAGGCGGTGGACAATTTATGAGTGACGCCATACTGTTGCATAACCCTCATGAATTGGGTATTGCAAAAGTGAGTGCCACAATCACTTATGATAGCTCTTGGAGTTCCGAATCGAACGAATAGTTGTTTGAGAAACTTTGTCACTACTCTGGCATCATTTGTAGGGAAAGCTTGTGCCTCGGCCCACCTGGAGACATAGTCGACAGCAACTAAGATGTATTCTTTTCCATTAGTTTTAGTGAAATGTCCCATAAAATCCAACCCCCAAATATCAAAGATCTCACAAGCCTGAATGTTAGTGAGTGGCATTTCGTTCCTTGCTAATACATTGCCTTGCCGTTGGCAAATGTCGCAGCATTTCACCAATTCATAAGTATCTCGATAGATGGTTGGCCAATAGAAGCCAGAATCATACACCTTTCGTGCCGTTAGGTTAACTCTGTGATGTCCTCCAGTAGGTCTGTGGTGGCTTTATCGAAGGATTTTTTCTGCTTCCTTCCCATAGACGCATCTTCTAATGATCTGATTGGGGCAAACCTTAAAGATAAAAGGATCGTCCCAATAGTAGTTCTTTATATCGCGAAAGAATCTTCTTCTCTGAGATGTCGGCATTCCTTTGGGTATTATTTTTCCTACCAGGTAATTAGCATGATCAGCATACCAATGATCTTTTGATTGTGATCCTTGATGATATTTGCCAATGTGCATGAGTTGTTCTTCAGGGAACTGGTCTTGAATATCCTTTTCATCAAGCTGTTATAATGTAGGATTTTCTAATAAGCTTAGATGATCTGCTGCAACATTTTCTGCTCCTTTCTTATCTCTGATCTCAATGTCGAATTCTTGTAAGAGTAGAATCCATCTTAGCAGTCTAAGCTTTACATCTTGCTTTTTGAAAAGATACTTCAAGGCTGAATGATCTGTATAGACAATAGTTTTGGACAACATAAGCTAGGAACGAAATTTATCAAAAGCAAATACTACCACAAGCAGCTCCTTTTCTGTGGTTGTGTAGTTTTCTAGAGCGTCCGTGAGCGTCTTACTGGCATAGTATATAGGTTGAAAGTTCTTATTCTTCCTCTGTCCCAATACAGCTCCAACTGCGAAATCATTGGCGTCGCACATGATTTCAAATGGAAGGCTCCAATCTGGGGCAATCATTATCGGTGCATGTACAAGCTGATCTTTCAGGTAGTTAAAAGCTTGGAAACATTCATCTGTAAAGGTAAACGGAGTATCTTTTTTGAGAAGATGAGTCATAGGTCGAGATATCTTAGAGAAATCTTTAATGAAGCGATGGTAGAATCCAGCGTGAACTGGAAAACTTCGGATGGCTTTAACAGAAGTAGGTGGAGGAAGTCTTGAGATAGTCTCAACTTTAGCTTTGTTGACTTCAATTCCAGCTTTTGATATGCGGTGTCCTAAAACTATTCATTCTTTTACCATGAAATGACATTTTTCCCAATTTAAAACGAGGTTTGATTGTTCACATCGGGCAAGCATCCTATCCAAGTTAGAAAGACAAGTAGTGAAGGAATCTCCAAAAACTAAGAAATCGTCCATGAATTGAATACCTCCATGCATTGTTCGATTATGTCATGGAAAATTGCTATCGTGCATCGCTGAAATGTCGCCGGTGCATTACATAGGCCAAACGGCATACGTCGGTAAACAAAAATTCCATACGGGCATGTGAATGTCGTCTTTTCTTGGTCCTTTGGATCAAGAGGAATATGAAAATAATCAGAGAATCCATCAAGGAAACAGCAGAATTCATTCCCTGATAATCTCTCTAGCATCTGATCAATGAACGGTAGAGGGAAGTGATTTTTGCGAGTAGCTTCATTTAGTTTACGATAGTCAATATACACCCTCCAACCGGTGATGGCTCATGTTGGAATTAATTTGTTATTTTCGTTAGCGATCACCGTCATTCCTCCTTTCTTTGGGACAACTTGAACTGGGCTGACCCAAGAGGAATTTGAAATAGGGTAAATCATGCCAGCATCCAAGATTCTGATAACCTCCTTCTTGACCACTTCTTGAATCTTCGGGTTGACTCTCCTTTGCCTTTGAACGGATGGTCTAAAGTCGTTTTCCATTAAGATCTTGTGAGTGCAATAGTTTGGACTGATCCTTTGTATGTCAAAAATCTTCCAAGCAATTGCCTTTTATGTGACTTCAGTAACTGAATAAGTCTTGCCTTCTCTTCCGGCTTCAGGTCTTTTGACATAATCACTGGTAAATGTGAAGTTCCTTCGAGAAAAGCGTATTCCAGGTGTGAGGGTAGTTCCTTTAGTTCCAATTCTGGTGGTTCTTCTATGGAAGGTTTCATCCTTGCAATTTCGTCTCTTTTAAGCTCATTGAATTTCGTCTGAAATTCAGAATCTTCTGCAGGGATCTCTGGACTATCGGCTGATGCTATTTCAACCCATTCTGGTTTATCGGAGAGCTCATCTTTTCTCAACTCATATTTTGCTTTTAAAGAATGAGAGATTGCATTGTCTTCAATGATTATGACATCATTGTTCTTAGTGAATGCAAATCTCTGAAACTGAGCAGAAGAAGATGTGCTGATAGTGATCTCTGGATTTGATCTTTCAGATTTTGGAGAAGGTGGTTGATGTATCGTAAAAAGTCACATTTTTACATGCATTAATTGTCCCACATTTAGCTCTTTTCTAACAAATACATCTTAAAATCATCATTATTCAATAACTTTTGTTAGAAAGGTATAAACTTGTCGGTCTTTTGAAAATCAAGCAAAAAGGGCAGAAAACTGACCTATATAGGCACTATTCTGAGCCTAACCCTAATTCAATTGTAAACTTCATACCAGAGCCCCATAATAGTCTTATTTTGTATCTATGAAGATTACGAGAATGTGGATATAAGGATTGCTCAGAACGGATCAAGGACGAGAAAGTTATCCAAGTTACAGCGCAGCCAAAAGCTACAAAACGCATTCTGAACATGCCCGGGCCCCACACATCCAATTTCTACCAAATTGGCATCATTAGAAGCGTAACGGAATTACGGAGCCGTAGGCGAAAGAATCAGGTCAATCGGACGCAAAATGAAGAAGATACGGCCTTCCGAAGATGAGAGAAAAGTCAGGAAAATCACACGGCCTAGCACACGGCCACCACCAAGCCGTGTACGGCCTTGATGTGACCGTGTATGGCCTATACATAGCCGTGTACGGCCTGTATAGGGCCGTGTATGGCCTCATTTGGTCTCACATGGCCTCCTTCTTGCTTCGTTGGCTTGTACGTGTGCTTGTGGACTTGTACTCTTGGATCCAAGGCTTGCCTATAAATAGAGACCTTATGTAACCTCATTTCACACACCATTCTTCATAAAATTCTCTCACTTTCTCTCTCACACACATTCTCTCTCTAGCACTACTCTTAGGAGTTAGAGGAGAATTAGATTAGGTTAGCTTCTCTCTCTAGTTTCTCTCTCTAGAGAACTAGAGAGATGTAGGCACGGATCGAGTGGGGAAGATAGCTGTAGCTTGGGAATTTTATTGTATTGAAGTTTTCAAGATTCTAGCTTGTACTACTCAGTGTTACGCTGCTTAAATACTGGTTATAACTTATTCCTTTACTTACGGTTATTATGTTTTGTTTGCATGATATCTTTGTTTGTGTTGCGAATATTGCCATGCTATTTACGTAGTTTAGTACTGTGATTGTTGAAATGTAGATATTAGGATTATGGATGATATTTAATTCAGTGGGGTAAACATTATGAAATAACGGAAGTAACGTTATACGGCTTTCATTTGTATAGCACCGGAATCATCACGAATGTGTGTAGTACGGAACGTGGAAGCTATGAAAGTCGTGGGCACAATCCGTTGTGGAATAATGTCCCCAGTATTATGATTGGTGATTGTTTTGTTGTGTATCTGGTTGAGTTTTACATGAATTTAGACTTAATAAAGTGTCCACCCTTTCCAGTCTTTCACGTGACTATTGCCTTAGGATAGGATCTGATCAACCCTAATACTACGTAGATATAGTTATCTCATATTACAGTATGAAGCTATGAATATTCCGTAAAACGGCACAGTACTTCGTATAGCGTTGGAAACACCTCGTGTGGAGTACAAATACGTGGAAGCTAAGGAACTACCATAGGTTTATTTCATCGTGGAATACCTAGAAGTCACCCTTTTAGAATATGGGTCTAGGAACAATAAAGCTGTGGAAATGCTCGTTGCACCGTACACCGTTAGTACACCAAGGTTCAAGTACAGCTGTGGAAATGCTCGCTGCACCGTACACCGTTAGTACACCAAGGTTAACATACAGCTGTGGAACTACTTTAACGTACAGTACACCGTTAGTATGCCTTGAGTCTGGAACACTGTGGATATGCCAAATGCACTGTACACCGTGAGTATACCTTGAGTCCGGAACACTGTGGATATGCCAATTGCACTGTACACCGTGAGTATTCCTAGGGATGAAAGCCTGATAGCAAAGGAGGGTCTAATTCATGACGGAGTTAATTATGCTTAAACCAGTAAAAAATGAGTTTTGAAAAGAAAGCAAGTATTCGGCTGTAATACAAGATGCTTAAACCGCTTAACTCAACATAACCGACAGCTCAACGTATACAGCATACAATTAGTACTTACCTAGATAAACTCAGTTAGATTTAGGTGTTAAGAAAGGTCAGATAGAAAATTGCAGTTTGTTACCTTATGCCTACACCCAGGATATATCATCCGTAGAGGTCGCTTAGTCTTAAAAGGCAAGTGAGGGGGGTTTGAACAACCTGTTTCTGATCAGCATCAGGATAACCTAGGATTCAGTGACATATGCTTTTAGGCTTTTAGACTAAAACGTAGGGTCCAAGTGTTTACACCGACTGTCCGTCTGATGATTTGCCCAAGGTAGTCTCCAATCATCTGTCTAAAGAATATCATCCAGAAACCCTAATTATCGAAGTTTCAGCAATCACGCTCTACCTGTTGCCTACTCTCTATTTAATTTACTTGTTTTATTTAGTATTAGCTTAGATAACCAACCAAAACCTACCTACTTTTATAAACCCATCCTATCAGAAAGCTCATTTATGGTAAGTCCCTTTTGGTTCCATTCGCTCCGATTTTAAGAACGACACTCGAGTTATACTTACTGCTTACTCCCCAAAAGTAGGTAGTACTTATAGTTTGAGCCCCAGCTCATATAAATTTAAAACCTAACACGTTCACACGTTGTTGCGTCGTTGCCTGCAGGACCGCCGTGCCAACCCCCCTTGGAAAACGACCGCGGCTGTGTCAGCACTCTGACGGCGCAACAGGTTTTTGGCGCCGCTGCCGGGGATCGGTTTAGCGTAGTGAACTTTAAGATTACCGTAGATAGTTGACTTTTAGGAGACCCTTCCTTAAGATTTTCATCACTTTAGGAAGTTATTTGCTTTAGTAGTTAGTTAATTTAGATATTTAGAAAATCTAAAAAAATTAGAAAACCATAAAAACCCTAATTCTCCTTCCAATCTTATTTCTCCCATGGATGAGATAACGATCATGGACGATGTGGAATTCTTTGTGTCTTCCCACAAAGAGGTCTGTGTTAACCAGGAAGTTAAGATTGATGAATATTCATCCTTAGACCTTGATATATCTCAGCAGAAGATTCCACCTTCTGTCACTATTGAATTAAGTGGTCAACCCACACTTGACCCTGAGATTTTATCAATCTTATCTAAGTATCCATATTACCTTAGACCTGCCACCCTACCAGAAGACATTCCTTTCGGTATTGAAGTTTTCTTCTATCCACCAATGCCTTGGATGGATTTAAATGAGCGACTTCATTGCATAGATGAATACTTCAGGTATGATCTTCCAGATATATTGCGAGCCTACCCCACTACTCTTTTCCAAAGTGTAGAAGTGGATGAGCGTCTCCAGTATCCGGAAGATCCTGAACTAGAAACACCAACCTTACCCAACACTGAACCAAGTAATAACCCACCAGAATCAAGTAATAAGCATCACTTAGGAAACTTTCACAAGCCCAGTAGGAGAATAGATATCTGTGCAGATTTTCTTAGAAACCTTAAGATATCAGATTTTCCCTTTTCAACTGAGCAGAGGAAGACCTTTGTAGTGATTGATAGGATAATAACATGTCTACGTGCTAATTACGATCAAAAAGACGAGTTATCACTGAAATCATAGTTAGACCTTTTTCACAGATTAAGATTAATCGTTATGTTGCTGCCCTGATTGACGAGCTCGAATTTTGGATTGAAAGAGCCCCTATCACTTATACTTTGATTCCATGCGTTAAACTGTTCTTTGTTGATCCTGCCACTTATCTGATTAATGAACTGAGATCAATTTTCCCTGATTCGACTGAGGAAGCCATGGATTCTGCTTTCTTCCAAAAGAGGAAAGAAATCCATGTTAAGCTTACTCAGTTGTTACTAACATCTAAATTCCCTATTACTGAGCAACAAAGGATCTACATCAGAAAAATTTCCCGAGTAGTTCACTCTACTACTGGAAACCCTGATTCAGAAGAAGAAAAGGAATTTCAGCATGTTATCGGAGAATTGCTCTTTGATCTATGTTTTATAGACATAGGATTCAGGGATGGTATTTCGAATCCGAGGAAGGTAAGACGAGCATTTAACCAATTCATTGATGCGTTACTAGCATTAGGTCAAGAAGAAAAAGAATTCTTACGAGAATTTGAGCGTTATTATATAAATCCCGCTGACCTAATTCATAGTATCATTAAAGCGCTTCAAGGTACGTTCGTTCTTCGCCACACTTTCTCGCATGTTTCAGGATTATCTGAAAGTGCCGTCACAAGCACTGACAGATAAATGGTGATGGTCAGATGTAAATAGGTTCGAATATTTTGTTAATTAGGACAAAAATAATTTTAATTAGATTTTCTTTTAATTTACTTTTATAAAAACGAAGAAAAAACGTTCTTTAAAGTTTAAACACGTAAGTTTTTAAACGAATTTTCGCGAACAGTCCAAACGTTTCAGAAATTTGACAAAGTTTTAATTTAAACTTTGGAAAATTTTATTTGGATTGGTTTTGAATTTTAAAGAACATAAAAAGATTTAATAAAACATATTTAAAAACGAAAATGTTTTCGCTCGCGAATTAATGTTACGTTTTTAATATACGAATTTAAATACGAAAGTTTCGTGCGTATTTTGGTTGATTTTCATAAAAAAAATATTTTAACTTTAAAAACCCAAATATACATTTCGTTTCGTTCGCATTTAAGTTAAAATTGCATATTAAAAATGCAATTTAAAAATGCATAAAGCAAAGGAAGCTTCCACCACTTTTTACAAAAAGTAAAAAGCAACTTCTTCTTCCTCCTTTCTCTTCCAAAACCGTCACCACCATCACCATCTCCATTTCTCCATTTTTCCATCATTTTTCTTCAAATCAAGCTTCAAATCTTCCATATCTTCATCTCTTTTGCATCTAGAACATCTTTACATCAAGGTTGAGGTACGATTCTAACCTTAAATCATCATTTTGAATATTTTTATAAAGTTAGGGTTTATGCTTAGATCTTGAATTTTGATCATCAAGTTCCATGATTTTTGCTTGCAAAATGCTATATTGTTGATTGTTAACATGTTTGCGGAAGTAATTTGAGGTTTCCATGGCTAGATTTGATGTTTTGATTTTGGGAGTTGACTTTTTGTTAGGGTTTTAGCTATTTTGACCTTCTTGAATGATTATTTGCTTATGATTGACTTTTCGGTGATTAATTTGCACTTAAAATGATTAGTTTACATAAGTAAGTAATTATTAAAGTTGAGAGGATTGATTTAATTGCATGCTTATGAATTAAAGTAAGGCTTTTTATACAAAACCATTTAAAAACCATTACTTTAATTAAAATCATTATCTTTTAAATGGTATTTATTTTAAACTTTGTATAATTTGCTTCATGAAAATGCAATTAAATATATTTGGAGTAGCACTACTTTAATTAATAAAGCTAGTGAGATTTCAAATTTATCATCCTCTAATTAAAAGTCTTATGCTTAACCAAAATGATGGATGATAAATAAAATCGCTTTGCTTGCTTATTTTAATCATAGTAAGGTAATTATATGATTTATAATCATGATGCTTGCTTGATTGTTTGATTACTTAACATGTTTAGAAATATTCATCTTTAAGTAATCTTAGAAAAATAGGAAAGCTGCGGTTTTGTTTATTTGGATAAATTGCGGATTGATGATTGCGGTTTAGGGTATTCAATAAAATAATAATGGGATAATTGAAAAATCTAAAGCCTACATTTCGAATTTTTTCTGAGAATTTGGAATAAATATTATATTGTCCAATTATTGTTATATGATTTGTTTCCTTGTTTTTCTTAAACAGATGGACCCGATTCCACCTACTCTAGCTTATTTGGCCAAGACTACACAAGAAAAGACTTTGATTCGGAAATGGCTAAAGAAGGCATTTGGAAGTAATCGGTACATAGTTTGGGAAGACATGGGGAAACTTGGAATTGACGACAGGTTGAGGAATTTGATAGGATATGAGGTTCAGGGATAAGTTCGACTCTTGGATTCAGCTTTTTAGCATTCGTGAGCCCATATACCCGAGGTTGTTACTGAGTTCCTGATGACATTTGAGCTTAACCCAGAGTTAGGAATTGGAGATGACAAGAAGATAGCATTTAGATACCAAGGGAAGAGCCAGAGTGTTTCTATTTCGAGCTTAGCTAGGCACTTGGGATTGTATTCAGCGGATCAGATTAGCTCAGATTGGTTCTTACATAGTCATCAGACGATTCCTCATCTTCCCGAGAGGAGCCATAGGATCATTTGGAGTGAGCTGACGGGCACACATTATACTTGTGGTGCCAAGTCCTCGGCTTTGATTCTACCTCAGTTACGTCTCCTACACAAGCTTATTGTTACATCTATTATGGGAAAGAAGGAGACCGGGCCGATAAATGGGGATGAGTTGTATATCATTGATGCTATCATGAGCCGCCAGAATATTAATGTGGCTTGCATTATTGCTGAGAGGATGGTGAAGGAGAAGAACTTGGACCTGACGAAGCATGTGTTTATGGGGGCTTTCATCACCAGATTGTTGAGAGGGATGCGACTCTTGAAAAAGAGTCATGAGGCCGAGTATAGAGTGTCTTCCACTTCATTACCATGTGACTTGGACTACTGCAAGCAGATCCATTTGATCACTGAGGGTTCTGAGAGACAGTGTTACTGGAAGGACACTGATGAGCTTATCCCTGGATGTTTCATGACCAGGAAGAGGGTCAGAGAGGAGGATGTTGAGACTCCGGTTATCGATAGAGTGGATAGAGTACCGGCTGTGCCTAGGAGTACCAGGACACCAGTCAGGGATGCTGGAGTTGGGACATCAGGTCCCCGAGCTCATATACGACATACAGATCCAGTCACTCCCTTGACCCAGTACTTCACATTACACGCGTTGGCTGCCAACAACGCGCATCAGGCACTTATAGCTAGGGCTTTAGGTATTCCAGCTCCCGAGCCGCTCCTGTACGAGTGTGTGCCACTACCACCAGTTCCACCATCCACTACCATCCCACCATCCACTACCATTCCACCATCCACTACTATTCCACCACCTACTACCATACCACCATACACTACCCACATACCACCTACCACTACCATTCCACCCTCACGATCAGTCGAGCACTGTTTATCGGTTGATGTTGCATTCCCACATCCTACTGTGTCAGCCCGTAGAGCCCGTTCTTCTCAGCAGTCCGCAGGAGGAGAGGCTGTTGGTTCATACCGACCAGATATTGTTCATTGGGGCACTGATCCATTCACCGTATCGGAGTTTCAGGGATTGTTGGCATTAGACCCTATACCTTCTGATCAGCTTCCTACAGAGGAGATACTTAGGCACATCTACAGATCCAAGATGGAGCGTGAGGGGATGACTTTTGAGGACTTCAGACAGTTGGCATTAGAGGATCCGATGAAGTTACCTGCTTGCTCCCTTAGAGATGTATAGATGCAGTATAGACAGGTGAGGTCAGAGGAGCAGAGAGTATCCAGTGGTCAGCAGTCAGTTGCCGGACCATCCTTAGTTCCTCCACCGGTTCAGCCTTTTGTTCAGGACTCTGATCAGGGTTCTCCAGTACCCTAGATCTGTGCACCCATATCTACATACTTACTATTTCCTCTATTCCATACTTTTGACTTATTGTGTGGTTGTGGAACTTTACTTTGTTATATTTTTGGGACATGAACTATCAGACACAGTCTATTTAGTTTCTTTATCTTTTAGTATTTAGATTATCGGTTATTTAGTTTACTTATTATGTTTTATTTCTGTTTTCCTTCTTAGTTAGAATAAATGAATTGTGTTTGTGCAAATGAGAATTGAGGAAAGGAGATGCCGATCATTCATGAAGAAACTGCTTTCTACATGGATTCAACCAAGGAATTTCAATCACCTGCAGACCGCCGCTTCTTTCTTAAAACCGTCTCCCCGCCTCTATCGTAGGGAAGTTCCTTTCTTTTTGTCATGATTTTCACCATTACCACATATCCAAGTATGCCTAAATTCTAAGTGTGGGATTCCATCCCACCAAATTTTACAAAACACTTAAAATTGTTCCACTATTTCAAAACCTAAGTGTGGGATTTTTCCCGAAGAAAATCCTACGTCTTAGCAATGAACATTGAGGACAATGTTGTTTTAAGTGTGGGATACACGGTATATTCATACCGCAAGTTTATATTTGCCTGTCCAAAGTAATACCTCTGTTTTAATTCAAATTTTTTCAAAATTTTTCGCAAAACCAACCCAAAAGGTTGAGATTTTTTTCACCAAAACATTCGAAAACCCAACCTCGACGATGTTCGACATCCATCCGGTTGATTTCGAATATTTTCAAAAAAAATTTAGTCTTAGAATATTCTTTTAAAGGGATAAACCTTCTGTCAAAATAAATAAATTGCTTTGGAAAGTAAGATAAGGCAAAGATAAGAACGTATCTTAAACTAAAACTGAGAAATCCTCTAGGCATCGCATGACTTGGTGCATATGACCCTTTGATTGTGAGGTACTTGAGCCTTTAATAAGCATTCACTTTTAATGCTTCACTTTCGTTTCTGAGTGTACGCCGATGCATGTTTCTTTGAATTAGAACTTGCTCCTGAATGCGTTTCGAGACCATACCAATGAGTGCCGTACGCGGTATAGGTGCAATTAGATGATCTTGGCATTTATTAGGATTAACCCATTTCTTTCATATCTTTTCAAGCCAACCCTTCCAACTTTCTTTTTAAAAGATTGTTGATGATCCGATTAGAAAACCCTTTGCGCCTTAGCCATTTCATTTCTCTAAACCCTAAAACACTTCCCCACAACACAAACACTTTCCCACCAAACACCATTCCAGCTCGTGAATCTTCATAGATCATAAGTGAGGGCTGCTTGAGGTATCTTTCTATTGGTGTCTCATCTTCAAACATCTCTCCGTACCTATCAAGAGTTTAAAGAAAGAAATCCAAAATGAAGATACGGTACAAAGGCGAAGTTATTACTCATCACGAAGATATTACCCGCCAAAGACAGTACGAAAAATTGGTACTTGTCAAAAGAGAAGTCAAAGATGTCTCACTATAATAAGGATCTCCAGGGTCACAAAAATAAGAAAAAGAAAAAAAAAAAAGAAAAGAAAAGAAAAGTAGACCTTGGAGAGCTCCTAGAAGAAGAAGACTACTCTCCAAAGAAGAAAAAAATCAATCAGAACTCAAAAGAAACATCAAAAGAAGAGATTATTCCTCTAGGAGATGAGTCTACTCTAGAAGCTATCTCAAGTGAAACTTGCTTTGATCTTTGAAAGCTCCGAGTCTGAAGTTCAAAAACCCTAAAACCATTTACCAACCTACCCCTATCCTTACCCACTTTACCCTTACTCACACAACCCACTAAAATGCCTTGGGATAATTAGCACCGTTCTCAAAGGAGTGGTGGAGATTCGATTCTCGACCAAGCCTATGACGATAAGCACTGCATGACTGGCAATGAGCGATTTCGTTTCCATAGATTATAGGTAACCTGATACACTTTGAGTGAATTGAGTGACCCACTTGTGAGAATCGCCCAGTCATGTACATCTACGTCTCGAGAGTTGCAAAGCATGCCAAAAAGGGTTGATCAAGTTTATGTTTAAGTATAGTTAATTTTTGTTGATGCTCACTTTCCGAAAAGATTTATCTACTTTGAAGAAAGTGACTTTCTGCAAAAGATGCTCTAAGCATCCAAAATAAATTTTCAAAAACTATTTTCCAAATGAGGTTTGCTTGAGGACAAGCAAAAGCTTAAGTGTGGGATATTTGATGTATCGCAAAAAGTCACGTTTTTACATGCATTAATTGTCCCATATTTAGCTCTTTTCTAACAAATACATCTTAAAATCATCATTATTCAATAACTTTTGTTAGAAAGGTATAAACTTGTCGGTCTTTTGAAAATCAAGCAAAAAGGGCAGAAAACTGACCTAAATAGGCACTATTCTGAGCCTAACCATAATTCTACTGTAAACTTCATACCAGAGCCTCATAATAGTCTTATTTTGTAGCTATGAAGATTACGAGAATGTGGATATAAGGATTGCTCAGAACGGATCAAGGACGAAAAAGTTATGCAAGTTACAGCGCAGCCGAAAGCTACAAAACGTATTCTGAACACGCCCGGGCCCCACACATCCAATTTCTACCAAATTGGCATCATTAGAAGCATAACAGAATTATGGAGCCATAGGAGAAAAAATCAAGTCAATCGGATGCAAAACGAAGAAGATACGGCCTTCCGAAGATGCGAGAAAAGTCAGGAAAATCACACGGCCTAGCACACGGCCACCACCAAGCCGTGTACGGCCTTGATGTGACCGTGTACGGCCTATACATATCCATGTACGGCCTGTATAGGGCCGTGTACTGCCTCATTTGGTCTCACATGGCCTCCTTCTTGCTTCGTTGGCTTGTACGTGTGCTTGTGGACTTGTACTCTTGGATCCAAGGCTTGCCTATAAATAGAGACCTCATGTAACCTCATTTCACACACCATTCTTCATAGAATTCTCTCACTTTCTCTCTCACACACATTCTCTCTCTAGCACTACTCTTAGGAGTTAGAGGAGAATTAGATTAGGTTAGCTTCTCTCTCTAGTTTCTCTCTCTAGAGAACTAGAGAGATGTAGGCACGGTTCGAGTGGGGAAGATAGATGTAGCTTGGGAATTTTATTGTATTGAAGTTTTCAAGATTCTAGCTTGTACTACTCAGTGTTACGCTGCTTAAATACTGGTTATTACTTATTCTTTACTTACGGTTATTATGTTTTGTTTGCATGATATCTTTGTTTGTGTTGCGAATATTGCCATGCTATTTACGTAGTTTAATACTGTGATTGTTGAAATGTAGATATTAGGATTATGGATGATATTTAATTCAGTGGGGTAAACATTATGAAATAACGGAAGTAACGTTATACGGCTTTCATTTGTATAGCGCCGGAATCATCACGAATGTGTGTAGTACGGAACGTGGAAGCTATGAAAGTCGTGGGCACAATCCGTTGTGGAATAATGTCCCCAGTATTATGATTGGTGATTGTTTTGTTGTGTATCTGGTTGAGTTTTACATGAATTTAGACTTAATAAAGTGTCCACCCTTTCCAGTCTTTCACGTGACTATTGCCATAGGATAGGATCTGATCAACCCTAATACTACGTAGATATAGTTATCTCATATTACAGTATGAAGCTATGAATATTCCGTAAAACGGCACAGTACTTCGTATAGCGTTGGAAACACCTCGTGTGGAGTACAAATACGTGGAAGCTAAGGAACTGCCGTAGGTTTATTTCATCGTGGAATACCTAGAAGTCACCCTTTTAGAATATGGGTCTAGGAACAATAAAGCTGTGGAAATGCTCGTTGCACCGTACACCGTTAGTACACCAAGGTTCAAATACAGCTGTGGAAATGCTCGCTGCACCGTACACCGTTAGTACACCAAGGTTAACATACAGCTGTGGAACTACTTTAACGTACAGTACACCGTTAGTATGCCTTGAGTCTGGAACACTGTGGATATGCCAAATGCACTGTACACCGTGAGTATACCTTGAGTCCGGAACACTGTGGATATGCCAATTGCACTGTACACCGTGAGTATTCCTAGGGATGAACGCCTGATAGCAAAGGAGGGTCTAATTCATGACGGAGTTAATTATGCTTAAACCAGTAAAAAATGAGTTTTGAAAAGAAAGCAAGTATTCGGCTGTAATACAAGATGCTTAAACCGCTTAACTCAACATAACCGACAGCTCAACGTATACAGCATACAATTAGTACTTACCTAGATAAACTCAGATAGATTTAGGTGTTAAGAAAGGTCAGATAGAAAATTGCAGTTTGTTACCTTATGCCTACACCCATGATATATCATCCGTAGAGGTCGCTTAATCTTAAAAGGCAAGTGAGGAGGGTTTGAACAACATGTTTCTGATCAGCATCAGGATAACCTAGGATTCAGTGACATATGCTTTTAGGCTTTTAGACTAAAACGTAGGGTCCTAGTGTTTACACCGACTGTCCGTCTGATGATTTGCCCAAGGTAGTCTCTAATCATCTGTCTAAAGAATATCATCCAGAAACCCTAATTATCGAAGTTTCAGTAATCACGCTCTACCTGTTGCCTACTCTCTATTTAATTTACTTGTTTTATTTAGTATTAGCTTAGATAACCAACCAAAACCTACCTACTTTTATAAACCCATCCTATCAGAAAGCTCATTTACGGTAAGTCCCTTTTGGTTCCATTCGCTCCGATTTTAAGAACGACACTCGAGTTATACTTACTGCTTACTCCCCAAAAGTAGGTAGTACTTATAGTTTGAGCCCCAGCTCATATAAATTTAATACCTAACACGTTCACACGTTGTTGCGTCGTTGCCTGCAGGACCGCCGTGCCAACCCCCCTTGGAAAACGACCGCGGATGTGTCAGCACTCTGACGGCGCAACAGTGGTTTAAGAATTGACTCCATCTCTTCGAGAGTCTTCAGAATTTGGTCTTTTGAGAGAGATGAATCGGGCACTTCGGGAGTTGGGTTCCTTCTCAAGAGAGTATCAGGTGTGCCATATCCAAGCGGAGCAGCTATGATAGGAATGTTTGGCTGTTTGCTAGATTTCTTCAAAGGAAATAGTACTTCCTTAGATGCAGTTGGTGGATCCAAGATAGCTGAGCATAATCCTCCATCTTCTTGGCAGAGTCTTCTGGTAGTGAAGATCGTGTTCGGAAGAGAGTTAGTGCTGCTTACTGCGAGGATCTCTTCCAGGTGTTCTTCAATTATTTCCTGCATAGAATCTACAAGACCAAGATCTTCTCCCATAGGTTGTTTCATTAGTTTGTCAACATTGAAGGTGACCTCCTCGGTTCCAACTCGAAGTTTTAAAGATTTTTCATTTACGTCAATGACGGCCTTGGCAGTGTTTAGGAAAGGTCTACTAAGGATGAGTGGAACTTCGGTGTCTTCCTCAATGTCCATGACAACAAAATCCACAGGAAAGATGAATCTATCAACCTGGACCATAATATCTTCAGCAATTTGTTGTGCTCACACCGTGTCGTTGTTTTTCAAATGATGATGCGAGCGCAGCAGGGGTTTTTTATTTATATTTTGCGGGGCTTAAATTAACCGTACTACCTACTCTGATTAGTAAGCGGTAAGTATAACCTAAGATCGTTCTATGAATCCAAACGTGTGGGCGATTAAAATTGACACTTTCGGTAGGAAAGTATTTAGGATGGAACAAAGTAGGTAGGTTTGGGGTTTAAAGACAGATAATTAAAATGCAGGAAAGTAAATTGCAGGAAAATAAAGTACAGGAAAAGCAGATAAAGATAAAGATGTGATTGCTGAGATTTCGGTAATTAATATTTCAGGATGACAGAACAAATAGGGTTGATACTTAATGTGGCAGTTAAACTACTAGGTGTAAACTCTAGAACCCTACCAACTCAATTTCCCATTGGCGTGTCACTTGGAACTAGGTTATCGTGATTCTGATCGGAGCAATACGCAAACTTCCAATACTCATCTAGTTGAAAGATGAGCAACCTATTTTGGTTTTATACCGAGGTGCATGAATCAGTAGCGTATCGTCTCATAGGTTCGACTGTTCTTAACCCCTAAGGTAGTTTACTACTTTATTAGCACGCAGATTAATAACTTTGTATGCTTGGACCGTTGATTGTGTAAGGCTTAGTGTTTTAAGGGTTCAAGGTCACTAGGACTTTACTCTTATTCCTAAGTCTTGTTTCTACTCGATTAAGCTCTAGTTACTTCGACTTATGACTTAAGTTCTCCTTTTCAAACAGTTATACATCTCCAGATTATTCGCAGTTTGTTAAAACATGTTTCATATGAGGACCATGCCTTTCAATAATAGACAATGTACTTTACAGGAGATTTCCACGGCGTCTTATATCCAACAAGCGGTCAAGAGTAATTGACAGTGAAAGTGACACTCAATCTAATTAAATGTAAAGTAGTGCAGGAATGTAAACCTAATATATACAACGAGTGGTTTCATTGTGTCTTACTTATTACATGTCATGGGCACAGATAACTACTTACCATAATTAAGGTTGATCAGGTCCTAATTACTAGGTTGCAGTCACGTGGATAACTGGAAAGGGTACTCCATAAATTAAACTTAAATTCATAAAGTCCTAACAGTACAAGGATTATTATCTGTTTGTCCCTTACTTAGGATCTAACAGAACCGAGTCACTCAATCGTTTGCGGAATCAACGATTAAGTTATCACACGAACACAATGAATAATCAAACACAATAATTATGAAACCGAACTTTATATTATTGCTTATGGTCGATCAGATTACAGAGAATTTCGACAAATTGTGTTTAGGGTTTCGTAAACCCTAAAACAGAAAACGTAAAACGTTTATATACAAAACTGGCATCTGCGACGTCGCACACGACGTCGCAGGCCCAAGCCCATGCGACGTTGACTACATCGCAGGCCCAAAACCTGACGTCGCACCTGCGACGTTACGCACTACGTCGCAGGAGTCAGGAAACGCAAATCTAAATACAAACTACGAGCTAGACCAACTGACAGACACTAAACATGTACCAACAAACTCCCCCGTGTCTTCAGCTTGGTCTTCAAAAATCTTCTTTAAACCCAGCCCGCAGGAAATTGGCCGTCAGCATGAATTCCATTAGCCACACAAACAGTAACAATATTGTAAAACTGCTCGGCTAAACGTCTGTTGAACTCATTCTTCTGACCAACACGAATCCGATCATCATAGAGTTTTCTTAAATCTTTTTCATGAAAATTAATCAAACTCATCGGATCATATAGTCTAAACGTTGCTTGCTTCAAATTCCATATACCTCCAACTTCTGGCCACGGTTCTGAATCTGGTACAAAAGTAATAACCGCTTCACCAGTCTGTGAATCAAGTTCCCATTTTACAAGTCTTCTCAGAAAATAATAAGGAACTGGTTCCAGAGGTATCTCAGTCAAACAGTTAGCAGGCGGATAATGAACTTTAACCAAAGGCTTCCTAGTGACTGGATCAATCTTCCTTTTCCATGTATACCGAGTTCCCAACGTCGGTTTCAATTTAGAATATGTCTTCGATAACACTTCCCGACGTAAATTTCTCTGAATGAACTCGGCATAATCATTCTCGAACGGATTAATCAATTTAAGCTGAGCTAATCGATTAATCTCTCCTTTTGGTAACGTGCTCAATCTATCAAAACGCATTCTGAAGTACTGAACTCCATCTTCTCTCTTAATCATAAAAAGATTCCTCTGACACTTCCAGCTTTTAATAACTCCGGTATAATTTCGACTAACCCGGTACACTTGACATTTAACTGGAATAGGAACTGGATTTCGTCCCTTAGGCCACCATTTCTTATTTCTTTCTCTCTTTTCTTCAGCAGTTAATTTCTTCTTAGGAATATCAGAAGATTCAGTTTCAGGAACTGCTGAGTCCGGTGCCTATGTCTCTGGAGCTGGAGTTGCAGCAGAACTAGATTCTCCATGTTGAGTTTTAGCAGGTCTCTCATCTTCACTTGAATCAGACTCTATAATCGGTGCATCATCATAAGCTTCCCCAGAATGTGCATCATCATACGTTTCATCTGAATTCAAATGTTCCTCTTCAATCGAAACATCCTCATTCATCTGAAAATCATTATCCATTTCTTCCTCAGAGCCAACTCCACTAGCCATTCTTTGAATAAACGATAAGTCCGCAAATGAATAGTCAACAGCCAGCGGTCTCGGTTGCCCTGGAATATCATCAACACAAAAGTAATCCAAAACAGAAATAATTTCATTAACAGTTTCAAGTACAGGGTTGGGATTTACAGACGCAGGTTCACTTGACTCTAAAGTGGGTATCCCAGACCCAGACTCCCCCGAGGCAAGTAACCTGCCTTCCAAAACATTAACCCTAATCTTCGTTTCCTCAAGCTCCTTAGATTGAACCTCGATCAGTGCAGCTTGTTCAGCAATCTTTTCGTCTTGAGCCTCCAACTTTTGCTTCATCTTCTGCATATCATCCATAATCTTTTGCATGAATGCTGGAGTCGGTTGAATCTCAAAATCAGCTTGCGGCGATGGGTTGACTGAAGTTCTTGCAGACGAGGAATGACGAACACGACGACGAGGCTCAAAGTCTACATCCTTAGGATCATCACCGTCTCGAATACGTTTGCCAGTATTCTTTGGAACATACACACGCCCCTGTTTCAAACGACGCTGAATTCTTTTGTACCTCTGAGAAAACTGACGTCGAATTGTTTCCATCTGAGACGGGTGCGGGACCGCACCATCAGAATCCGAAGGCGTTGGCCCGCCATCATCAGGTTGTTGAACAGGAATTTCTTCAGAATCAGAACTTTCAACCGTGTCATGAGATGCTGGATTATCCGAGTCAACATGCCCAAACTGCTCGATGTTCTCCAAAAGAGCATCTACATTCTCCCCCGCAGCTTGAACAGGAACGTTCACAAATGGTTGCTGCGGTTGTTGGGGTGCCGGAATGTCCATATACTGAGGTTCCGGTGGCGGTACATAGTTCTCATCCACAATAGCACCAAATAAGGGAACATCCCTTGCCGCCTGAACCCCACCTGCACAAATAGTAAAGATCCGATTCATCATCGGTGAAATCTTTAATTTCTGATCGATATCACCCTGTGCTTGAAGATCAGGATGATAACGATTGATGTGCAACTGAATAAATCTCGGATATAAGATCCATTTCTGATCCCCGGCATTTGCATTGTCAACCATAGCCTTGAATATAAAACCCGAGAAGTTGAACGGCTTGTTGTACACTAATGCTAACATAGCAGAAGCCAAACTTCGGCTCATACCATCCGTTCCACCTTTCCTATTTCCCAAACAAACGATAATCACATGCATCAGAAATCTCCAAACACGTGTGAGGTTCGCTTTCCTATACTGATCAGTGGGAATCCCGGGATATCCAATCCTTTGCATAGCTCCCGAAACGAAAACATGATCAAAACCGACTGGCATAGTTGGTTGATCGTTCAGCTGTAACAGTTCTCGAATACTCTGTTCTGTAATAGTGACTTCCGTACCAGCAACCGTTGAAACCAGTCTTCGAATGTCGTTATCAGTAACAACATTTGCGTTTCTCCAGAAAGGGTTGATCAGATTTCCAAAAGCCACAGTGTTATCCGAAATGGCGTGGAATACCCTTGAACGCCTCAGAAATGCAATCATCTGACGATACGGTGCAGCTTTATCAGAAGTATCATCAAGGTAAGCAGCAGTATTGTGACGCGCTTCGAAAACAAGAGCCATATCTGCAAAAACAGAAACATACAAGATATTCTCGAAAAGCGTTAGAACAAACAAAGTATTCCAAACTTATCACTAACAAAAGGTTTCATTGATATGTTAAATAAGTACAAAAGTTACAAACACACATATCAAATCCTAAACCCTAAACCCTAAACCTAAACCTAGACCGAAGATCCTGGTTAAACAAATACAGCCAAAATCCAAGACAAGGTCAGGCTAAAATCCAAGACAGGGATGGTTTCCCACCAGAACAGAAGGCCGAGATCCAGGATAATAAAGGAATTCCTCCAGACCATAAAAGCAAGATTCAGGACAAAGAGAGAATTCCACATAACGGTAAAGGGATTCCTCCAGACCAGAAAACCAAGATTCAGGACAAGGAGAGAATTCCACCGGATCATTAGCCAACTGAGACAAAAATGGTCAAATCTAAGTGACCAGATAAAAACTTTAAGGTGTTGGACCACCAGAAAGCGCAAAAGAATCCACGACCGGAAGAAGATCCTTCTAGCCGCGGACGGGCGAGTAGTGACACTCTTTTGGGCTGAAGCAGTAAGCACTATCTTTGTCGTTCAGCTAGGAACTGAAAGAAATCACTCGCCATTGCTGGACAGAATTTAAAAGTCAGAAAAACGAACATTTGATTGGTAACAAAAAATGTCATTTTTATGTAATAAGCGACGTAGGCAATGACGTCGCATTTCAAATAGCGACGTAGTAAAGTACGTCGCAGAAAATCAGAATAATAACAATAGCGACGTAGACCGTGACGTCGCACAAAATTCGAGCGACATCGATAGGTACATCGCATTTTGCAATTTATTGTGAATTTAATCACATTAATAAAATAGCGACGTAGCGAGGGACGTCGCGTAGGATGTCATGGTAAAAAGCGACGTAGGGAAGGGCGACGTAGGCAGGTAAGAATAACTAATGAGAGCGACGTAGTCCACGACGTAGCAGCGTACGTCGCACTGAAGAACATTCATCCCCAACCCAGAAACCCTAACCATCAAATTTAGGGGTTTTCAAAATCAAACGCACTAAAAGGTGCGGCAACTAATGGTGATCACGAAAACATAAATTATACGATGTTTAGATCACGATTACACAACTAATTCAACCCAAACCGAGAACCCTAAAACCCGCAATATACATTTAACGATTAACGCAAAAATACACGGTGAAAAAGGGTAAGATTGGTACCTAAGTGTGCGGAATAACGAGTAGAAGAAAACTACGAGAGTGAATCGGAGTGAAAACGGCTACAAATCACGAAAATGCTCGAAGCAGTGCTACGTCGCAAATCGCCAATGGTACGTCGCAGGCTACGTCGCAGGTGAATATTGAATAGTGTGACGTTTTACGTCGCGGTTGAGACTATATATAGTCTAACCCTATGTGCGACGTAGGCTGGGACGTCGCAGGCGACGTTGAGTGGGACGTCGCATAGAGCAGTCAGTATGTGATTTTAGTCGATTTTGAAATTTTCAAGAACCATTTACTCGTTATTTTAGCAAATAATATCTAAATGAGTCGTGACTTGGGAAAAATAACATAGAATAAAAATAAAGCATAAAATAACGAAAAAATCTTTTTGGTATTATCTTTAATATCACAAAAGGTAAAAATATAACAGAATAAAATTACTAACACTCTATTTTTTGGTGACGGAGTTGTTTTGTCTGATTAGGGATCATATCGGAATAACATGCATTTATTAGGAATAGTAAGTGTTATTTCGATCATCAGTATATTTGTCCACTTTAAATTTATGTGGCACATTTAAAACACCTGTTATAAAAATTATTTCAAAACGATTATTGGTATTGTTTGTCCACCTAAACATGTTACATCCGTGTCTGTGAGTTAACCTTTTATTGTTAGTATGAATATTTCTCGGTGGTCCCCACCATAGATATACCCCTATAACTTAGACATGAACATAGTTTCTAAATTTAGAAAGAATATAAGAGAATCAATTTTAAGAATCAAGCCAGCGGTGACAGGTCTGTACTTGCGTACAACAGAGCAACATAACTTGATTCAGGTGTAAGCAAAACCAAACGCAGTCAAACCAAATTGAGTGGCGACCTTGTTTAGTATCTTAAATTTAAGACGTTGCAAGTACTTTGACTCACGTTTGCTTAGTTTTGAGAGTAAACTGAATTGAGACCAGGTCTGCACTTACGTACAACAGAGGAAACAATCAGCATACTCCCCCAAAAGATCTCAGATATTACGATCCAAAAATAGAAGTATGTCAAGCTATGCTAAGGAATTAAGACATAGAGTCGTACATCACGAGGTGTTTACCATATGATCATAGACAAGTATTTAAATTACTTCTTAATATCTCAGAGACCGGTGTGTACCATGCCTACCAATACATCGTATGATGAAGATAATTTAGATAAAAACTGTTTTAAGTGTGTCAGATAAACCTACTGACACATCCAAGATAAACCTTAAAATTCCATTTTGTGCATGTCACCCGATGTACTATCATATCCCAAGTTGTTTACAGACACAACTTCAATGTCTATTTTAAAAATGTAGCAACCATGCGTTTTCTTTAATACTAAAGAGTATAAAGAGTGGCTATTGCGAACCCTTTTTTTTTTTTTTTTTTTTTAAAAAAAATTGAATTTAAAACTTAAAAATCCAAGTCACACATCATTTCTTTGACTGAAAGAACCTTAAACCTATCAGATTGACCAGTTCAATAAAACGTGATCGCAAAAAGGCTTTTGTGAAAAGGTCCGCACACTGCTTAAGGGTCTCTATATGTACTACATCTAAAAGGTGTTTTTCAAAGAAATCCCGTATGAAGTGAAACCTAAGTTCAATATGTTTGGTCTTAGAGTGCTGTACGGGATTGTGTGTTATAGATATAGCAGCTGTATTATCAATATAAATAGGAGTCATAGAGAGATTGAACCCGTAATCACGCAGCTGGTGTTGAATCCAGAGAACTTGAGAACAGCAACTTGCAGCAGCAACATACTCGGCTTCAGCTGTGGAAATAGCAACCGCAGTCTGCTTTTTGCACTGCCAAGAAACTAAGCGCGATCCAAGGAACTGACATCCTCCAGTAGTTGACTTCATATCTATCTTGCAGCCACCAAGATCCGAATCCGAATAGGCAGTTAACTCGAAGTTTTTCTCGTTTGAATACCATAGACCCAGAGATGGCCTAAAAGCGAGATATCCAAAAATGCGTTTTACTGCCTTCATATGAGACACCTTCGGATTTGCTTGAAATCGTGAGCAGAGTGAAACAGCAAACACTATATCTGGTCTTGAGGCAGTCAGGTACATGAGAGAGCCTATCATTGAGCGATAGTCTTTCTCCTTGCAATCTTCATCATCCTCATTAGGTCCAAGATTGTGTCTTGCTTCAATTGGAGTGTCGTAGTGTTTACGGTTGAGCAATTCATATCGCTTTAACATGTCAGTGACATATTTTGACTGGTGGATATAAATTCCATTGTCAGATTGCTCAACCTGTAGTCCCAGAAAGAACGTAAGTTCCCCCATAGCACTCATTTCAAACTCAGATTTCATCAGTCTTTCAAAATCCTTGCACAACTGATCATTAGTTGATCCAAAAATTATGTCGTCCACATAGACCTGCACAAGTAACAAATCCGCTCCTTCCCGTTTGATGAAAAGCGTGCTATCAATCTGTCCTCTGTCAAAACCATTCTTCAGCAAGTACTTGGCAAGTCGCTCATACCAAAGTCGAGGAGATTGATGACGACCATACAAAGCTTTCTTCAGCTTGAAAACATGATTAGGATGCTTTGGGTCTTCAAAACCAGGAGGCTGACACACATAAATCACTGCGTCGACATCTCCATATAGAAAGGCACACTTCACGTCAAGTTGATACACACGGAATCCTTTAAAAGAAGCATAGGCTAGAAAAATCCGAATTGATTCCAAACGAGCAACAGGAGCGAAAACTTCATCATAGTCAATAACTTCTAATTGACTATATCCTTGAACTACCAGACGGGCTTTATTTCGAATAACCGCCCCACGATCATCCATTTTGTTACGGTAAACCCAACGAGTACCCGTCAAGTGAGCACCCTTGGGTAGAGGAACAATTTCCCAAACATTCATCTTGTTTATTTGCTGTAGTTCCTCCTGCATAGCCTCGACCCAATATGGATCCTTTAAGGCTTGTTCAACCTTTTTAGGTTCAATTTGAGACAGATGACATGAATCGATATGAGCAATAAGTCCCAAAAGCTGCTGAGCTGAAGTCTGCTTTGCTTGTTGACGTGTTTGAACAGATGCATGAGGATCACCAATGATATTATCAATGGGGTGATCCTTATGTATACGAGTTTCTGGTATGGCACTTGGCACAAGATTCACGCCCAGATTGTTCAAATCTCCCTCAGTTTCGGGAGTAGCAGCAGACTCAGGAGAGGCTAACTCTTCTTCTTCTCCTTCATCTTCATGAGAAAATAAGTGAGAGTAGGCCATTGTTTCTTCCATTTCATTTTCTTCTTGAGGTTCCTCTAAAGGAGGTATGTTTGGATCATATGGAAGCTCCTTTGTGTAGTTATAAACTGTTTTAGAAGGAGCAGCCGAAGATGGTGGAGTAGGAGATGGTGTAGTTGGTGGTGATTTGGTTGTTGGTTGTGGTTGTGTGGGTGTTGTTTGTGAAGGTGTAGGAGTAGTTTGTGGAGGTGTAGGAGTAGTTTGTGGAGGTGTAGGATTAGTCGGTGGAGGTGCGGGTGTTGCATTGGGAGATGGGTCGGATGGTTTATTATGTACAGGTGTATCTTGAGTAAGATCAAGCTCATGAAGTATAGAAACCAATTCTTCCGTTTCATCTTCTTCCGGAATATTGAAAGAGTTGAAGAGGTTTCCATAGTTGAAAAACCAATCCGGACCCGTTCCTTGAGGAGGTTCCGTATACTTTCAACATTTCACTTCAAAATGCTCCTCAATCTGATTCGTTGATTAGTTAAAGACTCTTTTGTTCGGAGAGTTGACTGAATATCCAAGAAAAATCCCTTCAACAGCTTTATCACCAAACTTAGAGACCTTATCTTTTGTTATCATGATCAGGCATGGACACCCAAATGGTTCTAGGAACTGCAGATTTAGCTTACGGTTATTGAAAAGTTCATAACATGTTTTGTTCTTTTTCTTAACCGTGAGTACTCTGTTGAGAACATAACAGGCAGTATTAACTGCCTCAGCCCAGAAGATGATTGGTAACTTGGAGTTAGCTAACATAGTCCGAGCTGTCTCGATGATTGTCCTGTTCTTTCTTTCTGCAACTCCATTCTGTTGTGGAGTCCTCGGAGCACTAAATTGATGCTCAATACCTCTTGTAGCACAAAACAATTCGAGAGTTGAGTTCTTGAATTCAGTTCCATTATCGCTTCGTATCCTTTTCACCTTCAAGTTGCACAGATTTGCCAACTTGTCCAACAAATACACCAGAATCTCAGGAGTTTCCCCCTTTGTGGTCAAAAAGTAAACCCACGAAAACCTTGAGTAGTCATCAGTAACTACCAAGCAGTAAGACCGACCACCAATGCTCTTTGTAGAGACTGGACCGAAAAGATCCATATGCAGTAGTTCCAATGGAGCATTTATGGAATTCACCTGCTTAGACTTATGGGACTTCTTACGTAACTTTCCTTTTTGGCAAGAGATACAGTCATCCTTTAGAGCAAATGACTGTTTTGGAACTCCTAGCACAAGGTCATTTTTAGTCAAGAAATTCATTTTTCGGAAATGAATATGTCACATTCGTCTGTGCCAAAGCAATGATTCCTTTTCAGAAGCCTTAGACAAGAGACACGTATACTCATTCGAGGTCTCAACAGTTCTCATGTTCAGAATGTATGTGTCATTCTTTCTTGGTGCTCTCAGTAACACCCATTCTTCTAGAATGACATACCCAGGCTTCAGTATCACACACTCTGTCTTTGTGAACGCAGTGGTATAATCTTTATCACAGACCAGTGAAACACTTAACAAGTTGTGCGTAAGATGTTCCTCGTAGTTCACATTTTCAAAACTAACATTGCCGTTAGTTAACGTTCCTCTTCCAGAAATGGTTCCCCCAGTATCTCCAGCAAAAGCAACATATCCTCCTGCGTATGGTTTAATATCCACAAGAAGAGATACATCGCCTGTCATATGTCGCGAGCAGCCGCTATCCAAATACCATTCACTATCTTTAACGCGTTCTGACTGCTGCAACACACAAACGAAGGAGATTAGTGAGAAACGGTGACCCAAGCCTTTACAGACTTAGGTCGACCGTGGTCATCAACAATAAGCACGTCAGATAGGATTTTATCTTTAAACAAATTAGAATTTTTATCTGATGTGTTATTGTTGACGACTGAAGAGTCAACATCAGACTCTTTTCGTTTCCAAACTTTAGAAGGTTCAGAATTGATATTAGAAGTAATGTTGGGCTTTTGAATTGGCAAAGATTTTTGCTCAACATTACTTGGCTTTAAAACAGGCTTGGGAGAGTTTGAGTGACGCCTAGGTGGAGATTTTGAAAAAGAATTTCTGTAAACAGATGTCCTAGGCATCTCTCTCCCATAGCGCTGATTTGACAGCTTTGGGCATTCACGAATTAAATGTCCTTGTTTTTTGCAGTAGAAACAAGAACGAGTCTCAACAAACAGTTGAGGCTGAGGAATTACCACAGGAGATGAAGAAACATTTCTAGAACATGAACATTGCGTACACGTTTTAGAAAGTGTTTGTTTTGGTTGAGAGGTTGAAGTTGAAGGTTTATCATACGAAACTCTTTCATTTACTATTTTATTTTGCAAAATCTTTACAGGTGACTGTAAAGTTTGTTGTTTCGAATTAAAAACCTTGGCTTTTCCCTTATTTGGTTGAACCATAATTTCAGGTTCAACATTTGAAATCACCGTTTCAGGTTTAACTGCAACTTTCTTAACCTCCGGATACTCCTGATCCGTAATGTCCTCAATCTCAACAATCTCCTCAACACTAACAGGAGATTCATTCTTTAGCTCAACACTCTCCTTAACAATAACAGGAGATTCATGCACAGACTTAACAAACGTTGGCAAGGGGTACTCTGGCCGCTTGGTTTTCTCCTTTGCCGGTTTGTTGTGTTTGGTCTCTTTAGCATCTTTAGCTTTTATTCCATAAAGCTTTGACCAATCAACTGGAATCTCTTCAAAGCCCTCCTTAACAGGCAGGGGACAGTGAGTAGTAGGAGGAGGGACTGAGTGGTATCCCAATCCCTCATTCTTTTTCCCACTAGTACCATGCTTGCTAAGAATTTCATTAAACACAACCGTTGAGGAATTTGAACCCAAGATTTTACTCTTATAATTCTCATACTCATTTTTTAAATCTGTAAGTTCTTTCTTTAGCAGCTCAATTTCAACAAGATAGCTTTTAATGGCATCTTCTTGACTAAAAACCTTAGATTTATATTTCTGAGTATCTAACCGATGAGCCTCAAGATGTTTTTCATAAAGTTTCTCATTAGCTTTTAAAAAATTATTTGACTCGGTTAGTTTTTCATTCTTTTTCCTCAACTCAGCGGTGTCTGTCTGATATGCCTTTAGAGATTCAGTTAACTTAATGCATGAGATACAATTTAACGGTTCATCAGGTACCTCATTCACAATGTGAGCCATCAGACACTGTTGGTATTGCTGGGAGACAGCCGTCCAATCCTGACTTGTGGGCTCGAAAACAATTAGGGCATTATCAGCAGGCCCTTTCTTGGTAACTTCCATTTCTTTGGCCATTGGAGGAGTAGAAGGTGTTGTGAATCCCGATGCTGGCATTTTGGGTTTCTCGCACTCCCTGGCGAAGTGACCCAAATTTTGACAATTGTAACATCGGACCTTACTCTTGTTAAATCCAAAGCCAGTCTTTCCATCACCTTCCAAGCTTTTACGCCCTGTCCTCTGCAAGAACTTTTGAATTCTTCGGGTGATCATTGCCACATTCCAAGTTAGATCCATTTGCTCCAGATCATCTTCATCAAGCTGAGCATAGTCTTCCTTAGTCAGCTCCAAAGTAAGATTCGGTTGAGTAACCAAATCCTTGTATGAGCTTAAGAAAGCTGTGTAAATGGCAGCTTGCTCCTGAATAGCAGGTGAGACTTGAACCTGTTGTTGATTTGAAGAAGGTCCAGTCTTGGAAACAGAATGAATCCCATCGGAAGAAGAAGAAGAGGTTGACGAAGCATTTGTATTTGTCACGAAGGCGACTCCAGATCCATAAGTCTTTCCAGAGTTGATCTGAACACCATACACACTAGGATTCTGAACAGCAGCACCAGACCTAGTTTCTTTCTTCTTAATCTCCATCGCGTGAGCTTGAAGATCCCCTATCAACGTATCCAAAGACATGTTTGCGAGTTCTTCATTTTCTTCTTAATCTCCATCGCGTGAGCTTGAACTTTAACATCCCAAGAACTTGGCAACACATCCAGTAGCTTCTTATTTACTTCAATTGAAGGAAAAGTATAACCCCCTTCAAACAACTCACCAACTAACCGTGAGTACCTAGTGAATAAAGAAGTCGTGTCTTCATTAGGAAGGATGTCAAAGATATCGTACTGTTTCTTAATCAGTTCGAGCTTGGCTTCCTTGTACTTATCATTTCCTCCACAACGAGTTTCAATTGCCTTCCATAAATCAAAGGCTGTTTCATGAGTTCTGAAAAGCCATAGAACATCCTTGGTTAGACACATTTTAATCATTGAAAAAGACTTTCTTTCAGTATCAAAATCTTTCTTCTCCTCGGGAGACATAGCTTTATAGGTCTTAGCAGGACGAATACCACGGTATTCCCCTTCAGCTAAAGGAGCTACATAACGCTCACGTAATGGTCCCCATAACTCTGGACAATGAAAATCAATGTATTGCTCAACTCGGTCTCTCCAGTATACATAATCCATGTCCGCAGTAAATAGCGGAGGTTTATTACTTGAACCTATGTCATTACTTTGTTTGATCATTTCTCTCAATCCTCTAATATCCTCTTTATCAGCTGCCATTGTAATTACTTAATCAAAAAAAAATCAAACTTCTGATATCAGCGACGTAGATGAGTACGTCGCACAAAGATTATGCGACGGCGATAGGTACGTCGCAAAAAGCAAAGGATTCAATTAAGAATCAGAAATATGCGACGTTGAGAGGTACTTCGCAGATGACGTCGCAGAAGACGTCGCAGAATCACACTACGTCGCAACAAGACGTCGCAACACAGCGTCGCAGAAGACTAATTAAAGTCAAAATAACGACGTCGCGGATGACGTCGCAACAGTACATCGCACAGACTAATTAAAGTCCAAATTACTACGTCGCACGCGATGTCGCAGCTGACGTCGCAGGTAACGTCGCAAAACGCGCTGAGCAGCGGCCACAAACTCTAAAAACGAATTTTTAACCCTAACACCAAAACCACGAATGTCGAACGACGGAAACCTTCAATAATCCCAGTAATAATGATCGAAAACCTGTAAAAACACAAAACAAACGTGATAAACACGAAAACTCACGAATATCACGTCCTTTTAAATCCCAAACTCGATCCGAATCGCCAAAACGAACACTTTCTGCTCTGATACCAGTTGTTTGTCCCTTACTTAGGATCTAACAGAACCGAGTCACTCAATCGTTTGCGGAATCAACGATTAAGTTATCACACGAACATAATGAATAATCAAACACAATAATTATGAAACCGAACGTTATATTATTGCTTATGGTCGATCAGATTACAGAGAATTTCGACAAATTGTGTTTAGGGTTTCGTCAACCCTAAAACAGAAAACGTAAAACGTTTATATACAAAACTGGCATCTGCGACGTCGCACACGACGTCGCAGGCCCAAGCCCATGCGACGTTGACTACGTCGCAGGCCCAAAACCTGACGTCGCACCTGCGACGTTACGCACTACGTCGCAGGAGTCAGGAAACGCAAATCTAAATACAAACTACGAGCTAGACCAACTGACAGACACTAAACATGTACCAACATTATCTCCTATTTTGTCTGAACGTGTTTTTCGAACATTATTTTATAATGCATTGATTCTCGTAGGATGCACCAGTTAGTTGTGTAGTTGTATTATCCTTCCGGAGTTCCAACTTTTAAACCAGAGCTGATTCCAATGATATAACTACCTTTGATCGTTTACCGGCTTCCGTACGTTTGTACTTTGCCTAAAGCATTTCCAGCACTATACCGAATAAACAGTTGAATATGGGCCGTTATATCATTTAACGATTATCGTGCACTGATTATGTAATGACATCCTTACTTATAATTATCTACATCATCAGCAATCACAATAATAAACTACTCGCAATTCATGGCAACAAATAAATCACATACCAGGCAATAATACATATTCAAAATATGAAATGAGACAAGTATAATAAAAGTTTAGATATCACCCGAAATTAAATGCGTAGCAGCGTATTATTATAATTGAAAAACTATTTCGCACGTACAAAGATTGATCTCCGAATCTCTAGCATTCGCCCTAGCTTCTATGTTAGTCCGTAGACTAATTACAATAATCCTAGAATGAGAAAGACTAAAAGACTACAAGAGATTTTCTAGTGAGAAAGTAAGAAAGAAAGAGTTTTTCCAAAGTATGGAAGGTGTGTTTGCAAATGAACTAAAGCCCCATATTTATAGGTGAGTTTTGGCTCACATTAGCATCAAGGGGTGCACATTTGCGTAACGTGGGTAAAAAGGTGCACCAGGTACTGTACAACGCGGAAAGGTGGTGCACCGGGTACTGTACAATGCGGAAAGTAGGCGCACCAGGTACGGGAATTAGCCAAAAAAGGAAAGCGAGATGGGGGATGGCAGGCCGGCGGCACCCTGGTGGTGGCTGACGGCTGCCTGGTGGTGGCCGGTGGCAGCCTGGTGGTGGCCGGCGGTGGCTGGTTGCCACCCGCCCCGTTTCGCCGTCTTTTGCTTCATTTCTTGATTCGTACGTGTTTTCTTCGTTATGCGCCCGTTTGAGTCGACTCTTTTTTTGTTGGATTCGTAATTCAAAAGCGAAGATTTTGACATAAGATATCCCCTGAGATGAGGTCCCTAACTCCAGATATTGCGTACGAATCATTTGGATCTTCCGGCGGGCGTAGAATCTTCATTCTTTATCCGTTTTAGTTGATTCTTCTTCTGTTGGATTCGTATTTTGAAAACGAACATCTTGGATAGAATGGATGTTGGTGAAGGGTACTTTAGTCTTGAAATCTTGTTTTGATGCCTTGAATCTTCAAACGTGTGTGGAATCTTCGTTTTACATCCGTTTTGCTTGATTTTTCTCGTGCAACCTTGTTTTGACCAGCTTGGCATAATGTTACTGATTTTTACCATATTTGAATTCAAAATGCCAAGAATCGTTCCAGAATGAGAGAGATATCAGTAGTAAAAACATGACTTTTTACGCGATATCACAATTCTACGAGGGAGTTTGACTGATCTATCGGCTAACTGAATGGTCATACGGGTTGGTAAAAGTTCGCTTAATCCTAATTTCCTATAAAGCGAGTATGGCATAAGATTTACACTAGCTCCTAAATCAGCTAAAGCATTGCTTATTTGAACATCCTGTAGATAACAAGGTATAGTGAAACGGCCAGTGTCTCTTAGCTTTAGGGGTAGTCCTTGTTGCATAATCAAATAGCACTCTGCATCTAAAGGCAAGTTAACTATTTGCCTAAGTTTTTCTTTATTTGATAAGAGTTCTTTAAAGAATTAGGCACAACTAGGCATCTCAACTAAGGCATCTAAAAGTTTGACATTTAAGTGCAAGCTTTTAAACATTTCAAGATATTTTCCAAACTGAGCTTCTTGTTTCTCTTTCTTAAGCCTACCAGGAAAAGGTATACGTGTAGGATTAGTAACTTCTGGGCTTTAGAAGGTTCTGGCTCAGGAGAAGTGACAGGGGTCTTAACTGGCACTGAGTCAGTGGGAGGTGGATAAATAGAAGGTTTGTTTGTCAGAATATCAGATGATTTCTCGTTCCTAGTCTATTTTCCTCCTCTAGTGACAACAAGGATGTCATCATACTCATAGGATGAGTGATAAACAGCTTTGCTAATCGCTTCTTCTATTTGCTTCTCATCAACTTTTAAAAACAACCTTTTTACATTATCCTCTATGTTTTTAACTAAATCGTTTGATATTCTAAGTAAACCAAAAATCAATAATTTGTTTATTTATATTATTTTGCTCAACCATGAAGTTATTGAAAGTTTCGGTGTTTAGACAAGAAGTCAAATGAGAAGAAGTAAAGGGTGAAGAAAGAACTAACGATTGAGAAATGGGTTGATTAGTTGGCCTCTGAATGAAAGATCTTGAATGATGGGCTTGATTAGAGGCTTCGCCAGTTGTAGCAAGAATGCCTTCTTTGGACCTTTGGCTTGAGAATAGCTTTTGAGGTTTCATCTCTTGTTTGGGTTTAGAAAGGTTCTTGCATCTCCTTGACAACTTTAGTGATAGATTCGATTTGAGTTTTTAAGGTGTCCAAGGCATGTTCAGAAGTACTCATTTCTTCCGAAGTTGATTCATCTTGCTCCAAGTCATGCTAATGCATCGTCATCGTCTCAATTAACTTCCACGCTTCGTCTGAAGTATGTAGCATGAAATTTCTGGATGAAGCAGCATCGAGGGTTTGTCTGTGATGAGGATTCAAACTATTGTAGAATGTGCAGACCAGATTCGTTTCAGCAAACTGATAATTTGGACATCTTCCGAGCAAATTCTTAAAGCGTTCCCAAGCAGAGTTTAATGATTCATTATATTTTTGGAGAAAGTTAGTGATGTCATTTTTAAGCTTGGCTTGAAAGGACGGAGGGAAATATTTAGCCATAAATTTGGTAGCTATCTCCTCCCATATATGAATCGAATTGGGTTCGAGTTCATAAAACCATAACAGATCCAGTAATGAAGTCACCCGAGTTCAACCGAGAGACCAGGAAATTGACACTGAGATTTGATCATTTTAATGAAGTGTGGCTTAATTTCAAGGTTTTCGTTAGCAGATGATATGATTGGTCCTCCTCATTCCTCTAGTAGTGGTTTGATTGATGAGGCGAGAGTGATACGATTCGTCATAACTTGTTGGTAGAAAGTATGGTTTTGGAAAGGATTGGTTTAACTAATCTAAGAAACGGGAAATCTAAAATAAAGACAGGAAAAGGAACTTACGGATGATATTGATCTTCCGAAAGGATCGCTAAATAATTAAGATAACTAAAAACCTAAAATCGGTCGTTGTAGTCCCCGGCAGTGGCGCCAAAAACCTGATGCGTCACGAAGCGGTCGTTATCACAACGGGAGCACAACAGTGGGGTGTTTTAAATTTATAGAGCTGGGGTAATCCTAAGCTAATACTACTTTCAGCCCTAATTAGGTTACTGGGGTAGTAAGCGGTATGTTAACTTAGGTGTCGTTCTTACACTACAACGGGCATGGGATCTTAGGAATTCAAATTACCTTTTGTAATTTAGCTAGGGTTTAGCTAAGGTTGATTTGGTTTTGGTTTTATAACTAATCTACGGAAGTAAAAAGCAAATAAAGAAAAAGGGGATTGTACGGAGGCTCAAAGAACAATGGATACACGAGTGTTTACTATGATATCGGTATATGCTTGTGGTGAGTAGTTATGGTAGTTAAAGCCACTAGATATGATGACTAGTCCAGCGAGTAATCGGGAACTTCAACCAATACAAACTATTGTACCTATGACAGTTCCTTAGCTTTCCCACATATATAACGCTATACGAAGTACTGTGCCATTTTACGGTTTTTCCATGACATTGATTAAAGATCCAAATTGCTCTCTAGACATCCTATATTTCTTAACGAAGTATAATTACGATCCTATTAAATATCTAACGTAAAGGTCTCTACAATCAGATAAATAATATGTCACATGGATAGCAATTATAGAGTATCAGATACACCGAAAATTCTCCCAAATGTACTGATCAATTCAACTAATAGTTATCCTCAAATCCTGCTACCCAATCTCTAACATAGTGAATGTCGGTATCATAGCATGAATTGTTGAATAAACAATAATATGAACAGGAATTACCCTACGGAACAGGTTGGGATAACCGGTCTAACGATCAGTTAAATTGTTCATCATTAATCATATAAATCATCATAACTATTACATACACGTTAATCTACTGTATAAAGTTAACCTGTATTTGAAAACCCTAATCATGCAGTTATAGATAGTAATCAGGGAGATAGTTCTAGCATGCAGCATTCCTAAGGCAACAATCAAACAAGAACATGCAATAGAAAGGCACATAAACAACTACTCCTATTACATACATTTCAGATAACCTAATGATCGGATCATAAATATCCCGAAAGGTCTCTCAAAGATATTTAATATATAAGCATGAATCTAACCTATCTCTAATTCTATGCTCTGTATCTCTTATGATATAGTTTCAGTCTAGAGAATACAGCAATGTCGAGTTCAAATGCTTCATCATACATAGGATAGGTAGAAGACGTACACTAATAACTGGCCAGGTCTTAGCAAGAAGTTCAACATCATAAGTTGGATAGGTAAACAATAGAGATTCAGCTCATAGATTCAAATACAATTTAAGTTCATACAGGCAGAGTAACGGCATGTTATAAAATCTTAACTACTCAAACATAACCTTTATCATAGCAAACACAAATTTGTCTAACCTAGCATGGTATCGCTAGCAAGAAATATAACGCAAACATAACATAAGCACATCATATTTACGAAATAAAGAAGAGAGATATTATAGGCAAGACAAGAAATCACACGCACAAGCACCACAGCATCAAAATACAAGCAAACGAAGCAAGAGGAGAGCACACGGCCACTCCCTAGGCCGTACATGGCCTTGAGGAAGCCGTACACAGTCAAATCAGGCCGTATACAGCCCTCCCGAAGCCGTGTACGGCCCTGAGGGAGGCCGTGTGTTTTTCTTCGGCTTTTTGCATTGCTTCGGAAGGCCGTATCTCCTTTGTTTCTCGCCCATTTGACTCGACTCTTTCACCTACGATCTCGTAATTCCGTTACGCTCATAATGATACCAATTAGGTATATATTAGAGATGTATTGCCCAGGCATGTCCAGAATACGTCTCGTGGTCTTAGGTTGTGCTGTTTGCCGCGTATCTTTCTCATCCGTGATCCAACATGAGCTTTCCTTATATCCACGTTCTTGTAATCTCCATGGCTACAAAATAAGGCAATTGTGAGGTCCTAGCATGGAGTTTACAGTAGATTTGAGGTGTGGCTCAATTTGATGCCCATTTCATCGTATTTTCAGCCCTTTTCGTATAGTTTTGGAAAGTCCATCAAGTTCTTACCTTTATAACAAAATATAATGAATAATGACGTTTTAAAAATGTTTTTGATATAAAAGGTCCAAATATGGGGTAAATAATATAGGTAAAAACGTAACTTTTTACGTTACATCATATGTATATGTGTATTAATATATATCTGAGATGTATATACACGTACACAATACATTTCCACGCTGGAAATAAAAATAATGAAAAACTATTAAAAAATCAAAGTAACCGGTCATCCCGGTTACCGGTTACCATATGGTGACATCGGAAAAACTTTTAAAAGTTCGTTGGTGATCCTGGTAATAAAACTGGTTGATTGGTGATCTCGGAACAAAAAGGAGAGTATGTTGGAGATCGGTGACTTAAACCCTTTAATATTTTATAATAAACATTCTTTTAAATTTGATATACCTCTACAAAATCTATCTTAACAATGTAACATTGTATATGCATTAGGTTATTTATTTCCTTTTTGGGTAAGAACAAAAAAGGAAACTTTTCTAGTTTCGCCTTACCCAATAATGAAAGTTTGCATACAATAGACGATATTTACAAGTTCAATACATACAATATAAGTTTTTAATCGACTCATACAATAGTAAAAAATGTAAAGTTTAATACATAATGAAACAACAAACCAATTTTACTTGGTAAAAAAGTACAATAATTAATTATAAAGTGTGGGATGTGATCAACAACCAGATTCATAACATTCCATTTTATATAAAGTGTAATATCGTTAAGATGTAGCGAACATGAGCCTTTTATCACAGAATTTAACATTTGACATTATCCGCCCCTTCTTCTCCTTAAAATGTTGATGTCGCAGTGTCGCTCGTACCTATACCCGAATTATAATATTGTAATGTTCTGCTACTCCAATAGTCATTATGTCACTAAATATATAATTTTATATATATATATATATATATTATGAAAGGATGGTGATATTTCCACCACTGATTTTGATGAATTCACCATGATTGTGCCTTAACAGTTTGTACTGTACACATGATCAATGCAGAACCCTGGTGGATTTATTAAAAAGAGATGTGGAAATTGTTGGGATATGACCACGTAATAAATAAATGCATGTCCGGAAAGTGTTTAAGCCTACGGGGTCACACGTATTGACATTTATGCTCAATATAATTGGTTAATATATATGTGAGATATATTAATTAATACGTTCACAAATAAATGTTATTAAAGGTTAATTGTAGGTTTAAATATTAAAAGAAAATTCTGGAAACCAGATCCAAACGGCGGTTGGATGTCTCAACCGGCGGTTGGAACTAGATATGGAAGGCGGTGGATCACGCGGATCTGAAAACGGATACTTGGGTCAAAAGCCAGCCCAACCGGCGGTTGGAGGTCGGTTTCAGCAAGTATAAATAGAGATCGAATCCCAGCCTTAAACCATACGTTTTCAGAAAGCTTAATTCGACTTAAGGGTTAAGGCTATGGTACGAATTAAAGTTCGACTTTGGAGCAAGGAAAGTAGGGTTTGAAGGTTTTCAACCCTAACGAAGATCAGTTCTTGTATGGTTTGACCAAAGAAGAAAAGCACAAGGGTTGTGAGTATGGTGAACGGCGTATTAGCATACCTATTGAGTTGTTGTCGTGTGTGCGATCGTAGAGAGGTTTTACTTTAAACCTTAATATTTTATCTGGAGCTCTGCTAAAAGGTATATGTTTCTTTTCTTAACTAATTATATATACGTGCTTATTCGCTTCCGCGATTGTGTGACAATTTGATTATCTGTATGATATACTCTAACAATGGTATCAGAGCCACACGTATGTGTTATAATTAGTTAGATCTGTTAAATATAAAATTTGGTGGGATTAGTTGTCTAATTCGATTAATAACAAAGAAAATTGTTTTGGTTGTGTAGAGATTAAAGTCGAATGACAAATCAGATTAAAATTTTGTTAGTTGTCTGATTCGATTAGTTACAAGAAAATTGTTTTGGATTAAAAGGTCGAATGACAAAGTAGGTCAAAATTTTGTCCCAACCGGTGGTTGGATGTTCAAACCGGCGGTTGGACCACGAAACTAGGGTTTTTCAGTCGCGATATAGAAATTATGAATTACAATTCCAACCGGCGATTGGGATGACCAGCCGGCGGTTGGAACTTGAAACCCTTATTTTGGTTAAATTATTAAAACTTTTAAAATCCCATCAGAAATTTAATGTTTAACGAAAATAATAACATGGTTAATGTAAACTGTTTTGTTATTATTAATGTACCTTTTAATTAGCAATAAAAGGGTATCCATGAAATTCCTGCATAATTTGTCATTGATATTACTTTGATATTAATTGTTAATAGTTACTTGTTTAAAATTGTTTAATTGACAAAGTGTCCCTAGTTGGCCATGTTTCAAATGTTGCATGAAAATTAATTGTTAATTGATTAGTAGTTTATAATTTTGCTTATTATTGTAACTTGTGAAGCAAAATGGTTTTATGAAAAATAAACTGACCAATAACTATGAAATTAGATTTATTATTTCCTTGCAAATCTTATTGTCAAATCGGGTTGGGCTCACATACCGTAATTTTCTCCCACGACGAGATTTGCAAGTTAATAATTTGTTTTAAACCACGACTAGGAGCTTGTATAAGAGAGGTATCTTCGGCTTGGTATCTAAGACGACGGGTTGGATAAAACGATGTAAAGATACTAGCCCCTCCTCTGGCCTCTTCATGGCCTCTCTTGTACATGGCCGGAAAGGTTTAAAACATGTTGAATCGTTAATTTTAATAAAAGTGAAATCTCTAATTTAATATGAATATTAAATTGGACATCTTGACGCACGTTAATAAGTACATTAACTGGAGAAAATTTTATTAAAATTTATGATACGAAGATGTGTGCATGCTTCTTCGTACATAATTTGATACATTTTATCAAACAATTACCCATTTAAATTAAGTCATATGCCATCCAATTGGTAAGAACACTTGTACTAGCTTTTTGCTCTGCATGAGACGTAGGTGAATTGTATCCAAGGTAAATTATCACTCATCGTGAGACGGTGGTGGACTATTTACAGTTCTTAATTGGACGACTTAAAGCGAGTTAAGCGGTGAGATCCTTAAGCCCGTGGCATAAGATGGGATGAAACATGCTTAATAACACTTACTGCTTGATCACTAAGTATAAATTAAGTCCCATAATTTCTAGGAATTGCACTAGTAATGCAATTATTGATCGTCACTTACCTTTTGAATACACCATTACTAGCTGATCAACTGATGTGATGGTGGTATGTCAAGTAGGATCCTAGCCTTAAGAAAATTAATTGTTTATATACATATAAACATTTAGGTATTTAATTTTCTTTAGGGATTTATTATCGAAAATACTAAATTTGAACTTTCATCTAGTTGTAGATGGCAAATCCTGCACCGAACTTGAATTAATTCTGCTTTCAGGCAAATGCTATAATGAGAAAAACTTTCTGGAAGTAATTTCAATGATTGGTTTTGTCAACTAAGGATTTTCCTTCGTGTTGAAAGGAAAACTGAGGTCATTGAATAGCCGAAGGGACATGTTCATGATACTGCTATTGGTCCTGTTGAGGAATTAGCAGCATGAAATGCTCTTTATGATCGTCATAATGAAGTTGCTTGTTTGATACTCGGCAGCATGACTCCCGAACTTCAAAACCAATTTGAAAATCATATTCCACTTGATATGATTACAGAGCTGAAATCGGCTACTCCACAAATCCTTGCGATTATAAGTGGAAAGATCCATAAAGATAAGAAACCGCAAACTAGAGGAAAGGCTAAGGGAAAGCAAGGTGCTTAAGTCCCTAAACGTAAGAAAACCCCTCCAGCAAAGAAAGAACATCTGGCTAAGAATGAGGCATGTCACCACTGTGGGACACTGGAAGAGGAATTGTCCTGCCTATCTTGCTGAGTTGATGAATAAGAAGAAAAGGCTAGCCGGCTCGACCGGACCTTCAAGTATCTTCGCAATAGAATTATATTCTTTCTATAAATCAAAATTCTGGGTATATGACACTGGTTGTGGAACTCACATTTGTAATACCCTACGGGGATTTAGGAGAAAGAAGAAACTGAAACATGAGGCACTTTACTTGTACAATAGTGTACGTGAAGCAGTAGAAGCCAATGGAAGTTTGACTTAGTTTTGCATTGAGGCTTAATTATTGTATTAGACAATTGTCATTATGCACCTACTAGAGGTGTTGTTTCAGTTTCACTTTTGAAGAAAAATGATATTCCTTGTGATGGTATTTACGAAATTGATATGCATAATCATGGTTCAAAAGTTAATTCTATGTATTATGTTAGCAATAAAAGAGCCAAGCTTAATTTGGAATCTACCTATCTTTGGCATTGTCATCTTGCACACATTGGAAAGAAACACATTGAAAGGCTTCAACGTGAAGGGCTTTTAAAATCAAATGATGATGGATCCTCTGATAAATGCGTATCTTTTGTTTTTGGCAAGATGACAAGGAAACCCTTTCCGCATCAAACGCAAAGGGCTAAAGATCTACTTGGAATCATACATACAGATGTTTGTGGTCCATTTAGACATGTATCAAGACAAGGTGCTAGCTACTTCATCACTTTTTCTGATGATTTCAGTCGTTATGGTTATGTTTACTTGCTTAAACATAAACATGAAGTCTTTGAAACATTTAAAGTGTTCAAGAATGAAGTAGAAAATCAACTCGGTAAGACCATCAAAGATCCTTCATTCGGATCGAGGTGGGGAATACTTAAGCCAAGAGTTTAAGGATTATCTGAAAGCATGTGGAATTGTCCAACAACTTACTCCTCCATACACACCACAACATAATGGAGTATCGAAGAGGAGGAATCGTGTGACACCTCGTCAAAAAGTAATTTGCGCGCCAAATTTAAACTTTAAATATTCGTATTTAATACGCTCCAAATCCCTAGTATTCAAAAATTATATATAAATATATATATAATAATAATTTGGTCCAAATAACGTAATTAACGTGTCCAAATTTCGGTGTCAAAACTTCATAAATAATATTTTATTAGTTGCAATAAACATTATACTTTTGGGCAAAAATAATAAACATTCAAAAACGTCATTAGTTTTGGGTCTAAAACGCGTTCCATTTAGTTGGGACAACGCGAAATAAAGTTATAAAACTTTGTTCCAAAAATATGTCGAAAACATTCCGAAACATATAAATGAAATTATAAAAACAAAATATAAAATTTATTTTGCGATCGGGCATAAAAACACGGGTATTTTGTACTGTGGTTGGAGACCGCAGTCCCCGCAATGGGGATCTGAGTTTCAACAAAACCCAAATCCCCCTCCCCACTTTCACCTCATTTTCTTCTTCTCTTTTTTTTCTTCATCTCTTTCTTTTTCTCTCTTTTCTTTCTTAAACCAAACAAACACCACCACCAAAATTCGCAAAATAACACACCAAAACGACGCCGGATCATACCCCTCATTTGGAATAAAAGAACCACGGCACCACGATCTACGTTCCTATCTTTCCGGATTTTTATTTCGACACTTTGTAAGTTTCCGACAAATCCAGACATCTCTCGTTTTTGATCATTTTTACTAGATTATGGTTTCTATAGGCTTATTATGTTCATATAATGGTTGGGTAAAAGAATCGGACCAAACGGAAACCCGAAAATATGTTTTTGCTTCGAAACCCGTCGAACAGGCCCAAGTGTCGCAGAGGCCAAAAACAGTATGAGTCACTAGATAGAGTCACTAGCGAAGTGACGCATAAGCATATGAGTCACTGGCGAAGTGACGCATATGAGTCACTAGCGAAGTGACGCATATGGGTCACTGAGTCACTAGCGAAGTGACGCATATGAGTCACTGAGTCACTAGCGAAGTGACGCATATAAGTCACTAGATAGAGTCACTAGCGAAGTGACGCATAAAAACCTGAATTTTCCTATCTTTTGAGTCACTAGCCTAGTGACGCCCAAAATCAACCAGTGACGCATGAAGTGTCGCTATTATCAGAATTTAAGCCAAAAACTCATTTTTTTAAAGTACCAAACTTATCCGAAAACGTATACGCAATCTATATAGGAACCGAAAAACGTTTGTACACACTTTTTATACGAAATCAACTAAATTATATTTTCTAAATATAATTTCAATACGCGACAACGACACGTAATTTCTTTATGAAATTCAAACGTAAACATATAACAAATACATTGAGTACAAACAAAACGTATAAACAACAAACTTGGATAGTTTATGTAAATATCCATTCACTTATACGAAATCTCACGTGTTTAGGACACTAGGAGATTGTTATCAATACGACTCGCTACATTAGGACGCTAGCTCCTCAGGTGAGTTTCATAGCCCCACTCTTTCAACTGTTTTACTAATTTCGGGGTGAAACACATGCTCAATAACTGTTTTCGAATTATATAAATAAACTTTTATAATTCACAATCATTTATGTTACTGTATGTAATACGAATGTGTAATACTTAGGAATTACACCCACCATACTGTTTGAGATAGTATCAATACTTAACCTAGATAGGTTACAACCGTACACTGTAGATTGTTGGAAAACAATTACCACTACATAACCTGATTAATTTATCACTATCCATTGACCATATTGTCATGGGACAATACTATCACATATACTAGAACTGGTTAGTTCTACCTACACTGGACAACGACTAGACTTTTACAGGATTAGTTTCCCTTTCGGGACTACGACTGCTCATACCGTCCAGAACTTCTAAACTGGAATAGTACCCACTTAAACAACAATCAAGGACTTCAAATATACTTATTAGGCTGAGACTAGGAGTACTCAGTAGTGACAAACGTTAGTATAGGATCTTTATACTAATGTAAATTAACTAGGTGATAACTGTTCATACCTAGGCTCAATGTGTTACAATTTATATCTAAGTATTGTACATACATATTTAGATACAATATATTACTTCATGCGTGGCATGATACACTGTTACTTGTGTTTGTAGATTTGACTTATATAGGTATATATATATATATATATATATATATATATATATATATATATATATACTCATACACTATATCAAGCACTTGGTGCTTCTTACAATTTACATATGCACATTGGCATACATACATACATACATACAAACACAACTACTCAAGTCAGGCGCGTAGTAGTACGGCTGGCTCTCATTTACTTAGCTAGGTCTGTCATAGTACAGCTAGCTTTACATTTCACCAGTCGGGCTTGTCGTTGTACAGCCGGCTCAATTACATATGTTGCTTGTGGGCAATGCGGACGATGTTCCAGAAGTGACACACAACGATGCCACGGTAAAGTGGGCACAAAACGATTCCACGGTATTGCAGTGGGCACAAGGACGTATTCGCGGTAAAGCGATACACTCTATGGATGGGCGGGCTTATGCTCGTGATCCACACACATTAGTTAACGGGTCGGTGAGTTTTCACGCGAGGCCGTTAGCTCGATCATGTTCGGGTTAGCTATGCTAGCCGGGTAAACGAACACACGTAACTTACAAACATGTTCGGGTTAGCTTATGCTAGCCGGGTAACGAACATAGCATAAACACTCAACAATAGTCCGTGGGACTATGATTACGTTGCTGGATGCAACACGCTACCAATTATTACTCAAACATCATATGACGTGGTCATACATTACTTGATTTCAAACTTAGGCATATATTGCCTCACTCAGTTAAATCTATATAATACTAGAAAGGTATTCAGGCTCGGAAAGCCTCAATTATTATGTACTTAAGTACATACCACTATTATTTAGGTATTAGATACCTCGACTAGCGTATACACATTGTGATTACAACTTCAAATTAATACAAAGCAGAATCGTGGATTCTGGACTATCTTTCTAAACTTACAGGATTCACACTTTATGTTTTCAACTAACAATCCTATGAACTCACCAGCTTTATAGCTGACCTGTTTTAGCATGTGTTCTCAGGTGCCCAGCAGGATTAGGATTGCTACAAGATTATGCTAGCTCGAGTCGCATGATTTCAAACATTTGGGACAACTCTGCATTTACTTTTGTATTTTCAAATTATGTATTTGGAATTTACTGTCAAACTCATAACGTTGTAAACGTTCTATTTTGGGAAATGTATAATTATTTTCAAACGTCTCATTTAGAGTCGTTCATTATGTATCTTATGCTGTGATATTTAATTTGGTAACACCCGACCCGATCGCTTCCGCAAACCGAAATTTGAGGGTGTTACGGATTGTTATCAGAGCCTAAGGTTATAGTGAACTAGGTTGCATTTAGTGGGCCTAGACTATGACCGTTAGGCAGTATTCCTCATTAGGTATGACTGGTTCAGGAATTACATCATACAAGTTTAATTTAACATAGCGTAGCTAACTATGTACAATTAAATAAAGATGATGTAAGATCTGAAAGGGGTTATACTGAAACTGGAATGCGTAGTTGACTCTGATTGTTATGTGCTAGACACCCTAGGCTATTATATGTACTGTAGGTATATATGGATAGGCCTTACATTTTTACTACTTTTACGTATCTATGTATACATAATGAAATTCCGCTGTATCATCATACTTTCGCGAAGAGGCACATCGCCGTCTTCCTCACTTACACGACTCGACACCTTTATCACTGAACCTCGGGGAGGAGGTACAAACATATTCAATGGGAATGGAAACCCACACATGCTAAACATCCACGAGACTTAAAACAAACTGACAATTTTTCAACCTTGACCATATGGATTGCAACTGGATTAGCGTTGACTAAGTCCACAATAAATTAATTATTTCAATCACTACTTGATCATTTAGATCAATCACTTCAGTACTGTAGTGCTTTAGCACTTACCCTTTTAGCCTTTGTCCTACGTTTGGAAACTACGTGACGACGACCTACTTTTAGCTTTAGAGCTAGGATCGAAAAACATATGATACATACTTACCAACACACAGCACGTGGTGCTGCGTTACACAGTATGTTTATACTGCATTCGGCACGATGGTGCTACACTCACAGTACATGGGTACTGCAATTACGGTACCGCGGGCACTACATCACGGCACATGGTGCTGCGTTTCATGGTACTTTTGTACTACAATCATAATACATTAAGGTGCTTCGGGCACTACATTTTGGCACGTTGTGCTACACCCGGGCTCGATGAGCTACTATTCAATATGCATGTGGACTTGTTATAGTTACATGTACGACATATATATACATATACATTTACTTAACTGGGCACGAGGTGCCGCACCTGACTTTTACTACGAACGTATACTTGTATAGTTACGTGTACACCATATATGTATATATGACTACCCTACTGGACACAAGGTGCCCCACTCGATTACTTTGCGTATGAACACTCGCTATAGGCACTTGTACACTTATACGCATACATGATTACCTTACTGGGCACGAAGTGTCAAACCACGACTACTCAGGCATGTGATGCCTCATTCGATGAATACACTCTAATTCATGAGGATTACATCTATAGTACTTTAGTACTACATTATAGTCTGATAGACTACGACAATACCAGAGTTCTGGTCGAACTACATATAATACACAACTAGGTCGTTAGTACGACTACACATTTAAGATTTCAAAGTCCGAGGACTTTCATACGAATACCTTAAGTGGTTTCTGGATAACTATCACTTTTACATCCGAGTATACAACCATAAAAGTCAAAATCTTTGAATAAGGATCTCACACTTTGTCATTTTATTCTTGTTCAAGAATCATGCCTCCTAAACGACAAGCTTTTATTCAAGCTGTGCACGATCAAATCATTAATCAAGCAGTGACTGCGACCCTAGCTGCTCAGAACCAAGTAAAGCCTTGCACTTTTAGGGATTTCCTGAGGTGCGAACCACCAAACTTCATTGGTACTGAAGGAGCTGTCGGATTAATTCGATGGTTCGAGAAAATGGAATCTATTTTCCGCGTGTGCAACTGCCCCGACGACTGCAAAGTCTTGTACGCCACATACACCCTCCAGGATGATGCCTCCACCTGGTGGAATTTTCACGCCCGAACTGTAGGAATCGACACTGCTCACGAACTTCCGTGGGAAGACCTGAAACAAATCATGAAGGACAAGTATTGCCCCATCGAAATACTTCACGAACTTGAGGACGAACTTTGGCACCACACCGTAAAAGACAACGACATCGAAACATATACCAATCGTTTCCAACAACTAGCACACTTGTGCCTAACCATAGTAAACCCTGAAAGTCAACGAATCGCAAGGTACACCGGTGGACTCCCGCTACTAATTGAGGGAATGGTCACCGCCTCTAAACCCGCTACTGTTGAAGAGGCCATTCGTATGGCCCACAGACTTATGGCACAGAGGGAACGACGCGAAACAACTGCAACTGAAAACAACCTAACAAAATGGAATGGGGATTCCATCACTAGTCACAATCCAACCAATCAACCTGAACCCTTGAGGTACTATGCTGTCGAACCCAACGAAAGACAAGGCTATGCGGGTAACAAACCATTTTGTCATGGCTGTAAACGTCATCATGATGGTTCATGTGGTTCACCCTGTGAGAGATGCCATTGATTTGTACACAAAATCTGGGATTGCAGAGTTCCCGCCAATCCCGACTCTCGAAGAATATGCTTCAAATGTAAGGAACCCGGTCATTACAAGAAGGACTGCCCAAAAAGACGCAAAATTCACTTAATCGACTCCGAGTAAATCAAATAAATCTCCAACGATAATGTAAGTACAATTTCTCCTCGAAAACGTAACTCTTCAATTATAGATTCGCTAAACGCGTACTTATTATCCCCGATATCATTTTATCGAACTAATGTTGATTACATTTTAGGGCTAGTTAACCTAGGCCCACGCCAAACTCGATGTTTGCTTTCAGCAGACTATTCGACTGAACGTACCCTAATCACATACTCCTGAGAGGACCACTTACTAAACAGCCACGATGTGACAATCAACTAGTCCCGAATGGACGCCAACTTAAACGGTTACCTAGAAACCACGACTTAATTATACCGTGAACAAACAACATTTGCCCGAACATAACTACAACGATTAAACACAACACAGTCATGGATTGACTGCTTCCAAACTCGATATAGACATTGTATGTCTACTACCTATTAGACAAACCTCTTGTACATACATTGCTCCCCAGACTCCACGCGTTAGTAACCTCACAAGAAATTTCGGGACGAAATTTTATTAACAGGGGGAGAATGTGACACCTCGTCAAAAAGTAATTTGCGCGCCAAATTTAAACTTTTAATATTCGTATTTAATACGCTCCAAATCCCTAGTATTCAAAAATTATATATAAATATATATATAATAATAATTTGGTCCAAATAACGTAATTAACGTGTCCAAATTTCGGTGTCAAAACTTCATAAATAGTATTTTATTAGTTGCAATAAACATTATACTTTTGGGCAAAAATAATAAACATTCAAAAACGTCATTAGTTTTGGGTCTAAAACGCGTTCCATTTAGTTGGGACAACGCGAAATAAAGTTATAAAACTTTGTTTCAAAAATATGTCGAAAACATTCCGAAACATATAAATGAAATTATAAAAACAAAATATAAAATTTATTTTGCGATCGGGCACAAAAATACGGGTATTTTGTACTGTGGTTGGAGACCGCAGTCCCCGCAATGGGGATCTGAGTTTCAACAAAACCCAAATCCCCCTCCCCACTTTCACCTCATTTTCTTCTTCTCTTTTTTTTCTTCATCTCTTTCTTTTTCTCTCTTTTCTTTCTTACACCAAACAAACACCACCACCAAAATTCGCAAAATAACACACCAAAACAACGCCGGATCATACCCCTCATTTGGAATAAAAGAACCACTGCACCACGATCTACGTTCCTATGTTTCCGGATTTTTATTTCGACACTTTGTAAGTTTCCGACAAATCCCGACATCTCTCGTTTTTGATCATTTTTACTAGATTATGGTTTCTATAGGCTTATTATGTTCATATAATGGTTGGGTAAAAGAATCGGACCAAACGGAAACCCGAAAACATGTTTTTGGCTCGAAACCCGTCGAACAGGCCCAAGTGTCGCAGAGGCCAAAAACAGTATGAGTCACTAGATAGAGTCACTAGCGAAGTGACGCATAAGCATATGAGTCACTAGCGAAGTGACGCATATGAGTCACTAGCGAAGTGACGCATATGGGTCACTGAGTCACTAGCGAAGTGACGCATATGAGTCACTGAGTCACTAGCGAAGTGACGCATATGAGTCACTAGATAGAGTCACTAGCGAAGTGACGCATAAAAACCTGAATTTTCCTATCTGTTGAGTCACTAGCCTAGTGACGCCCAAAATCAACCAGTGACGCATGAAGTGTCGCTATTATCAGAATTTAAGCCAAAAACTCATTTTTTTAAAGTACCAAACTTATCCGAAAACGTATACGCAATTTATATAGGAACCGAAAAACGTTTGTACACACTTTTTATACGAAATCAACTAAATTATATTTTCTAAATATAATTTCAATACGCGACAACGACACGTAATTTCTTTATGAAATTCAAACGTAAACATATAACAAATACATTGAGTACAAACAAAACGTATAAACAACAAACTTGGATAGTTTATGTAAATATCCATTCACTTATACGAAATCTCACGTGTTTAGGACACTAGGAGATTGTTATCAATACGACTCGCTACATTAGGACGCTAGCTCCTCAGGTGAGTTTCATAGCCCCACTCTTTCAACTGTTTTACTAATTTCGGGGTGAAACACATGCTCAATAACTGTTTTCGAATTATATAAATAAACTTTTATAATTCACAATCATTTATGTTACTGTATGTAATACGAATGTGTAATACTTAGGAATTACACCCACCATACTGTTTGAGATAGTATCAATACTTAACCTAGATAGGTTACAACCGTACACTGTAGATTGTTGGAAAACAATTACCACTACATAACCTGATTAATTTATTGTTTGTCCCTAACCTTGGATCTAGTAAGAACCGAGTCAATCTAATCGCTAGCGGAAATAACAATTAGATCACTAACAATCACACGAATAATCAAATACTCAATGAATATCAAACGAAACGTATTATATTGTATTATAATCGATCAGATTACAGGAATTTCGACAAATAGCGTTTAGGGTTTCGTCCACCCTAAAACAGAAAACGTAAATTGCTTAAATACAAAATCTGGCACCTGCGACGTCGCAGGCCCAAGCCCATGCGACGTAGACTACGTCGCAGGCCCAATACCTGACGTCGCACATGCGACGTTACGCGCTACGTCGCAGGAGTCAGGAAACTCAATCTAATTACAAACTACGAGCTAGACCAACTGACAGACACTAAACATGTACCAACAAACTCCCCCGTGTCTTCAGCTTGGTCTTCAAAAATCTTCTTTAAACCCAGCCCGCAGGAAATTGGCCGTCAGCATGAATTCCATTAGCCACACAAACAGTAACAACATTGTAAAACTGCTCGGCTAAATGTCTGTTGAACTCATTCTTCTGACCAACACGAATCCGATCATCATAGAGTTTTCTTAAATCTTTTTCATGAAAATTAATCAAACTCATCGGATCATACAGTCTAAACGTTGCTTGCTTCAAATTCCATATACCTCCAACTTCTGGCCACGGTTTAGAATCTGGAACGAAAGTAATAACCGCTTCACCAGTCTGTGGATCAAGTTCCCATTTTACAAGTCTTCTCAGAAAATAATAAGGAACTGGTTCCAGAGGTATCTCAGTCAAACAGTTAGCAGGCGGATAGTGAACTTTAACCATAGGCTTCCTGGTAACTGGATCAACTTTCCTTTTGAACGTATACCGAGTGCCCAACGTCGGTTTCAATTTAGAATATGTCTTCGATAACACTTCCCGACGTAAATTTCTCTGAATGAACTCGGCATAATCATTCTTGAACGGATTAATCAATTTAAGCTGAGCTAATCAATTAATCTCTCCTTTTGGCAACGTGCTCAATCTATCAAAACGCATTCTGAAGTACTGAACTCCATCTTCTCTCTTAATCATAAAAAGATTCCTCTGACACTTCCAGCTTTTAATAACTCCGGTATAATTTCGACTAACCCGGTACACTTGACATTTAACTGGAATAGGAACTGGATTTCGTCCCTTAGGCCACCATTTCTTATTTCTTTCTCTCTTTTCTTCAGTAGTTAATTTCTTCTTAGGAATATCAGAAGATTCAGTTTCAAGAACTGCTGAGTCCGGTGCCTGTGTCTCTGGTGCTGGAGTTGCAGCAGAACTAGATTCTCCATGTTGAGCTTTAGCAGGTCTCTCATCGTCACTTGAATCAGATTCTATAATAGGTGCATCATCATAAGCTTCCCCAGAATGTGCATCATCATATGTTTCATCTGAATTCAACTGTTCCTCTTCAATCGAAACATCCTCATTCATCTGAAAATCATTATTCGTTTCTTCCTCAGAGCCAACTCCACTAGCCATTCTTTGAATAAACGATAAGTCCGCAAATGAATAGTCAACAGCCAGCGGTCTCGGTTGTCCTGGAATATCATCAACACAAAAGTAATCCAAAACAGAAATATTTTCATTAACAGTTTCAAGTACAGGGTTGGGATTTACAGACACAGGTTCACTTGACTCTAAAGTGGGTATCCCAGACCCAGACTCCCCCGAGGTAAGTAACCAGCCTTCCAAAACATTAACCCTAATCTTCTTTTCCTCAAGCTCCTTAGATTGAACCTCGATCAGCGCAGCTTGTTCAGCAATCTTTTCATCTTGAGCCTCCAGCTTTTGCTTCATCTTCTGCATATCTTCCATAATCTTTTGCATGAATGCTGGAGTCGGTTGAATCTCAAAATCAGCTTGCGGCGATGGGTTGACTGGAGTTCTTGCAGACGAGGAACGACGAACACGACGACGAGGCTCAAAGTCTACATCCTTAGGATCATCACCGTCTCGAATACGTTTGCCAGTATTCTTTGGAACATACACACGCCCCTGTTTCAAACGACGCTGAATTCTTTTGTACCTCTGAGAAAACTGACGTTGAATTGTTTCCATCTGAGACGGGTGCGGGACCACACCATCAGAATCCGAAGGCGTTGGCCCGCCATCATCAGGTTGTTGAACAGGAATTTCTTCAGAATCAGAACTTTCAACCGTGTCATGAGATGCTGGATTGTCCAAGTCAACATGCCCAAACTGCTCGATGTTCTCCAAAAGAGCATCTACATTCTCCCCCGCAGCTTGAACAGGAACGTTCACAAATGGTTGCTGCGGTTGTTGGGGTGCCGGAATGTCCATATACTGAGGTTCCGGTGGCGGTACATAGTTCTCATCCACAATAGCACCAAATAAGGGAACATCCCATGCCGCCTGAACCCCTTTCTCAAAACCTGCACAAATGGTAAAGATCCGACTCATCATCGGTGAAATCTTTAATTGTTGATCAATATCACCCTGTGCCTGAAGATCTGGATGATAGCGATTGATGTGCAGCTGAATAAACCTCGGATACAAGATCCATTTCTGATCCCCGGCATTTGCATTGTCAACCATAGCCTTGAATATAAAACCCGAGAAGTTGAACGGCTTGTTGTACACTAATGCTAACATAGCAGAAGCCAAACTTTGGCTCATACCATCCGTTCCACCTTTTCTATTTCCCAAACAAACGATAATCACATGCATCAGATATCTCCAAACACGTGTGAGGTTCGCTTTCCTATACTGATCAGTGGGAATCCCAGGATATCCAATCCTTTGCATAGCTCCCGAAACGAAAACATGATCAAAACCGACTGACATATTTGGTTGATCGTTCAGCTGTAACAGTTCTCGAATACTCTGTTCTGTAATAGTGACTTCCGTACCAGCAACCGTTGAAACCAGTCTTCGAATGTCGTTATCAGTAACAACATTTGCGTTTCTCCAGAAAGGGTTGATCAGATTTCCAAAAGCCACAGTGTTATCCGAAATGGCGTGGAATACCCTTGAACGCCTCAAAAACGCAATCATCTGACGATACGGTGCAGCTTTATCAGAAGTATCATCAAGGTAAGCAGCAGTATTATGACGCGCTTCGAAAACAAGAGCCATATCTGCAAAAAACAGAAACATACAAGATATTCTCGAAAAGCGTTAGAACAAACAAAGTATTCCAAACTTATCACAAACGAAAGGTTTCATTGATATGTTAAATAAGTACAAAGTTACAAACACACATATCAAATCCTAAACCCTAAACCCTAAACCTAAACCTAGACCGAAGATCCTGGTTAAACGAATACAGGCAAAATCCAAGACAAGGTCAGGCTAAAATCCAAGACAGGGATGGTATCCCACCAGACCAGAAGGCCGAGATCCAGGATAATAAAGGAATTCCTCCAGACCATAAAACCAAGATTCAGGACAAAGAGAGAATTCCACATAACGGTAAAGGGATTCTTCCAGACCAGAAAACCAAGATTCAGGACAAAGAGAGAATTCCACCGGATCATTAGCCAACTGAGACAAAAATGGTCAAATCTAAGTGACCAGATAAAAACTTTAAGGTGCTGGACCACCAGAAAGCGCAAAAGAATCCACGACCGGAAGAAGATCCTTCTAGCCGCGGACAGGCGAGTAGTGACACTCTTTTGGGCTGAAGCAGTAAGCACTATCTTTATTGTTCAGCTAGGAACTGAAAGAAATCACTCGCCATTGCTGGACAGAATTTAAAAGTCAGAAAAACGTAACATTTAATTGTTAACAAAAAAAATGTCATTTTTCTGTAATAAGCGACGTAGGCGATGACGTCGCATTTCAAATAGCGACGTAGTAAAGGACGTCGCAGAAAATCAGAATAATAACAATAGCGACGTAGCCCATGACGTCGCACAAAAATTTGAGTGACGTTAAAGGGGACGTCGCATTTTGCTATTTATTGTGAATTTAATCACAGTAATAAAAGTAGCGACGTAGTGCGGGACGTCGCGTAGGACGTCGCGGTGAAGGCGACGTAGGGAAGGGCGACGTAGGCAAGTAAGAATAACTACTTAGAGCGACGTAGGCCACGACGTCGCAACGTACGTCGCACTGACGAACATTCATCCCCAACCCAGAAACCTAACTTTCGAATTTGGGGGTTTTCAAAACAAAACACACCACAAGGTGCGGCTTTAAATGGTGATCACGAAAACATAAATTATACGATATTTAGATCACGATTACACAACTAAATCAACCCAAACCGAGAACCCTAAAACCCGCAATATACATTTAACGATTAAAGGTAAAATACACGGTGAAAAAGGGTAAGATTGGTACCTAAGTGTGCGGAATAACGAGTAGAAGTAAACTACGAGAGTGAATCGGAGTGAAAACGGCTACAAATCACGAAAATGCTCGAAGAATTGCTACGTCGCAAATCGCCAAATGGTACGTCGCAGGCTACGTCGCAGGTGTATATTGAATAGTGTGACGTGTTACGTCGCGGTTGAGACTATATATAGTCTAACCCTATGTGCGACGTAGGCTGGGACGTCGCAGGCGACGTTGAGTGGGACGTCGCATAAAGCAGTTAGGATGTGATTTGAGTCGATTTCGAATTTTAAGAACCGTTTACTCGTTATTTTAGCAATGATTATTCAAATGACTTATGACTTGGGAAAAATAACTTAGAATAAAATAAAGCATGAAATGAAATAAGTAAACTAAAAAATCTTTTTGGTATTTTTTTTTTTTTTTTTAATATCACAAAAAGTAAAAGTATAACAAAATAAAATTACTAACACTCTATTTTTGGTGACGGAGTTGTTTTGTCTGATTAGGGATCATATCGGAATAACATGCAATTATTAGGAATAGTAAGTGTTATTTCGATCATCAGTATATTTTGTCCACTTTAAATTTACGTGGCACATTTAAAACACATTTTATAAAAATTATTTCAAGACGATTATTGGTATTGTTTGTCCACCTAAACATGTTACATTCGTATTTGTGAGCTAACTGTTATTGTTAGTATGAATATTAATTTTGTGAAACCTATTATATGATATACTGATAAACTTTAGTAAAACACAAAACACTGCATATTTTCGCAAGGTAGAGATTACAAGACCAAGATTTCTCGGCTCTCTTGTAACATACACTTGCCCTTCAAAGTTAGGCATACATCAAACCAACTATGAAGATACTAGTGGCCCCATATCTGTACTTAGTACAACAGAGGGTCCCTTAGTATGAACATAACAAGTTTGAGACTATTTGCATAACTAATGGATTCAGGTCTGTACGAGAGTACAACAATAGTCACCATTAGTTAGTCGAATAACCATATTATTACTATATGCCAATTTTACATTTATAGTAATTATGACAGTGTATGACAGTACTTCCATTTATCAATTAAGACCTATGGCATATATCATATAACAATTTTCACAAAATAATAGACAAGTTTTAATATTACTTCTTACTTACTCACAAACCGGTGTATATCATGCCTACCAATACATCGTGTGATGAAGATAATTTTGATAGAAACTGTTTTAAGTGTGTCAAATAAACCTACTGACACATCCAAGATAAACCTTAAAATTCCATTTTGTGCATGTCACCCGATGTACTATCATATCCCAAGTTGTTTACAGACACAACTTCAACGTCTATTTTAAAAATGTAGCAACCTTGCGTTTCCTTTAATACTAAATAGTATAAAGAGTGGCTGTTGCGATTGTAATTTTTTTTTTTTTTTTTTAAATTGAATTTAAAAACTCAAAAATCCAAGTCACAAATCATTTCTTTGACTGAAAGAACCTTAAACCTATCAGATTGACCAGTTCAATAAAACGTGATCGCAAAAAGGCTTTTGTGAAAATGTCCGCACACTGCTTAAGGGTATCTATATGTACGACATCTATAAGGTGTTTCTCAAAGCAATCCCGTATGAAGTGGAACCTAAGTTCAATATGTTTGGTCTTAGAGTGTTGTACGGGATTGTGTGTTATAGATATAGCAGCTGTATTATCAATGTAAATAGGAGTCATAGAGAGATTGAACCCGTAATCACGCAGCTGATGCTGAATCCAGAGAACTTGAGAACAGCAACTTGCAGCAGCAACATACTCGGCTTCAGCTGTGGAAATAGCAACCGCAGTCTGCTTTTTGCACTGCCAAGAAACTAAGCGCGATCCAAGGAACTGACATCCTCCAGTAGTTGACTTCATATCTATCTTGCAGCCACCAAGATCCGAATCCGAATAGGCAGTTAACTCGAAGTTTTTCACGTTTGAATACCATAGACCCAGAGATGGCCTAAAAGTGAGATATCCAAAAATGCGTTTTACTGCCTTCATATGAGACACCTTCGGATTTGCTTGAAATCGTGAGCAGAGAGAAACAGCAAAAACTATATCTGGTCTTGAGGCAGTCAGGTACATGAGAGAGCCTATCATTGAGCGATAGTCTTTCTCCTTACAATCTTCATCGTCCTCATTAGGTCCAAGATTGTGTCTTGCTTCAATTGGAGTGCCGTAGTGTTTACAGTTGAGCAATTCATATCGCTTTAACATGTCAGTGACATATTTTGACTGGTGGATATAAATTCCATTGTCAGATTGCTCAACCTGTAGTCCCAGAAAGAACGTGAGTTCCCCCATAGCACTCATTTCAAACTCAGATTTCATCAGTCTTTCAAAATCCTTGCACAACTGATCATTAGTTGATCCAAAAATTATGTCGTCCACATAGACCTGCACAAGTAACAAATCCGCTCCTTCCCGTTTGATGAAAAGAGTGCTATCAATCTGTCCTCTGTCAAAACCATTCTTCAGCAAGTACTTGGCAAGTCGCTCATACCAAAGTCGAGGAGATTGATGAAGACCATACAAAGCTTTCTTCAGTTTGCAAACATGATTAGGATGCTTTGGGTCTTCAAAACCAGGAGGCTGACACACATAAATCACTGCATCGACATCTCCATATAGAAAGGCACACTTCACGTCAAGTTGATACACACGGAATCCTTTAAAAGAAGCATAGGCTAGAAAAATCCGAATTGATTCCAAACGAGCGACAGGAGCGAAAACTTCATCATAGTCAATACCTTCTAATTGACTATATCCTTGAACTACCAGACGGGCTTTATTTCGAATAACCGCCCCACGATCATCCATTTTGTTACGGTAAACCCAACGAGTACCCGTCAAGTGAGCACCCTTGGGTAGAGGAACAATTTCCCAAACATTCATCTTGTTTATTTGCTGTAGTTCCTCCTACATAGCCTCGACCCAAGATGGATCCTTTAAGGCTTGTTCAACCTTTTTAGGTTCAATTTGAGACAAATGACATGAATCGATATGAGCAATAAGTCCCAAAAGCTGCTGAGCTGAGTTCTGCTTTGCTTGTTGTCGTGTTTGAACAGATGCATGAGGATCACCAATGATATTATCAATGGGGTGATCCTTATGTATACGAGTTTCTGGTATGGCAGTTGGCACAACATCCACACCTAGATTGTTCAAATCTCCCTCAGTTTCAGGAGTAGCAGTAGACTCAGGAGAGGCTAACTCTTCTTCTTCTCCTTCATCTTCAGGAGAAAATAAGTGAGAGTAGGCCATTGTTTCTTCCATTTCATCTTCTTCTTGAGGTTCCTCTAAAGGAGGCATGTTTGGATCATATGGAAGCTCCTTTGTGTAGTTATAAATTGTTTTAGAAGGAGCAGCCGAAGATGGTGGAGTAGGAGATGGTGTAGTTGGTGGTGATTTGGTTGTTGGTTGTGGTTGTGTGGGTGTTGTTTGTGAAGGTGTAGGAGTAGTTTGTGGAGGTGTAGGAGTAGTTTGTGGAGGTGTAGGATTAGTCGGTGGAGGTGCGGGTGTTGCATTGGGAGATGGGTCGGATGGTTTATTATGTACAGGTGTATCTTGAGTAAGATCAAGCTCATGAAGTATAGAAACCAATTCTTCCGTTTCATCTTCTTCCGGAATATTGAAAGAGTTGAAGAGGTTTCCATAGTTGAAAAACCAATCCGGACCCGTTCCTTGAGGAGGTTCCGTATACCTTAAACATTTCACTTCAAAATGCTCCTCAATCTGATTCGTTGATTAGTTAAAGACTCTTTTGTTCGGAGAGTTGACTGAATATCCAAGAAAAATCCCTTCAACAGCTTTATCACCAAACTTAGAGACCTTATCTTTTGTTATCATGATCAGGCATGGACACCCAAATGGTTCTAGGAACTGCAGATTTGGCTTACGGTTATTGAAAAGTTCATAACATGTTTTGTTCTTTTTCTTAACCGTGAGTACTCTGTTGAGAACATAACAGGCAGTATTAACTGCCTCAGCCCAGAAGATGATTGGTAACTTGGAGTCAGCTAACATAGTCCGAGCTGTCTCGATGATTGTCCTGTTCTTTCTTTCTGCAACTCCATTCTGTTGTGGAGTCCTCGGAGCACTAAATTGATGCTCAATACCTCTTGTAGCACAAAACAATTCGAGAGTTGAGTTCTTGAATTCAGTTCCATTATCGCTTCGTATCCTTTTCACCTTCAAGTTGCACAGATTTGCTAACTTGTCCAACAAATACACCAGAATCTCAGGAGTTTCCCCCTTTGTGGTCAAAAAGTAAACCCACGAAAACCTTGAGTAGTCATCAGTAACTACCAAGCAGTAAGACCGACCACCAATGCTCTTTGTAGAGACTGGACCGAAAAGATCCATATGCAGTAGTTCCAATGGAGCATTTATGGAATTCACCTGCTTAGACTTATGGGACTTCTTACGTAGCTTTCCTTTTTGGCAGGAGATACAGTCATCCTTTAGAGCAAATGACTGTTTCGGAACTCCTAGCACTAGGTCATTTTTAGTCAAGAAATTCATTTTTCGGAAATGAATATGTCCCATTCGTCTGTGCCAAAGCAGTGATTCCTTTTCAGAAGCCTTAGACAAGAGACATGTATACTCGTTCGAGGTCTCAACAGTTCTCATGTTCAGAATGTATGTGTCATTCTTTCTTGGTGCTCTCAGTAACACCCATTCTTCTGGAATGACATACCCAGGCTTCAGTATCACACACTCTGTCTTTGTGAACGCAGTGGTATAATCTTTATCACAGACCTGTGAAATACTTAGCAAGTTGTGCGTAAGCTGTTCCACGTAGTTCACATTTTCAAAACTAACATTGCCGTTAGTTAGCGTTCCTCTTCCAGAAATGGTTCCCCCAGTATCTCCAGCAAAGGCAACATATCCTCCTGCGTATGGTTTAATATCCACAAGAAGAGATACATCGCCTGTCATATGTCGCGAGCAGCCGCTATCTAAATACCATTCACTATCTTTAACACGTTCTGACTGCTGCAACACACAAACGAAGGAGATTAGTGAGAAACGGTGACCCAAGCCTTTACAGACTTAGCTCGACCGTGGTCATCAACAATAAGCACGTTAGATAGGATTTTATCTTTAAACAAATTAGAATTTTTATCTGATGTGTTATTGTTGACGACTGAAGAGTCAACATCAGACTCTTTTCGTTTCCAAACTTTAGAAGGTTCGGAATTGATATTAGAAGTAATGTTGGGCTTTTGAATTGACAAAGATTTTTGCTCAACATTACTTGGCTTTAAAACAGGCTTGGGAGAGTTTGAGTGACGCCTAGGTGGAGATTTTGAAAAAGAATTTCTATAAACAGATGTCCTAGGCATCTCTCTCCCATAGCGCTGATTTGACAGCTTTGGGCATTCACGGATTAAATGTCCTTGTTTCTTGCAGTAGAAACAAGAACGAGTCTCAACAAACGGTTGAGGCTGAGGAATTACCACAGGAGGTGGAGAAACATTTCTAGAGCATGAACATTGAGTACACGTCTTAGAAGATGTTTGTTTTGGTTGAGAGGTTGAAGTTGATGGTTTATCATACGAAACATTTTCATTTAATAATTTTCTTTGCAAAATCTTTACAGGTGACTGTAAAGTTTGTTGTTTCGAGTTTAAAACCTTGGCTTTTCCCTTATTTGGTTGAACCTTAATTTCAGGTTCAACCTTTGAAATCACCTTTTCAGGTTTAACTGCAACCTTCTTAACCTCAGGATACTCCTGATCCGTAATGTCCTCAATCTCAACAATCTCCTCAATACTTACAGGGGATTCATTCTTTAACTCAACACTCTCCTTAACACTAACAGGAGATTCATGCACAGACTTAACAAATGTTGGCAAGGGGTACTCTGGCCGCTTGGTTTTCTCCTTTGCCGGTTTGTTGTGTTTGGTATCTTTAGCATCTTTAGCTTTTATACCATAAAGCTTTGACCAATCAACTGGAATCTCTTCAAAGCCTTCCTTAACAGGCAGGGGACAGTGAGTAGTAGGAGGAGGGACTGAGTGGTATCCCAATCCCTCATTCTTTTTCCCACTAGTACCATGCTTGCTAAGAATTTCATTAAAGACAACCGTTGAGGAATTTGAACCTAAGATTTTACTCTTATAATTCTCATACTCATTTTTTAAATCTGTAAGTTCTTTCTTTAGCAGCTCAATTTCAACAAGATAGTTTTTAATGGCATCTTCTTGACTAAAAACCTTAGATTTATATTTCTGAGTATCTAACCGATGAGCCTCAAGATGTTTTTCATAAAGTTTCTCATTAGCTTTTAAGAAATTATTTGATTCGGTTAGTTTTTCATTCTTTTTCCTCAACTCAGCGGTGTCTGTCTGATATGCCTTTAGAGATTCAGTTAACTTAATGCATGAAATACAATTTAACGGTTCATCAGGGACCTCATTCACAATGTGAGCCATCAGACACTGTTGGTAATGCTGGGAGACAGCCGTCCAATCCTGACTTGTGGGCTCGAAGACAATCAGGGCATTATCAGCAGGCCCTTTCTTAGAAACTTCCTTTTCTTTGGTCTTTTGAGGAGTAGAAGGTGTTGTGAATCCTGATGCTGGCATTTTGGGTTTCTCGCACTCCCTGGCGAAGTGACCCAAGTTTTGACAATTGTAACATCGGACCTTACTCTTGTTAAATCCGAAGCCAGTCTTTCCATCACCTTCCAAGCTTTTACGCCCTGTCCTCTGCAAGAACTTTTGAATTCTGCGGGTGATCATTGCCACATTCCAAGTTAGATCCATTTGTTCCAGATCATCTTCATCAAGCTGAGCATAGTCTTCCTTATTCAATTCCAAAGTAAGATTCGGTTGAGTAACCAAATCCTTGTATGAGCTTAAGAAAGCTGTATAAATTGCAGCTTGCTCCTGAATAGCAGGTGAGACTTGAACCTGTTGTTGATTTGAAGAAGGTCCAGACATGAAAACAGAATGAATCCCATTAAAAGAAGAAGAAGTCGATGAAGCATTTGTATTTGTTACAAAGGCGACTCCAGATCCATAAGTCTTTCCAGAGTTAAGCTGAACACCATAGACACTAGGATTCTGAACAGCAGCACCAGACCTAGTTTCTTTCTTCTTAATCTCCATCGCGTGAGCTTGAAGATCCCCTATCAAAGTATCCAAAGACATGTTTGCAAGTTCTTCATTTTCTTTTAAAAATTGGACTTTAACATCCCAAGAACTCGGCAACACATCCAGTAGCTTCTTATTGACTTCAATTGCAGGAAAAGTATAACCCCCTTCAAACAACTCACCTACTAACCGTGAGTACCTAGTGAATAAAGAAGTTGAGTCTTCATCAGGAAGGATGTCAAAGATATCGTACTGTTTCTTAATTAGTTCAAGCTTGGCTTCCTTGTACTTATCATTTCCTCCACAACGAGTTTCAATTGCCTTCCATAAATCAAAGGCTGTTTCATGAGTTCTGAAAAGCCATAGAACATCCTTAGTTAAACACATTTTAATCATTGAAAATGACTTTCTTTCAGTATCAAAATCTTTCTTCTCCTCGGGAGACATAGCTTTATAGGTCTTAGCAGGACGAATACCACGGTATTCCCCTTCAGCTAAAGGAGGTACATAACGCTCACGTAATGGTCCCCATAATTCTGGACAATGAAAATCAATGTATTGTTCAACTCGGTCTCTCCAGTATACATAATCCATGTCCGTAGTAAATAGTGGAGGTTTATTACTCGAACCTATGTCATTACTTTGTTTAATCATTTCTCTCAGACCTCTAATATCCTCTTTATCAGCTGCCATTGTAATTACTTAATTGAAAAAAAACAAGCTTCTGATCTTAGCGACGTAGATGAGTACGTCGCACAAAGATTATGCGACGGCAATAGGTACGTCGCAAAAAGCAAAGGATTCAATTAAGAATCAGAAATATGCGACGTTGAAAGGTACGTCGCAGATGACGTCGCAGAGGACGTCGCAGAAACACACTACGTCGCAACAAGACGTCGCAACACAGCGTCACAGTAGACTAATTAAAGTCAAAATAGCGACGTCGCAGATGACGTCGCAACAGTACGTCGCACAGACTAATTAAAGTCCAAAACACTACGTCGCACGCGACGTCGCAGCTGACGTCGCAGGTAACGTCGCAAAACGCGCTGACCAGCGGCCACAAACCCTAAAAACGAATTTTTAACCCTAAAACCAAAACCACGAATGTCGAACGACAGAAACCTTCAATAATCCCAGTAATAATGATCGAAAACCTATAAAAACACAAAACAAACGTGATAAACACGAAAACTCACGAATATCACGTCCTTTTAAATCCCAAACTCGATCTGAATCGCCAAAACGAGCACTTTCTGCTCTGATACCAGTTGTTTGTCCCTAACCTTGGATCTAGTAAGAACCGAGTCAATCTAATCGCTAGCGGAAATAACAATTAGATCACTAACAATCACACGAATAATCAAATACTCAATGAATATCAAACGAAACGTATTATATTGTATTATAATCGATCAGATTACAGGAATTTTGACAAATAGCGTTTAGGGTTTCGTCCACCCTAAAACAGAAAACGTAAATTGCTTAAATACAAAATCTGGCACCTGCGACGTCGCACACGACGTCGCAGGCCCAAGCCCATGCGACGTAGACTACGTCGCAGGCCCAATACCTGACGTCGCACCTGCGACGTTACGCGCTACGTCGCAGGAGTCAGGAAACTCAATCTAATTACAAACTACGAGCTAGACCAACTGATAGACACTAAACATGTACCAACATTTATCACTATCCATTGACCATATTGTCACGGGACAATACTATCACATATACTAGAAGTGGTTAGTTCTACCTACACTGGACAACGACTAGACTTTTACAGGATTAGTTTCCCTTTCGGGACTACGACTGCTCATACCGTCCAGAACTTCTAAACTGGAATAGTACCCACTTAAACAACAACCAAGGACTTCAAATATACTTGCTAGGCTGAGACTAGGAGTACTCAGTAGTGACAAACGTTAGTATAGGATCTTTATACTAATGTAAACTAACTAGGTGATAACTGTTCATACCTAGGCTCAATGTGTTACAATTTATATCTAAGTATTGTACATACATATTTAGATACAATATATTACTTCATGCGTGGCATGATACACTGTTAATTGTGTTTGTAGATTTGACTTATATAGGTATATATATATATATATATATATATATATATATATATATATATATATATATATATACTCATACACTATATCAAGCACTTGGTGCTTCTTACAATTTACATATGCACATTGGCATACATACATACATACATACAAACACAACTACTCAAGTCAGGCGCGTAGTAGTACGGCTGGCTCTCATTTACTTAGCTAGGTCTGTCGTAGTACAGCTAGCTTTACATTTCACCAGTCGGGCTTGTCGTTGTACAGCCGGCTCAATTACATACGTTGCTTGCGGGCAATGCGGACGATGTTCCAGAAGGGACACACAACGATGCCACGGTAAAGTGGGCACAAAACGATGCCACGGTATTGCAGTGGGCACAAGGACGTATTCGCGGTAAAGCGATACACTCTATGGATGGGCGGGCTTATGCTCGTGATCCACACACATTAGTTAACGGGTCGGTGAGTTTTCACGCGAGGCCGTTAGCTCGATCATGTTCGGGTTAGCTATGCTAGCCGGGTAAACGAACACACGTAACTTACAAACATGTTCGGGTTAGCTTATGCTAGCCGGGTAACGAACATAACATAAACACTCAACAATAGTCCGTGGGACTACGATTACGTTGCTGGATGCAACACGCTACCAATTATTACTCAAACATCATATGACGTGGTCATACATTACTTGATTTCAAACTTAGGCATATATTGCCTCACTCAGTTAAATCTATATAATACTAGAAAGGTATTCAGGCTCGGAAAGCCTCAATTATTATGTACTTAAGTACATACCACTATTATTTAGGTATTAGATACCTCGACTAGCGTATACACATTGTGATTACAACTTCAAATTAATACAAAGCAGAATCGTGGATTCTGGACTATCTTTCTAAACTTACAGGATTCACACTTTATGTTTTCAACTAACAATCCTATGAACTCACCAGCTTTATAGCTGACCTGTTTTAGCATGTGTTCTCAGGTGCCCAGCAGGATTAGGATTGCTACAAGATTATGCTAGCTCGAGTCGCATGATTTCAAACATTTGGGACAACTCTGCATTTACTTTTGTATTTTCAAATTATGTATTTGGAATTTACTGTCAAACTCATAACGTTGTAAACGTTCTATTTTGGGAAATGTATAATTATTTTCAAACGTCTCATTTAGAGTCGTTCATTATGTATCTTATGCTGTGATATTTAATTTGGTAACACCCGACCCGATCGCTTCCGCAAACCGAAATTTGAGGGTGTTACAAATCGAACCCTGTTAGACATGGTAAGATCCATGATGAACCTTACAACTCTTTCATTATCATTTTGGGATTATGCTCTTGAATCTGCTGTACGTATTCTGAATATGGTTCCAACTAAGAAGGTTGATAAAGACACCACATGAACTAATGCGTGGAAAAGTCCCTAATTTGTCTTACTTAAAGGTCTGGGGATGTGAGGCGCTTATGAAATGGAATATGCCTGACAAACTCGAAAAAAGATCTATTAAGTGCATCTTTGTAGGATACCCAAAGGGAACAATGGGTTACTACTTCTACATTCCTTCTGAAAACATTGTTAACGTTGCCAGATATGCTGAGTTCTTTGAGAACAAGATGATAGCTCAAGAAAACAGTGGGAGGGTTGTAGAACTTGATGAGACTCAAGAGGAAGATGCATCACCTTCTACTAACACTAGCGAACATCAACTTGGGGGGAAAGTAGTCAAAGTGTTGAACCTCAAGTCAATGTTGTTCCAATTCGTAGGTCCACAAGGACTATAAGTGCTCAAGAGAAATTGTGTCTAAATGTAGAATCTGAAGAGTACTTGGTGGGGGATCTTTATGAACCTCCTAATGTCAAAGCTGCATTATCAGATCCTGAATCTAAAAAATGGCTTGAAGCTGCGAATGTGGAAATGAAATCCATGAAAGATAATCAAGTCTGGCGCTTGGTTGATCTTCCACCCAATGCTAAAACCGTTGGCTGCAAATGGCTCTTCAAGAAAAAGACCGGCATGGATGGAAATGTACACACCTATAAATCTCGTCTCATAGCTAAGGGTTATACTCAAATCTACGAAGTTGACTATGATGAAACCTTCTCTCTTGTAGCGGACATAAGAGCTATTAGGATTCTCTAAGCCATAGATGCGTACTATGACTATGACATTTGGCAAATGGATGTCAAGACTGCCTTCTTGAATGGTTACTTAGACGAGAATGTCTATATAGTTCAACCTAAAGGATTTATTGATCTAAAAAATTCTAGCAAAGTATGCAAGCTTCAAGGTCCATTTATGGACTAAAGCAAGCATCAAGAAGCTGGAACAAGAGGTTTGATGAGGAAATCAAAAGGTTTGGATTTACTCAAAACCCTAATGGGCCATGTGTATGTCAAAAGGCTAGTGGGAGTAATGTTACTTTCCTTGTCTTATATGTTGTTGTCATATTGATCATAGGAAATCACATTCCAATGTTACAAGATGTAAAATCCTACCTTGGAAAGTGGTTCGCTATGAAAGACTTGGAGAAGCAGCATTTAACATTGGAATCAAGATCTATAGAGATAGGGAAAAGCGGTTAATTGGACTAAGTCAAAGAGCTTATATTGATAAGATCTTAAAGAAATTTAAGATGGAGAATTCTAAATGTGGAAATGTACCAATGTTAGAAAGACTTGACTTAAATAGCAAACAGTGTGCTTCTACACCTGAGGAGGTGGAGCGTATGCAAAGGGTTCCTTATGCTTCGGCTGTGGGATCCATAATGTATGCAGTAAGATATACTAGAGCTGATGTGGCGTTCTCACTGAACATAGCCAGCCGTTTTCAACAGAATCCAGGTGAAAGTCACTGGAATGCTGTGAAGAATATTTTCAAGTATCCGAGGGCTACTAGTGAGATATTTTTGGAGTATGGTTGAAATCCTGAAACTGAGCTCAAAGTGACTGGTTACAGTGATGCTGGATTTCAAACCGATAGAGATGATATGAAATCTTAGACAGGATACATCTTCATCTTGGATGGAGACTCAGTGGAAAAGGGTTCCTTATGAAGCAATCCACAACTGCCATGTCTGCAACTGAATTAGAGTACATAGCATCTTTGGAAGCTGAGATGGAAGCTGTCTGGATTGGAAAATTTATTTCTGGGCTTGACGTGGTACCCACAAATAAAAACCCCATGGAGTTATACTGCAATAACTCAGGAGCAATTTTAATTGCTGATTAACCTGGAGTTCGAAATGGGGCCAGACATTATCCTAAAAGATATCACTATGTTCGAGAGCAGATCGAATTAGGTGAAATCAATCTACTCAAAGTTCACACAGATGATAATCTAGCTGATCTATTTACGAAGGCTTTACCTAAGGGAAAGCTTAATCAACATGCCGAGGGCATAGGACTTCGTTATGCTAGTTATTTCATGTAACTCTGTGTTTTAGTCTTTGGATAAAGGATGTTAGACAATTATTATCTAATAAATGAATTAAAGTACCTGGTATGTTTGTTTTCATTTGATAATTAATTGTATCCTAATTTTGCATGTTTAAGTCCTTGAATAATTCTTAAATTATTCTAAAATGTCCATTATCGATTAACTATATGGGAATATAGTTAAACTAAGATAAATCTGAGTGATTGGTTATATTATTGAATATGGAAGGATGGTCCCACCAAACTCACATGGTATTCATGAGATGCATATCGGACTACCCCAGCTGACAAGTTATCACTTATGTATCGGCGTCATCAAGTGAAACTTGTAAATGGTTGCTTTACTTATCCTTAGACTTGAGATGCAAGTAGGTCTTGCGTGTATGGATTGCATCTTCTTGATATAGTTCTAACTATCCTGAATAAGGTGGTAATAAAGGACTATTTTCAGAAGTGTAGTGAAGTACATGACTGACATGTATAGTCAAGATAGGATTTGTTCCTTCAACTAGCTATTGAAGAATGATACCACTGGGCCCCTCATTAGAATTAATTAAGGTGTGTGTATGGCCATACCCAAATGAAATCCAGATGTGTCTCGATTGATTTGGTAATCTTAATTGATTATGGGAATGAGAAACAGAATCGTTAATTTATGGAGTGACATTGATCCATATCCATAATTAACAAGGTATCTGAAACAAAGGGATAGTAAAGACTAAAATCATTTTCTTGAGAAGCTTGATTATACTTTAAGAAACTATGTTATACTTTGAGAAACTATAATATATTTTAAGAAACTATACTTAAACAATTATGGGGGCATTGGCGTGTTGCTAGACGCTTACCAATGTCATTGCCTTTATTAATGTCATGCTCAAGTGGGAGATGTTGGGATATGACCACGTAATAAATAAACGCATGTTCGGAAAGTTTTAAGCCTATGGGGTCACACGTATTGACACTTATGCTCAAATTAATTGGTTAATATATATGTGAGATATATTAATTAGTACGTTCACAAATAAACGTTATTAAAGGTTAATTGTAGGTTTAAATATTAAAAGAAGATTATGGAAACCAGATCCAACCGGCGGTTGGATGTCTCAACCTGCGGTTGGAACCAGATATGGAAGGCGGTGGATCACGCGGATCTGAAAACGGATACTTGGGTTAAAAGCCAATCCAACCGGCGGTTGAGAAGCTCAACCAGTTGTTGGAGGTCAGTTTCAGCAAGTATAAATAGAGCTCAAATCCCAACCTTAAACCATACGTTTTCAGAAAGCTTAATTCGACTTAAGGGTTAAGGGTACGAATTAAAGTTCGACTTTGAAGCTAGGAAGGTAGGGTTTGAAGGTTTTCAACCCTAACGAAGATCAGTTCTTGTATGGTTTGACCAAAGAAGAAAAGCACAAGGGTTGTGAGTATTGTAAACGGCGTACTAGCATACCTATTGAGTTGCTGTCGTGTGTGCGATCCTAGAGAGGTTTTACTTTAAACCTTAATAGTTTATCTAGAGCTCTGCTAAAAGCTACATGATTCTTTTCTTAACTAATTATATATACGTGCTTATTCACTTCCGCAATTGCGTGACAATTTGATTATCTGTATGCTATACTCTAACAGAATTATCACCACCCATTATGAAAAATGAGTCCTTTTTACTGTAGCAGCTTCACTAGGTGACATCTGGACCCTTTTCATTGGCGGAGAAAAAAAAAAGAGGCTTCCGACCTATTTAAAATTGCTTATGATGAAACAACTTCTACATGTGATGGGCAGATGCACTAGTAGTGGCCCTTCCATTTATTTTGAATGTCTGGGGTTCGAACCTAGGCAATAATTTTTTTTTTACTTTCCTTTATTTTTTTTCCTCCTTTTTCATTTTTTTTTCTTTCTACTTTCCCAAAACATATATTTTCAATTTCATTTTTGCTTTCTCTTTCATATTTCCTACTACATCATATCTTCGTAGATACACTAAAATTTTAACAAAGAGTTATACTCCCTCCTTCATAAAATAATTGTCCTGATTTAGCTTTTTAACATCTTTCTTTTTTCAACTTTGACTTTAAATATTATTGTTTATGTTACATAATACTTGATGAAAATTATACCAATGAAGATACATTTAAAACTCAATCCATTCATATATTTTGCATAAAGTATTATATAACACAAACAAAAATAATTAAGGTCAAAGTTGAAAAAGAAAATTTTCAAAAAGTCACAACAGTACAATTATTTTGGGACGGAGAGAGTACATCTTTTGAATTTTATTTTTGTCTTTTCGTTTCAACTTTTTTCTTTCCATTTTCCCAAAAAATATATTTTCAATTACATGTTCGCTTTCTCTTTCATGTTTCCTACTACATAGATACATTAATTTTTTAACAAAAAGTTATACATCTTTTGAATTTCATTTTTGCCTTTTTGTTTCATGCTTCCTACTACATCACTACTTCATAAGATGATACATTATCCTTGTTAGCCTCTTATTCAAAAAGTTTTTTTATTGCAAAATATAAATTAAAAATGTATATTTTTAACAAAAGTTGTTTAATATGATTGATTTTCAAGCAGGATACTCATGCTAATGTTTTGACACATTTAAGTCTTCTTTTGCACTTTCTATTTGTTTTTTGTATTTACTCATTTTTCTAAAGTTACACTTCTTGTAGATGGTAAAAACAAAAGGAATATATCTTATGTTTCCACTTGAACTGCTCAACTCTTGCACTTTAACACATGTACATCTTCTTTTTCATATTTATATCTTTCATTAAATTGCCAATAGATACAATAATAAACAGTTATGTATCACTATTAGTTGTGGTAGTAATGTAAAACGAAGATATATATGGTCATGTGATTTTAGTTTGTTTAGATATCTTCACCAAATGATCCTTCGAACTTCCTAAGGCCGTGTGATGCAGGGAATGCACGCCTCCACCTCCTCTGGCTTAGCCTCTGGTTCTTCGGTTACGATGTAAAGTCGAGTATCAAACCATTCGGGAAGATTGATGGGTTTCAATGACAATTTACAATTGTCGTTATCTATCCTTTTTTATTTTAATATAAAATCTATTTAGTTTAGGTTATGATATTTTATTATTTGTTTAGTTATATGTTTGGATTTATCTTTGGAAGAGATTTATCTTTTCCTCCAAGTTAATGTAAGCTATATAATCGCTTTTAGTTGCTAGGGTTTTGGTCAGTTGAAGTTGATATGAATTATTGAAAGAGAGTGATTCTCGTGAAGCCCCGTTTTAGGGCACCCTTTTAGGGTTTATCGAAATTCCGATTTTGTTTATTTGTGTGATTTCTTCAATTCTTACAAACACCCCGTCATCATTTGGTATCAGAGCTTAGGTTAGGGAGAAGAAATCGTACAACTTGATGACAGCAATCCGAGAAAAACAAGAAAATCCGTTCATGTTTCGTCATAATCGGCGCAACTGTGGTAGAATTGACAGTAGGGATTCGTTTACCGTTGGATCGTTGTGATTTTTGGATATGTGGTTCACAACACATTAACGCAGGATCTGACCGTACAGATTTTCGATCGGACATTTCTACAAGGAGATATGTGCTTCCGAAGTTGCTGCAGTTTCTGCAGAATTTTGGATCCAACCTAATGTGTTTTGATTTTGGTAATCGTAGATTCGCCGGAAGAGGCAACGATGTAACCAACCAACGATGCCTACATGTTATAGAGGATGAAGACCCTAATGAATAATTGGAGGAACTTCAGACGGATTCCAACAACGAGCGATCAGTAGAGTCGCCGAATGAGGCAATGGTGATGTAAGTGAGGATGAAGTCAAGTCACCTGAAAGATTTTTTTCAAATGGTTGAACATGACGGAACGTGATTCTCTTTTCAGGAGCCGTGAAAGGAAACGGAAGGGGGTTAGAAAGTTTCAGAGTTCGAGACTTGGAATAACAAGACTCGAGGACGAGTCTTTTTCAAGAGGGGGAGAATGATGCAGGGAATGCACTCCTCCAGCTCCTCTGGCTTATCCACTGGTTCTTCGGTTACGATGTGAAGTCGAGTATCAAACCATTCGGGAAGATTGACGGGTTTCAATGACAATTTACAATTGTCGTTATCTATCCTTTTTTATTTTAATATAATATCTATTTAGTTTAGGTTAGGATATTTTATTATTTGTTTAGTTATTTGTTTGGAGTTATCTTTGGAAGAGATTTATCTTCTCCTCCAAGTTAATGTAAGCTATAGAATCGCTTTTAGTTGCTATGGTTTTGGTCAGTTGAAGTTGATATGAATTATTGAAAGAGAGTGATTCTCGTGAAGCCTCGTTTTCGGGCAGGGCCGTCTCCGAGTTTTCGGAGGCCCCGGAGAAAACCTTGAATAATTATTAAAATAAGGCTTTATATCGAGCTATAAGATGTTTTATACATCGAGCTATAAGATGTTTTATATATCGAGCTATAAGATGTTTTCTAATTTCTTGTTGTGACTCAATTAACTTTGAATTAACTAGAACATTTTTTTCTTCTTACAATTAACAATCAAATTATATATTATATGTCTATATGTATATACACACATATATATACACACACATTTTGAGGCCCTATAGTTCGGATGTTCTGGACGGTCGACTACCTCGTCCACCCTCGAAGATGACCCTGTTTTCGGACACCCTTTTAGGGTTTATCAAAAATTCCAATATTATTTATTTGTGTGATTTCTCCGATTCATACAAACACTCCGTCATCACCGTACATATTGCACGGCTAAAGTATTGCCTAGTATATATATAATATTCATTATGTTAGTTAATTTATTATAAGGAATTAAAAATGCGGAGAAACAAAGAAAGTGGAGGTAGTTGGAAGTTTGGGAGATGGAGATGTCAGTTTTTATTTGGCGAAGGTCCAGGTTTTTTAAAAATCAGTATACACGTGCGGGAAGCACGTGTAGGTCGTGACAAAGGCCGTTAGCGTGTGGGGTACCTTTTTACAGCCTGTACTCTACTCACACCCTTTGCAAATCTTCTTCTTTTGTCCTATATGGAGTATATCACTTTCATTCATTTATTATTTTATTATCTATAAACTCAATATTGATTATCTTAAAAATTTCAATAAAAATTTTAATTTTCTCTTATCTTATACTCCGTAACATTTAAATAAATAACTTCTAATTACTCCCTTTTAGGATTCTCCACTAACTACATTTTTCATCAATCAAATAACATATCTACCCACTAAAGTTCCTTTCGATTTGTTGAATCATGAAAGTGGACACTTATTTAGAACAACTCAGTATAGTAATGTGGACACTAGTGATGGACGGATGGAGTACTACTTTACCACGTTTAACTCTTTGTCGGTTATATTTTACTCTATTGATCCGTACATAACGTATATTTGTTACTTTATATATTAAAAATTAAATGGTTTCAATAATCTTCTCAATCAAGTTTTTATATTGATCATGTAAAAATCTTTAAATTTTATAATTTATAGATATAAACTAGATTTAAGACCCGCGACAGCGCGGATAACTCAAATATAACTTTTAATAAAATTAAATAGTTGCAAGTATTTACGTTCATACCGAAGTTGAAAGAACCCGGTCGCCATTATATTTTCCATCATATCATATTATGTAGTAATCAAAAGTAAATTCTAATAAAATTAAATAGTTGCAAGTATCCACGTTCATACCGTTTGCTAAATGTAACTTTCATTAATGTAGTTGTAATATATATGTAGGTCAATTTTGTACGTTAAAGAATAGAAGTATAATAGTTGCAAGTATGCACGTCCATATCGAAGTTGGAAGAACCCGACAACCAATATATTTTCCATGATATCTTATCATGTAGTAATCACGCGAGATCCAAATTGTGGTCATATATACAAATTTAAATGTAAAAATGCATACATCATACCTTCTAATTTTTATTTTTTTTAATTTTTGGATTTTTAACTTGTTGTTCTTGATAAGAGGGATGTTCAACTATACTTAATTATTGGGATGAATAATGTTTTGAAAGATGTTGAGATCTTTGTGGATCTATTGATATGGAAAACGTAGAGCATGATGAATATATAATATATATATATACATATATATATATAGTTCTAGGTTCAAATGAGAAGGCTAATTTTCGTGAGAACGTGAGAAACACTTTAAAATCACTTTTTAACCATCCAAAACATGTTTTTTTACAAAATTTTCTTCGTAGCTTATTTTTTGAATAACTTTTAGAAGTTATTTTTCAAATAAAATTTTTTTCGACGTTTTACTATTTTTTTAATTATTTTTTGTTTAATTTTTTATTCATAATAATCACATTTTATAACTTGATAATTACATGAATAATATGTGATTATCATGCCATATTTTGTGATTATCTCGAACACATGATAATCACATTATAATAGAGAATAATCACATGTGATTATCATGTTGTATTTTGTGATTATCTTAAATAATCACAACAGTAACGACTGTAAAATAAGTTCGAAATAAAAAGTTAATATTTTTTATTTATATTTATATCATAGCTTCCAAAAGTTATTTTAATAGTAATCATTGAAATAGTTTTATAGGAAAATGTATTTCGAATAGTTAAAAAGTAATTTTGAAGTGCTTCTCACGTTCTCACGAAAATTAGTCTTCTCATTTTAACCCACCTCTATATATATATATATATATATATATATATAAGGTTAGAAATAAAGAATCATAATTAAGAAAAGATTTGAATGGAATACATTATTATTTTAGATAGTATTGATTTTGCTTAAATTTATGAAAAAAAATTCGTTAATATTGAGTATATATCGTGAAAGTTGTGTAAGTTTTTATTTATTGTGTTATTTTATTTAATAGTGTTATTAACCGAATTTTTTTTGTTAATATATTTAATAATATTTAATATTTAAGGGGGGAAAGTGTAATTATTTTAATTAAATCTAGATCGTCGGATCAAATTGAAAATCTAATTGAAGGGTCCAGATTGCTCCATGGGATTTTGGTTTAATAATATGTAATATATAATATAAGATGTAAGATGTAAGATATGATGATTTATTATTATAAAAATATATAAAAATGGAGATGGATTGAATTTTACATTTTTGGGATTAAAATATTGGATGACTAAAAAAAGGTAAGAGAAATATGGATTGAATCCAGGGTGGCATATTGAAAGTCTATGCATTATTTTCTCACAAAATACCGTACACTTTCCCTGATTTCTCTGCCTACATTAACTTCCTAAACCGGTCGGTGGTTTAAATTCCTTTCAATAAATCCTAATCATAAACTTCCAACAAATTTTTGGCTGTTCAAATGCATTTCCTTTTTTTATATAACTTGGACTTATATATTATATATATATATATATATATATATATATATATATATATATATATATATATATATATCCGATAAATAATACGTAGTAATTGTAACTTAGAATTGTATTTTCCGTATAGTATCTTCCATGTAAATACTTCATCCGTCTTATAATAAGTGTTAACAATCAGATTACTTATGGTGTCCACAATCAGATCACACAAATCTTAAAAAAAAAACGTAATAAATACATAGTGTAAAAGGAAAATGACAGTCTTACAATTTTGTTTTGCGTAATCTTTTATAAATCCAATTTTGAGAAAAATTAAATTACGAGTACTTTGGTAAAGATGATATATCACTTTTGAAAGTAAACAATTATTTAGGTACATACTAAGATGAAAGGATAAACATTTATTTTAAGACAATTAAATACTACCATTTTCTCAACTAAATTATTAACAAAATAACAAGTTATATATTTGCAATCAACTTGGATTATAAAATATATTATTTCACTTTAATTAAAAGATTAGTTTGGCAATACGATAAAATATTTGTACGAAAATATAATCTATAGTTTTGATTTCATGCAAGTCTACAGCCATCACGCAATCAATAATTGACACGTGTCCCTTGCCAGTTGTAAATCATAACTGCTTTTCCGTTAATCCTCTGATATAGTGATATCTTTATCATCTCCCCTTCCCTTCATCATCATCATATATATATAAACCCCATACTCTCTTCATTTAAATTTCACAAATTTTGATCATGGATCGGATCAAAGGTCCATGGAGCCCCGAAGAAGACACCCATTTAACAACCCTAGTTCAAAAACACGGTGCCCGGAATTGGTCACTGATTAGCAAATCAATTCCTGGTCGATCCGGTAAATCGTGCCGATTACGATGGTGTAATCAGCTGTCACCGCAGGTTGAACACCGTGCGTTTACACCTGAAGAAGATGAGATGATTGTGAAAGCGCATGCTCGGTACGGCAACAAGTGGGCGACTATCGCCCGCTTGTTAAATGGCCGAACGGATAACGCGATAAAAAATCATTGGAATTCTACTCTTAAGAGAAAGTGTTCGTCTATGACGAGCGATGATTTTTCATTTCTTGATGGACAAGATTTGGTGAATTATGAGCCCGCTTTAAAGCGGTCTGCTAGTATGGGACCGGGTTCTGGAGTTAGTACCCGATTTGACACCGGGTTACTTTTTAACAACTCCAATAGTCCGACCAGATCGGACTTGACTGATTCAAGTCCGATAAGTGGTCAGCCACACAATGACCCGGTGACATTTCTGAGTTTGTCGTTACCAGGATCCGAAGTGACGGAAAAGGCACCAGAGGAAGCAAAACAACAACCGCTGCCAGTACCACCGCCACCGGTACGGACGGAGGTGGCGGTACAAAGTAGCGGCGTGAATTATGAGTTTTTTAATCCAGAGTTTTTGGCAATTATGCAAGAGATGATAAAGAATGAAGTCAGGCATTATATAAATGGGATTGAGAAAAATGGGCAATGTTTGCAAGGTGAAGCTGCTATCAGTAATGCTGTGATTAATCGTATGGGTATGAACAAAATTGGTTAGTGATAGGTTTTGGTGAAAATATCGAAATTAGGTAGTTTAATTGGTGGTGTTTGGTCATTGGAATTCAATTGGGTTTGTTGGGAGAAAATCAATGAAATTTATTAAAGTTAGGGGTTTGGAGTAGTTTGTTTTACATATATATATTTTTTTTTTTTTTTTTTTTTTGAAAGGCTAACAGAAATCGCCTAGGTACTCCGTACGGGGAGAGCCAATGGCTAAGTCTCCATATACTGGCCCAATCCAGCCGTACGGAGCCCTTAAGCGCCCCAAGTTACTCCAAATCCGGGAAAAACCCACTAATCCGTCCGCTCGAAGGCACGACAACGAATTAATGGTAAAACCCGCTGGCCTCAAGGATCGAACCTGGGTTTCTCAGGTCTCCTATCATTGACCCCCAAGCCTCTGACCAGTTGAGCTGGACATCATTGGCTGTTTTACATTTTTATGAATCTTGTTAGTGTACAAAGATAAATTTCATTAGTAGAGAATTTATGGAGAATCATTTTTTTTTGTTCGTTTCAATAAATAGTTTATCAACCGAAATGGAAAATGGAGTGTTTTGTGGTTTAAAAATGCGGAATCTAATCTCAATCGTACAATGACGAATATTTGAAGTTGAATGTACCTAAAACAAAATGTAAGTTCGTTGTAGTTTTACTTTTTGATGGATAGTGGCTGGAGGACATAAAATTGAATGATGATGTAATATTGGACTTGAGTTGATCAATCTGTTTTTCCCGGTTCTACAATATCTGCAAATGGGTGTTTTACTGTTTTTGGTAAATGAATAATTGATATTAATGATGTTTTGGAAATAAATATTTAAAAACTTGGTTAATTAATAAGTACATAATCACACAAAAAGAACATGGTTACCCCATAGCCGGGTAGCAAGGTATCTTAATTGTTTATTTAACTTATAACAAAGTACACATAATCAAAGAACCAGTTAAACGGTGTTACATTATAAAGTTGTTGAATAAACAATATGAATCCTCATTTAATTCATAAAATCAAAACGATTGATCCCGCAACAAGAAAAACCTGGTTTGTTTATTACATTGAGCACCTCACTCGTTTTCGCATTCATTTGAAACGATGGATATGTGACGTCATGAAAAACCATAAAGGAAACAAGAGGCTTGTAGTTAGGTGGAAAAAGTCGAAGTATAGGTTGTCATAACCAATGGTTAGTCATGAAAAAGCTCATTCCTAAACGGTACATAGTGGGAAATTGATGGGTAAGCATATTACCGAATAAGGAGTATGAGTTGTTGGCAACTTGGCGAGACGCCTCAATAATCAAGAAAATTGATTGGAAACTACTATTAAAGGAAGTTCTGATCATGTGGATGTGGACAATGGTTGTTGCAAAGGTAGGCTAAAAGTTGGACAGAACACGAGTTAGGTTTGTAAAGTGAAAAGACGAATATCTAGAATGAAGAAAGATGATTAACTACGGTTTCAAGTTGGCGTGACGAAACTTGGCCCATTTAGACCCATATCTTGGTTCACTGAATCAAGGTACCAACATGAATGGACCATTAACTATAATTGTATTTGTATATGCATGTGTTCTGTATGCAAGCTTGCATATTAATCACAACCAAAACTATGTAATGTTGATGAATACAGGCTATGCATAAGGCCTGGTAAGATATTTGTTGAAGTAAATATCAGTTTTGGTTTTTTCTAGTTCTTTTCTACATTTTTGATTTTGAACCTTCTAATCTCTTCTTTTAAACTAAATTTCATTTGAACTTTTCATCATCTTGAATCAAATCCTCAAATAAAAAAAATAAAAAGATAAAATGGGTTAGTTTTCTGTTTAGGCTAATAAATGAATAACCTTTCTGATAAAAGTTTATAGACTTAATTTCTATTCAAGCCCAACATATAAGCCCGCTATACTACTTAAACTTATTTCCCTTTTTACTTTATTATATTAGTTTTTAAAATTTTTTAACCAGAACATTTTTCACAAATCTCATCAAGCTTTTCTTGCAAATTTTGTAAAACGGACTAAAACAGATGGTAACATCTCTACACCATATCATCATGTTCGTGTTATTGTTTATCTACAAGGTTATGTCTTGATAATGCATAATTTTAGTTGATATTTGTGACTCGAATGAGTGTGGTTCAAGATCAAAATGAGAACGAAATGAGTAACATGTGAAACGATCAAGAAAACTCCTATCTAAGAACGGACCCATATATATTCGCCCAATTCTATGATCACAGTTTGTAAGATCATATGTCATCTTACATCATTAAAAAAATGAACATATTTAGTTATTTACAGGCCTAAAATTGACCATCGTCACCATGGAGCAGCATATCTACTACCTGACTCATGGTAGGCCTTGCATCCATATTTTCCTCTACACATTGCAAAGCCACTTTGATCAAAATCCCCATTTGAATCCTATCAAATTCTCCTTTCACATTTGAATCCACAATTTCTTCAACCCAATCACTTTTTCCATCATATCCATCACCTGCAACCTTCTCTCGAACCCACCTAACCATCGTTCGCTCATATCCACTTTGATCACCGCCTTGTGGGCTTTGTCCAGTTATCATTTCCAGCATCACAACTCCATAACTATAAACATCTACTTTTGATGTTATCGGAAGACTAACAAAAAACCATTCTGGAGCCATGTAACCTCTTGTCCCTCTTGCTTTTGTAAATTCCGAGTTACCTATTCCATCTCTATCCAAAAACTTAGACAACCCAAAATCCGCAACTTTAGGAAGGTAATCATGATCCAACAATACATTATGAGGCTTTACGTCGCAATGCAAAACCCATTCCAAACATTCTTCGTGTAAATAAGCAAGTCCTTTTGCAGTACCTTTTGCAACTTCAAATCTTTTATCCCAATTTAACTTACTCGAGCGTAAATTTTCAGCCAATGACCCGTTCTCCATGTACTCATAAACCAAAATCCTATGTTTCCCTTCAGCACAATACCCCCATATATCGATCAAATTCATATGATTAAGTCGCCCAAGTGTACTCACCTCTGCTAAAAACTCTGCCTCCCCTTGGTTACTATTAGCTTCTTTGAGACGTTTTATGGCTGCAACTCGATTATCTGACAAGACTCCCTTGTACACAACCGCACCACCTCCTCTTCCTATCTCAATCTTGAAATTTTCAGACGCCTTTTTTAAATCCGCATAGGTGAACCGCTCAAATCCTGTTGCGGCTTGAAGGTAACCTTGTGATTTTCTAACATTATTTCGTGTTTTGTAGAAGAAGTAGATTATGCAAATGAGCTCCAATGCACCAAATACATAAGTGAATAGTAATAAGAACTTGATAGACCCTCTTTCTTTCTTCTTATCATAAACACGTTCGAGTTGTACCGTTCTAGGAATTCTAGAACAGTTTAATTCAAGTTCTCGAATAACTTTATTCGTATTAGAAGATAAGGTAGTTTTAGGAACTCTTAGATAAAAAGTGCCATTAAAACTAACCGACCCAAATCCATTCAACAACAGAAACTTTGGGTAACAAAGAAAGATACCTTGTTTCTTATCAAACTTGTATTGAAACCCTTTGCAATTACACATATTCTTGCACTCTTGTTTGCATACTTCTAACGTTACGTTTGGCAAATACTTTGAGTCGTACCCATAGAAATCAAAATGAGGAATCTGCAGAAAATCATCGTCGCCAATATTCCCACATATACTAGACACAAATTCTGGCGCACAACCATAAGACCAATCGGTTTTGTTAACCATTTCATGATAAGGTAAACAAGTGCACTTCCTGCCATAATTCGGCTCATTTGAACACGTACTATTTTCTCCACAACTTCCATGAATCGTGCACGTTTGTGCAATGGCTTGCCATGTAACTTCCCAAATTCTTTTACCCTCATCGAGACTATACACTCGAACGTTACCATCAACATCTATGGTCAACCTTCTCATGGATTGACCTCCATTATCTGAAGCATTAAAAAACAAACCATCACTTGAGATAAACCGGCCAAACAGGTTAATGGATGCGGTCCTTTCACTACCATAAGTACTCCTACCAGCATCCCATGCTCTAAGCTCGGGATTTGGCCAATAAATACCGGTAACTTTAGGTCCACTATAAACTAACCGAAGAACATTATCATTATCGAAAATAAGCCTATAAAAGCCCGAAGAATGATTAGTTAGACTTCTTGATGACACGAGCATGGCTTCTTTAGTAAGTGGTTGATTAGGAAGAAGGGTATCAGTTGGCGACCCAAAACTTTGCCATAAAATCTTTTCATCTTTACTTTGGAGGTAAAGATTACCTGAATTATTCAATTTTAACTCGGCAAAACCTGTTGAATCTCGTGTTCGTGTAGTCCAAATTGGCAAATCTTGATCTGCATCTTGTAAAATGAGATTACCAGTTTTTGATAGTGAAAGTTTTGAGCGTTTTCCATTGACTGGTGCATCACGATTAGCCATCCAAACCACAGTTTGGTGACCATTGGATAAAGATTCAGTGAACCATATTGAGAAGCAAAAAGCGTTGTCACCAACGTTGTAGAATCCTGCAGTGAAAACGCTGTTTGGTGACATCAAGAAGTTGTTTTTCTTGTCAACAGAAAGTGATGAGTCTAGTTTTAAGGAATTGGGTGGTGATGATGATGTTAATGGTGTAAGATATAGAATTAGTGAAACAAACATATAAGAATGAAGCAGAAGATTCATTGTGCTTGATATAGATTGCAGTGTAAGTTTCAAATGTGTGAATGTTATTTATAATGAAAAATTTACAGCCTTTTGGTGATCAAATTTGTAAGGAACACTGAGTCAACTCAATGAGCCGATTCAACTCGGTAATTAAATTGAGAAGTTGAAAAATCTATGAATAAATAAGAACCAACTCTGTTTAACTTTGACACGGCCCGTCTAGTGTGTTTGTATAAACAGGTCAGACGAGTTGATGGATTAAAGTTGGTTGTAAGCGGGTTAGACACAATAAGGGTTGTGATTGTTTAAAACGCGAGTGTTGGTGGTTGGATTTTAACTGACCCGTTTATTAATCATATTAGGTTGGTCGATCGGTTTAAATCCAACCCTAACCCCAACACACTAATATGTGTATCGTGTAAGGAATTGCCACCTCGACTTTATTTTGTGTTAATAAAGTTTTTCAATGCCGATCAAAAGTAGTATAGTATCTGTAGTAGAACTACAGTATCCACTTGACTTTGACGTTCGTGTATTGATCAATGACGTATTTAATTTGAGTCCTTTTCTTTGATATGTCATGTTGGTCCCATGATGTTACATGTATGATGTAACGCTTTAAAATATAGATATTTTTTTAAGTGTTGTTGACTTCTTAGGTCTTGTGAGCAACTATTTTATGGTGAAGCATTTGACATATGTCCGAATGATAATAAAATTAAGAATAAAAAGATCTTGAGATTTTGGTTAGACTAATTCAAAAGAAAATTTGTTATGCTAACGATAAAATCATGATTTGATAGAAAGAAAAAAGAAATTATTGAGCACCTAAGCAAATTTCGACTTTAATTATATGGAAGTTTCTAACAAATGAGAGACATAATTAGAAAAATTTGCGGTATTTCCAAGTAATTTACTTGTGAAGACTAAAAGGAAACAAAACAAAATTAGAGTAAGGTTCAAATGAGTACCGCAACTCTTGGTGAGAACAAGGGAATCAATAGTAATGAGTCATAATGTGACCTAAAAAGTCATGTTTTTAAGGACATATTTCCACACTTTTTGGACTATTCTTTGGTGAAAACATTTCAAAACCATCATTATTTACCAAAAATCACCAATGCAGTCTAAATATAGACGTTGCTGAAAAAATCGGTTAAAACGTCCAAATAACACGCAAACCGAGGCAAAACAATCACCTTAAATTTTCCGTTCTCAATGTTCTTATAGAAATAGAGCTTAATACATATTTTATGATTTCATAGGAAAATCCAAGATCGGAGGTGAAAGAATCAGAAGAAACGGACGAAAGACGGAGAAGATATGCAGTCTGGAAGCTCACCGATCGTCATCCGGAACACGCAAAAGCTAAACACTTCCAAATTTGGCAAACTTAGTGTCATTAGAAGCGTAACGGAAAAACGAAGCCAACGGCGCAAGAATCAAGCAAATCGGAGCCCAAACGAAGAAGATACGGACGAACCAAGCAACCGAGAAACAAGCGGAGGCCAAACCAAGCACCAACCCCCCCCCCCCCCCTGGGCACTACCCTACCATATACGGGGCCTTTGTGCTTGGAAGGTGCAGTTTGACCCCCCCCCCCCCCCCCCCCCTTGGTCCAGTACCCCCCGTATGCGCTTTGATGCTTGTTCTTCATGCTTTATGACTTGTACCAAGTTTCACCTCATTCTCCTACAAATACCAAGCCTCCTCATTCATTTTTCACACACCTCATTCACCTCTCACCTCTCATATTACTTTCTCTCTCTAGATTAGGTTAGTATTCTCTCTCTAGCACTACTCTTAGGAGTTAGAGGAGAATTAGTAGGTTAGAGTAGAAGCTCTTAGTAGCTTTTGTACGGAGTTACTCCGAGACTTCAGATTTGTGAAGATTTGTCTGTATTACTCTCGTATTCAGGTTTAATACAATCTCTCGCATTTATTCTTTTAATTATGCTTTCTTATTATGCATGCTTAGGAATGAATGCTAGAATTATGCTAGGCTAGACAAATCAATGTTTGTTGTGATGTATGCAATGTTAGGATAGTTATGATATAATATACAGTTGGGGATAACACCATTATGAAACAACGGAGGTAACGTTATACATCTTTCATTTGTATAGCGCCGGAATCATCACAAATGTGTGTAGTTCGGAACATGGAAGCTATGAAAGTCGTGGGCACAATCCGTTATGGAAATAATGATTCCCAATTGTAAACATACTGTTACTTTGTCTGTGTAAGTTTAAAACTGTTTGCGAACTTATAAGCTGAACCTCTGCCTGTTTATCTATCCAACTTATGCTATGGTTTGTATCCTCCTCCCTAGAACCTGGCCAATTGCTAGAAGTAGGATTGCCAACTATTCTGTGTATGATGATCAATGAACTCAACATGGTCGCTGTTCCCTTGATTGAAACACATCCGAGGGACACGAAGCATAGGATTAGAGATAGATTAGGTTCACGCTTGTTTGTTGTGTATCTTTGGGACAACTTCCGGGATACCCATGATTTAATTATTAGGTCAGTTAATGTGAGGACTAGTGTTCCGTCCTATTGCATGTTCTTGTTTGATTGTTGCTTAGGTACTGCATGCTAGATATACGCAAACATTATCACTGCCCTGCTAATTAGATTTTCATGAACATAATAAACATATTGCAGATAGGTTAACATGTATGTAATAGTTGTGCTGGTTGTATGATTAATGATGAACAATTTAACTGACCGTTAGACAGATTACCCCAACCGGTTCCGCGGGTTAAACCCTGTTCATGTTATTGTTCACTGAACAATTCATGCCATGATACTAACGTCCTCCGGATGTCTATAAATGGGGACCTGGATTAGAGGATAATTGTCAGTTGAATTGGTCTGTGCATTTGGGAGAACTTCCGGTGTACTGGACATTCTATAACTGCTATCCATGTGACATATTATATATCTGATTGCGGACAACTCTACGTTAGGTATATAGTAGGATCGTAGCTGTAACTCATTAAGAAATATAGGAATATCTAGTGAGTAATCTGGAACCCTAATTGGTATAACGGAAAAGCTGTAAAACGCCCGAGTATCCGGTATAGCGTTAACATAAATACGTGGGAAACCGAGTAAAAGTCGTAGGCATAATACTTTATCTACCAATTAAGTTTCTATGACCTCACCGGATTAATCATCACACCTAGTAACCTTATCCCTCATAACTATCCATCCAAATAACATTGCCGAAGTCACAGCAAACATATTCCTTATCTTCATTTCTCCGCGTACTCCGTACAAACCCCTGTCTTTAATTTAGTTTTTAATTTTAGTGATTAGATTAGAAAACCAACCAACCTATCAAAAAGTTTTAAAAATCCCAGCTAAATTACAAAAGATAATTAATCCTCCTAGATTCTCATGCCCGTTGTAGTTTGAAGAACGACACCTGAGTCATACATACCGCTTACTGCCCTTTAGGTCTTTAGGTTGTATCAAAACTTAGGATACCCAGCATAATAAATATAAAACACACTGTCCACGCACCCTTGCCGGAAGGTTCAACGACCGGAGTAAAATCCGACCGACCGCTGGGGTGTACGACAAGTTTTTGGCGCCGCTAACGGGGACTACAACGACCGACTTTAGGAATTTAGTTATCTTAGTTATTTAGCGACCCTTTCGGGAGATCAATATCATCCGGAAGTTACCTGCTTTACCCTTAGGATAATTAGATTAATTAGGTTAATTTAGTTTAGTTAGATTAGCTTACCTTTCCGTAACCCTAATTTCTACCTTACGAGTTATGACGAACTGTATCACGCTCGCCTCATCAATCAAGCCACTGCTAGAGGGACGAGGAGGACCGATCGTAGCACCAACCGACGAAACCCTTGAAATTAAGCCTCACTACATAAAAATGATTAAATCTGAGTGTCAGTTTCATGGTCTTTCGGTTGAAAACTCAAACGCCCATCTCAACAAGTTCATCAACCTTACCGACTCCTTCGATATAATAGGAACCAATAGAGACCTTCTTCGACTCCATCTGTTTCCTTTCTCTATCTTCTCGAGCCTTAACCTGGTTTTATGATTTCGAATCCAATTCGATTCATACATGGGAAGAGATGGCTACTAAGTTTCTAGCTAAGTACTTTCCTCCATCCATGCAAACCAAGCTTAAGACCGACATTGCTAACTTCCGTCAGGAAACTAACGAATCATTAAGCAAAGCTTGGGAACGATTTAAGAATCTTATCGGAAGATGTCAAAACCATCAGTTGGCTGAAACAAATCTGGTCTGCACATTCTATAACAGCTTAAATCCTCAGCACCAACAAACCCTCGATGCTGCTTCATCCGGAAACTTCATACAACATACTTCAGACGAACCTTGGAAGTTGATTGAGACGATAACGATGCACCATCATGACTTGGAGCCAGATGAATCCACTTTAGAGGAAAGGAATACTTCAGATCAAGCCTTGGACACCTTGAAAACTCAACTCGAATCCATCTCTAAAGTTGTCAAGGACTTGCAAGAATCTTCTAAACCCATGCAAAAGAAGAATCCACAAAAATTCTTCCCAAACATACGGGCCAACGAAGAGACTCTTGCAACAACTGATGGAAACCCTGATCAAACTTTTCATTCCAAACCATTCGTTCAGCGGTTAACCACACTACCCCCGTCTCAATCTTTAGTTCTCTCTACTCCTACCCAATTGACTTCTCGTCTAAACAATACGATTTTCAATAACTTCATGGTTGAGCAAAATAATACAAACAAACGAATTCTTGATTTTCAAAACCAAAATGATTATTTGCTCAGAATTTCAAATGATTTAATTAAAAACATGGAGGATAATGTTAAAAGGTTGTTTTTAAAAGTTGAGGAGAGGCAAAGGGAGGAAGCAATCTACAATTCTGTATTTCACTCATCCTATGAGCACGATGACATGCTTGTGGTCACTAGAGGAGGAAAAGAAACTAAGAACGAGAAAACCATAGATATCCCTTCGAATAAACCTTCTACTTCTCTACCTACTGACTCGGTACAAGCTGACACCCCTGTCGCTTCTCCTGAGCCAGAACCTTCTAAAGCCCCAGAAGTTTCTAAACCTGTTCGAATACCTTTCCCTGGTAGGCTTAAAAAAGAGAAACAGGAAGCTCAATTTGGAAAGTATCTAGAAATGTTCAAAAGCCTACACTTAAACGTCAGATTATTAGATGCTTTAGTAGAAATGCCCAGTTGTGCTAAATTCTTTAAGGAACTGATATCCAACAAATAAAAACTTAGACAGATAGTTAACTTACCCCTAGATGCCGAGTGCTCTCTAATTATGCAACAAGGAGTACCCCCTAAGCTTGGAGATACTGGCCGTTTCACTATTCCTTGTTATCTTCAGGATGTTCAAATAAGTAACGCCTTAGCTGACCTAGGAGCTAGTGTAAACCTCATGCAATTCTCGCTTTATAGGAAACTAGGATTAAACGAACTCTTGCCTACACGTATGACCATCCAATTAGCAGATAGATCAGTTAAACTCCCCCGAGGAATTGCTGAAGATATTATGGTCCGTGTCGACAAATTCGTCTTTCCAGTTGATTTCGTTGTTATGGATATTGAAGAGGACACCCAGGTTCCGCTCATCCTTGGCAGACCTTTCCTAAACACTGCCAAGGCCGTCATTGACGTAAATGAAAAATCTTTAAAACTCCGAGTTGGAACTGAAGAGGTCACCTTCAATGTTGATAAACTAATGAAACAGCCTGTGGGAGAAGATCTTGGTCTTGTAGATTCTATGCAGGAAATAATTGAAGAACACTTGGAAGAGATCCTCGCAGTAAGCAGCATTAACCCCCTTCCCAATACTATCATCACTTCAAGAATACTCTGTGAAGAAGGTGCGGGTCTATGCTCAGCTATCTCGGATTCTTCCGACACATCTGGAGAGTTACTATTTCCTTTAAAGAATTCCGGGCCGCAGCTCAACTCCATCTTGACTGCTCCTCTTGGATATGGCACTCCTGTCACTCTACTACGAAGGAAACTGACTTCTGAAGTAGATCATTCATCTCTCTCAAGGGAAGAAATTCTGAAGACTCTTAAAAACATGGAGTCAATGCTTAAAACACCTGCTTCGCAACCAACTGAAGGTTGTGAAAATCCAGAAATCACCATCAGCGAGTCTTCATCAGCTCAATTTCAGAGATTTGCAACAACTGACAAAGGAAAAGAAATAATCACTGAAGAAAATGCAATCTCTCAATCTTCCCAAGTAAAATATGAGCTGAGAAAAGATGAGCTGTCCAACAATACAGAATGGGTTGAGATAGCATCAGCCGACATTCCGGAATCACCTGCAATGGAGTCAGATTATCAAACAACGTACGACGAGCTTAAAAGAGATGAGATCGCTAGGATGAAACCATCTACTGAAGAACCACCCGAATTGGAACTAAAGGAACTCCCCCCACACCTTGAATATGCTTTTCTTGAAGGAACTTCGCACTTATCAGTTATCATATCTAAAGAATTGAAGCCCGAAGAGAAAGCAAGGCTGGTACAGGTTCTAAAGTCACACAAGAAGGCGATTGCTTGGAAGATCTCTGACATACAAGGGATTAGTCCAAACTACTGCACGCATAAGATCTTAATGGAAAACGACTTCAGACCATCAGTTCAAAGGCAAAGGAGAGTCAACCCGAAGATTCAAGACGTGGTGAAAAAGGAGGTTATCAAACTCCTGGATACCGGTCTGATCTACCCTATCTCAGATTCCCCATGGGTTAGCCCAGTTCAAGTCGTCCCAAAGAAAGGAGGCATGACGGTCATCGCTAACGAAAACAACGAATTGATTCCAACACGAACCGTCAATGGTTGGAGGGTGTGTATCGACTATCGGAAACTGAATGAAGCTACACGCAAAGATCATTTCCCTCTACCATTCATTGATCAGATGCTCGAAAGGTTATCAGGAAACGAATTCTATTGTTTCCTTGATGGCTTCTCAGGATATTTTCAGATACCTCTCGATCCAAAGGACCAAGAAAAGACGACGTTCACTTGTCCCTATGGAACATTTGCTTACCGACGTATGCCTTTTGGTTTATGTAATGCACCTGCGACCTTTCAAAGATGCATGGTAGCAATCTTCCACGACATGATTGAACAATGCATGGAAGTGTTCACGGACGATTTCTCAGTTTTTGGGGATTCGTTCACCACTTGTCTTTCTAACTTGGATAGGATGCTTGCTCGATGTGAAGAATCAAACCTAGTTCTGAATTGGGAGAAATGTCACTTCATGGTGAAAGAAGGCATAGTTCTTGGACACCTCATTTGAAAAGGAGCTGCTTGCGGTAGTATTTGCTTTTGATAAATTTCGTTCTTATCTAATCTTGTCCAAAACTATTGTCTATACAGATCACTCCGCTTTGAAATACCTTTTCAAAAAGCAAGATGCTAAACCGCACCTTCTACGATGGATTCTACTCCTACAAGAATTTGATATTGAGATTAAAGATAAGAAGGGAGCAGAAAACGTCGCGGCCGATCATCTTAGCCGATTGGAAAATCCATCCATGAAGAAGTTGCACGAGAACGATATTCAAGATCAGTTCCCCGAGGAACAACTCATGACTATATGAGGCTACCAACAAGGGTCACAGTTCACACACAACCCTTGGTATGCTGACTTCGCCAATTATCTGGTAGGAAACATCGTACCAAAAGGAATGCCAACCTCTCAGAAACGAAAATTCTTCCGAGATGTCAAGAACTATTATTGGAACGATCCTTATCTCTTTAAGGTTTGTCCCGATCAACTTATTCGAAGATGCGTCGATGGGAAGGAGGCAGAACTAATTCGACACCAGAGCCACCACGGACCTACTGGAGGACACCATGGCAACAAAATGACTGCATGAAAGGTTTACGATGCCGGCTTTTATTGGCCAACCATATTCCGAGACGCTTGCGACCTGGTGAAGCGCTGTGATATTTGCCAAAGGCAAGGAAATATCTCAGTCTGTAACGAAATGCCACTTACTAATATCCTGGCCGTAGAGATCTTTGATATCTGGGGATTAGATTTTATGGGACCATTCCCTAAATCTAACGGTAAAGAGTACATCTTAGTCGCAGTTGACTACGTCTCCAGGTGGGCCAAAGCTCAAGCTTTTCCGACCAATGATTCAAAAGTAGTAACCCAGTTCCTCAAAAAGCTGTTCAGTCGATTTGGAACTCCCAGAGCTATAATCAGTGACCGTGGCACGCATTTCTGCAATACTCAATTCATGCGAGTGCTGCAGCAGTATGGTGTCACTCACAAAACATCGACGGCTTACCATCCACAAACTAATGGGCAAGCTGAAGACACAAATCGGGCTTTGAAAAGGATATTGGAATGAACTGTCGGAAATCACGGGCATAGGTGGGCCGAAAAATTAGACGATGCGTTGTGGGCATTCAGAACTGCCTACAAAACACCATTAGGAACCACACCGTATCGGCTAGTCTACGGAAAGGCATGTCACCTTCCAATTGAGTTAGAATATCGGGCGTACTGGGCATTAAAACATTGCAACTTGGAAATTTCAGCAGCTGGAGAACAACGGAGAATGCAGTTGAATGAGTTACCAGAACTAAGAGACCAAGCGTACGACAGTTCGCTAAGCTTCAAGGAAAGAACTAAAAGGTTCCACGATGCTAAGTTAAAACCCTCTAGGTTCAAACAAGGAAATAAAGTGCTGCTCTTCAACTCGCGATTCAAGAAATTCTCCGGAAAATTCAAAAGTAGGTGGAGCGGACCATTCACGATCTCAAAGGTATTTCCCTATGGCGCAATCGAACTCAAGGCTCCAGAAGGTAATTTTAAGGTTAATGGTCATCGCTTAAAGCATTATGTTGAGGACTTTCCCATCAGGGAAGACGTCTTCATCTTTGAACCTCCATGAGTCTTCAAGAAAGGTACAAAGAGTGAAGCTAGAGACTCGTAAAACAAGCGCTCTTGGGAGGCACCCCAAGCTTATCTTTACTTTTCTGTCAAATTTTTACTTCTTAGTTTATTTTTGTTAAGTATGATTATCTCTAACGAAATTTCAGGATTTGCTACTTATCTGACTATAAACTTCAAATTTTAACAAAATCAGAGATAAGTTTTAAAAATGCAAATGCCAGAACTCTGATAACAGAAATCTTTGTAAAACATCTTCACACTGTCATCAGATCTCTGTGCATTTGTATTTATCATTTTATGCATTACCTGTTTATTTTGTTTGTTTCAGGATGGATAGCTCCAGTGACACCAGAGAGATCATAGCTGAGATACCACCGAGACGTCGCAGGGATCGCAGACGAGGACGTAGAGCACGCAGTACCATGCCCACTATTAGCGAGGAGGACCTTACTGATGTCCCGATCACTCATGAGGAGCCATCCGCTGAGAGACCCTCATCACCAGTTCACCAGTCAGCTCCCATACCCACTCTGGAGTATGGGATTACACTAGCTGACCCGGTTGCAGCATGGGCCCTCTTTCGGACACTCCACCTTCAGCATGACATCATGTCCACCCTCTGTGTGCATGTAGGGCTTCCGAGGCCTTCTGACTGTCCGTTCCATCTTGGTCCGGACCCAGGACCGTCTTGCCCGCCCTGGTCATTCTTCCCTCCTGCTGGACCGTTCACCGCTGGACCTTCCACTGCTCCACCTGCTGCTGTTGATCCTGCTATGTCATCAGGGAGTGCATCAGCAGAGCCTTCACCGACTGAGTAGTTGATGGTTGTGTTGGATGTCTTTAGCCCACCTCACGCTCATGCTTCTGTTGGCATTACTGAGCCGAGCATGGATACAATTGAGGAGCCTACACTATCACCCACCTCAGTCCTTGCTGCTATTGCTGCCTTCGATCCTGACAGCGATGATCTACTTGATGACTTTTAGTTTATTTAGTTTATTTCATTTATCTTATTTCAGTACTTAGATTTTTATAACTCTTTGTTATTTTTGAGATATGACGATGTGTTGATGTTTATTGCAGAACTTAGCTTTTTGTGGAATGGATAATCTTACACGAGACTGGTCCTCCAATCCAGCAAATCACACGCACCATTTCTACACTAATCTGGTCCTGTCCAGTAAACAGAATGGGGAGTATTTTAAACCTTTCTCCGTTTTTGATGATTCTACGTTCACTTAAGTTTATGTGTTATAATCCATGCCACATCCTAACTTATCACTAAGTGTGGGATTCCAGCCCAATTTAACACTTAGGAAACATTTTCTTACATGTTCAAACTCTAAGTGTGGGATTTTAGTCGTAAAATCTCAACTCAAGAGAACATTATGGACAATGTTCCTCTAAGTGTGGGATGGTAGGTATGGAATACCTTGGATAAACGATTTTTATGTCTACATGGTATATCTCAGAAAATGTTCCCTAAATTTTTTTAAATTTTTCAAAAATATTTTTCAATAAAACTAAAATATGAGCTAAATCTTGCGATTAAACTCTAAATTTTTGAGTTTTGATATGCCTGAAAGAAATCATTTTCAAAATATGAGGAAAATATTTCAAAAACTTAAGGAAATTAAGGTAGAAATTTTCTAAACAAGAAACGACAATCTAAGAGGGGCATCGCATGACTAGGCACATACAACCCAAATTTGCAGTGAGGTTTTGAGCCTTAAAAGCATTTATTTTTAATGCTACATTGTTCATTTCTTGTGTGTGCCGATGCATGTATCTCTGAATTAGAACTTGCTATTGACATACGCTTCGAGACCATATTGGTGTGTACCGTACGCGGTATAGGCGCAATTAGATGACCTTGACATTCCTTAGGATTTGAACCCCTTTTTAGCCTTCTCTTTCAAGCCCAAAACCCTTCTGATACTCATTTTTAGTATCGATGATCCGCCTAGAAAACCCTGTTGAGCCTAAACATTTTCATTTCTTCAAAAACCCTAATCATAAACCTATTTTCCCAAATTCCCAAAACCTTATCTTAGGAATTCTGAGGTTATGAAAAACATCTTGAAGAATATCCAACTCGATTATCCTACTCGTTCGTGTTCTCCAAAAAGAATCAAACCTCTCTAAAAGTGCGGGAAAATTAGCACACAAGAGAGACAAGAGGACAACAGTGCGGGAAAATTAGCACACAAGAGAGACAAGAGGACAACAGTGCGGGAAAATTAGCACCCAAAGAAAAGACTCGAATTGATCAAGATAAGAGAAAGGATTTCTGAAGGAGAAAAAGAAAAAGAAATTACCCTCGGAAGTTCTCTAACAAAGAAATTCTGAAGAAGAAAAGAAAATAAAAAATAGAAAAAGAAAGAAAAGAAAAGAAAATAAAGCTAAAGAAGCTTCAGAGTATCAACCATTTAAAGGGAGATCCGATAGAAGACGAGTCGCTACTTCATCCGTTCTACAAATAAGTTTTTCATGATTCTTGGAAAGCCTGAGATAAGCAACACCCTTACAAACCAAAAATTCCCATATACATACCCCTTAACCCTCACAAAACATTACAACCCCCGAATGTCTTGGGATAATTAGCGCCGTTCTCACCTAAGTGGTGGAGATCCGATTCTCGATCAAGCCTATGACGATGAGTACTGCATGACTGGCTTTATGAGCGATTTCGATTGAACTAAATTGATAGGAAACCCGATACACTATTGAGTGAATTGAGGGACCACCTTATGTGAGATCGCCTAGTCATGTATACTCCGAGATCACGAGAGTTGGAAGTATGCCTATGAGAATCGCTTCTTGTTTCCGAAAGGATCATCTTATTTTTCCTTGGTTTCCTGAAACTATCTACTCATACGAGAAAACGGTGACCGACGGGGATGTCATAACTCTCTTCAAAAACCTATTTTAAAAATGTTTTCAAGGGGATGTTGATGAGTGTTGCTTGAGGACAAGCAACGTCTAAGTGTGGAATACTTGATGTGACCCAAAAAGTCATGTTTTTAAGGACATATTTCCACACTTTTTGGACTATTCTTTGGTGAAAACATTTCAAAACCATCATTATTTACCAAAAATCACCACGGCAGTCTAAATATAGACGTTGCTGCAAAAATCGGTTAAAACGTCCAAATAACACGCAAACCGAGGCAAAACAATCACCTTAAATTTTCCGTTCACAATGTTCTTATGGAAATAGAGCTTAATACATATTTTATGATTCCATAGGAAAATCCAAGATCGGAGGTGAAAGAATCAGAAGAAACGGACGAAAGACGGAGAAGATATGCAGTCTGGAAGCTCGCCGATCGTCATCCGGAACACGCAAAAGCTAAACACTTCCAAATTTGGCAAACTCAGTGTAATTAGAAGCGTAACGGAAAAACGAAGCCAACGGTGCAATAATCAAGCAAATCGGAGCCCAAACGAAGAAGATACGGACGAACCAAGCAACCGAGAAACAAGCGGAGGCCAAACCAAGCACCAACCCCCCCTGGGCACTACCCTACCGTATACGGCCCCTAGGGTACCGTATAAGGCCCTAAGGGTGCCATATACGGGGCCTTTGTGCTTGGAAGGTGCCGTTTGACCCCCCTTGGTCCAGTACCCCCCGTATGCGCTTTGATGCTTGTTCTTCATGCTTTATGACTTGTACCAAGCTTCACCTCATTCTCCTATAAATACCAAGCCTCCTCATTCATTTTTCACACACCTCATTCACCTCTCACCTCTCATATTACTTTCTCTCTCTAGAATTAGGTTAGTATTCTCTCTCTAGCACTACTCTTAGGAGTTAGAGGAGAATTAGTAGGTTAGAGTAGAAGCTCTTAGTAGCTTTTGTACGGAGTTACTCCGAGACTTCAGATTTGTGAAGATTTGTCTGTATTACTCTCGTATTCAGGTTTAATACAATCTCTCGCATTTATTCTTTTAATTATGCTTTCTTATTATGCATGCTTAGGAATGAATGCTAGAATTATGCTAGGCTAGACAAATCAATGTTTGTTGTGATGTATGCAATGTTAGGATAGTTATGATATAATATACAGTTGGGGATAACACCATTATGAAACAACGGAGGTAACGTTATACGGCTTTCATTTGTATAGCGCCGGAATCATCACAAATGTGGGTAGTACGGAACGTGGAAGCTATGAAAGTCGTGGGCACAATCCGTTGTGGAAATAATGATTCCCAATTGTAAACATACTGTTACTCTGTCTGTGTAAGTTTAAAACTATTTGCGAACTTATAAGCTGAACCTCTGCCTGTTTATCTATCCAACTTATGTTGTGGTTTGTATCCTCCTCCCTAGAACCTGGCCAATTGCTAGAAGTAGGATTGTCAACTATTCTGTGTATGATGATCAATGAACTCAACATGGTCGCTGTTCCCTTGATTGAAACACATCCGAGGGACACGAAGCATAGGATTAGAGATAGATTAGGTTCACGCTTGTTTGTTGTGTATCTTTGGGACAACTTCCGGGATACCCATGATTTAATTATTAGGTCAGTTAATGTGATGACTAGTGTTCCGTCCTATTGCATGTTCTTGTTTGATTGTTGCTTAGGTACTGCATGCTAGATATACGCAAACATTATCACTGCCCTGCTAATTAGATTTTCATGAACATAATAAACATATTACACATAGGTTAACATGTATGTAATAGTTGTGCTGGTTGTATGATTAATGATGAACAATGTAACTGACCGTTAGACAGATTACCCCAACCGGTTCCGCGGGTTAAACCCTGTTCATGTTATTATTCACTGAACCATTCATGCCATGATACTAACGTCCTCCGGATGTCTGTAAATGGGGACCTGGATTAGAGGATAATTTTCAGTTGAATTGGTCTGTGCATTTGGGAGAACTTCCGGTGTACTGGACATTCTATAACTGCTATCCATGTGACATATTATATATCTGATTGCGGACAACTCTACGTTAGGTATATAGTAGGATCATAGCTGTAGCTCATTAAGAAATATAGGAATATCTAGTGAGTAATCTGGAACCCTAATTGGTATAAAGGAAAAGCTGTAAAACGCCCGAGTATCCGGTATAGCGTTAACATAAATACGTGGGAAACCGAGTAAAAGTCGTAGGCATAATACTTTATCTACCAATTAAGTTTCTATGACCTCACCGGATTAATCATCACACCTAGTAACCTTATCCCTCATAACTATCCATCCAAATAACATTGCCGAAGTCACAGCAAACATATTCCTTATCTTGATTTCTCCGCGTACTCCGTACAAACCCCTGTCTTTAATTTAGTTTTTAATTTTAGTGATTAGATTAGAAAACCAACCAACCTATCAAAAAGTTTTAAAAATCCCAGCTAAATTACAAAAGATAATTAATCCTCCTAGATTCCCATGCCCGTTGTAGTTTGAAGAACGACACCTGAGTCATACATACCTCTTACTGCCCTTTAGGTCTTTAGGTTGTATCAAAACTTAGGATACCCAGCATAATAAATATAAAACACACTGTCCGCGCGCCCTTGCCGGAAGGTTCAACGACCGGAGTAAAATCCGACCGACCGCTGGGGTGTACGACAAGCCACGTATCACTTTACTCTCTCTCCTCCAAATTTTTAAAAATTAAATATCTCTCAAACCAGCTGTGGACTTGCCTGGCTAACACCATCAGAGAGGTTACCAAGGAATCCCTAGGGGTGGCGGTTGGCACTTCGAGAGCACATAGAGCCCGTAGGGAGTCTTGGTGGCTTAGCAAGGAGGTCCAAGCCAAAGTAGCGGTGAAACAGATTCGTTTCAAAGAGCTTCTTATGTGCCGTGACGAGACTCATGGAGATAGGACTACAGCAAAAGAGAGGTACAAGGAAGCCAAAAGGAAGGCAAAAAAGGCAGTTGCGCAAGCAAAAGATAAAGCATATGAAGACTTGTACAAGAAATTGAATTCCAAAGAGGGCGTAAATGATATCTATAAGATAGCTAAAGCCAGGGAGAGAAGATGAAGAGACTTAGGAAACGTCAAATTTATCAAAGACGAGGGCGGACAAAGCATAATGAATGAGGCCGAAATTAGGAAAAGATGGGCAGGATATTTCACCTCTCTATTTAACGAGAGTACGATGAACAGGCTAAGTAGGGAAGTAGAGAACACGAGGAATAGGCAACATTTTCAAAATGATTGTTTCTGCACGAGGATTAGACATGAGGAAGTTAGGGTAGCTCTACGGAAAATGAAGAGAAACAAAGCGGTAGGACCAGATCAGATTCCTATAAAGGTATGGAGGTGTCTAGGAGACGAGGGAGTGAATCTGCTGACAATTCTTTTCAATAAAATTTTTAGAAGTGCTAAAATGCCAGAAGAGTGGAGACTCAGTGAGGTTATCCCGATTTATAACAACAAGGGTGATGCGCAATGTTGTAGCAACTATAGGGGCATAAAACTACTTAGTCACACTATGAAACTATGGGAGAGAGTTATTGAGAGGAGACTATGACGTGAGACTAATGTGTCAGAGAATCAATTTGGGTTTATGCCAGGAAGGTCTTCGACAGATGCGATACACCTAATTAGAAGGCTTATGGAGAAATATCGGGAAAGGCAAAGAGACCTACACATGGCTTTTCTGGACCTAGAGAAAGCGTATGATCGAGTCCCACACACGCTGATTTGGAAGACTCTAGATGTTAAAGGAGCGCCAGGGAGATACATTAGGAGTATTAGGGATATGTACGAGGGAGCGAAGACATATGTACGGACCCCAGTAGGTAACACGGAGTATCTCCAGTTGAAGTAGGTTTACACCAGGGATCAGCTCTTAGCCCGTTCCTTTTTGCTTTGATACTAGACGAGTTGTCACGGGAGATACAAGAGAGCATACCGTGGTGCATGATTTTTGCCGATGATATTGTACTTGTCTCGGAAACGAAAGAGAGCCTGAATAGCAGGCTGGAGCAGTGGAGGAAGGTTTTAGAAGACGCAGGCCTACGGATCAGCAGAGAGAAAACAGAATACCTACATTGCGACTTCGACAGAAATGAGAGAGAACGGGACGATTTAGAGGAAATCCGTATTGGGGACCAAATTCTTCATCCAAAATAGTCCTTTAGATACTTAGGATCGGTACTACATAAGTCGGGTAGAATAGACGAAGATGTGACACACCGTATAGGAGTAGGATGGCTGAAGTGGAGGGCATCTACCGGTGTCTTATGCGACCCGAAAATCCCCTTGAAGGTGAAAGGAAGATTTTATAGGGTAGAAATTAGGCCTGCCATGTTATACGGGTCCGAATGTTAGCCGATGACGAAGGCCCAAGCGACTAGGATGGAAGTGGCAGAAATGAGGATGCTAAGATGGACATGTGGGAAGACCTTGTTAGACATGATACCAAACGGAGTTTTTAGGGAAAAGTTAGAAGTAGCGACTATTACGAACAAATTGAGAGAAGGTCGACTAAGATGGTTTGGACACATTAGGAGGAGACCACAGTCGGCACCAGTTAGAAGAGTGGAGGCCATCACTATTGATGGCCTAAGGAGGAGAGGTAGACCAAAACTTAAGTGGGAGGATAGAGTGAAGCTCGACCTCAAAGAGTTAGCACTACCCGAGGACACGACCTCTGATAGGAACGAGTGGAGACTTAGAATTATGGTAGATGAGTATGGCGTCTAGAGTACCTAGTGTATAATATTAGTATTATTATTAGGTTTATCATTTGTTAGCAATATTATCTATGATTAGGATTATTGTTATTTTTCAATTGTAATAATAGTACTATTCATAATACTACAATTACTAGTATTACTACTAGGTTGGGCGAATAGGATGTGGAGATTTAGAAATAAGATATAATAATATGGCGTAAGGGATACTAGAGTAGTGTCTTATTAGCATTAATATCATTATTACTGTAACACCCCCAAATTTAACGATTTGCGGAAGCATACATTGGGTGTTACTAATCAATATACAAAGCACAAGATTAATAGCAAACGACCTCCAAATGAGACGTTTGTAAAATAGTTACATTTCATAATTAATAATCGTTTGAAAACCGAAGGTTTTCGTATACAAAATGTAATTCCCTAGAGCCCACGTGTATAGCGGGAGATTCTATTACATAACCATAGTTACAAAAGATAATGCCAAAGAATCTCCGTTAAATGCAGTTTGTAAAATCATGCGACTCTAGCTAGTAATCCTGGAGTGATCCTACTCCGTAAGTGTACCTGAGATACAAAGCTAAAAAGTGTCAACCAAAAGGTTGGTGAATCTCACAGGTTTAGTAATAAGTAGGTGTTATGAACCACAAGTATGTACCCGTATTGCTATCAAGCAAAGTAAGTAAATCAGTTAATCAGTACAGTGCCATGAGCTCATAAGTTGAAGCTTAACCGTGTAGTGTGAATATATCACGTACCCCCGTGAGTGCTATCCGCACACTCATATGTAACAAATACTAATATGTCTGTTTCTACGTGTAAATCATTACGTGGTGGCGCTACCACCCCAGACAGGGATTGTCAGTCCCAAATGGATCCATCTACTAGTACTCGCGCTTAAGACCATAACTAACAACTTACGATTAGGAGGCTTTCAGTGGATAAAAGTAACTCATGCGTTTGTTTGTAATCAGTAATGTTTTCAGTTCAGTACATTGTGTTCATACGTAAAACAGTTGCTAAGTATCTCACCCCAAAGTATAAAACAGTAAAAGTGGGGCTGTAAGACTCACCTGAGTCGAGCAGTGGTAATTAGCAAATAGTAGTAAAGCAAGTAGGTTCTCCGAACCCGTAACCTTCTAGTGCCTAAACACATAAGGTTAAGTAAGTAGATGTCTCGCAAGACCATCTAGGCTAGTTGTTCATACAACCCGTTGTGTTTAAATGTTGGTTTGTTCGCGTTTGTATCAAAAGATATACGGCCCGTTGGTGATTTGTTACAATTAAAGTTTATCATTTGTAACGCAATTTAGTGCAATTGTAATAGAAAGTATGTTTTATTATGTTTGTTAAGTCGTATGGTATAAGTATTTGATGTTGTATAAGTTCGACACTTAGTGTAAAAATAGTTGAAAAGCTGCTGTTTTATGCGACACTTCATAGCGTAACTCAGGTTGATCATGCGACACTAAGACAGTGTCGGGTGAAGTGTCGGGTATTCAGGTCATGCGTCACTAACGAAGTGTCGTGTAACATATTGTGCGTCACTTAAGAAGTGACGGGTTCCGTAACAATAGCGGCACTCAAGCAGTGTCGGTATTAGGATAGCTGCGGCACTAGATTAGTGTCGTATAAGTGGTAGTTTTAATAATATGCGACACTTCGGAAGTGTCGGGTAATAAGGTCTAGCGGCACTAAGGAAGTGTCGGTAAGTATAAGTATAGGCGTCACTATCATAGTGACGGGTAAATATCACAAAAGGTAACAGGCGACACTTAAGAAGTGTCGGTATTGGACTTAGGGCGACACTTAAGTAGTGTCGGGTAGTTAGTATAGCGACACTAAGGAAGTGTCGCTATAAGTGACGCATATCTGGGTTCATCTATGCGACACTATCGGCTGATCGACGGATTTCGAGCCAAAAACATGTTTTCGGGTTTCTGTTTGGTCTGATTCTTTTACCCAACCCTCATATGAACATATTAAGCCTATATAAACCATAAACTAGTAAAAATGATCAAAAACGAGAGATGTCGGGATTTGTCGGGAACTTACAAAGTGTCGAAATGAAATTCCGGAAAGATAGGAATGTAGATCGTGTGATGGTGAACGTTTTCTTCCAAAGGAGAGGTGTGATCCAAGCTCGTTTTGACGTAGTAATTAGTGATTTTGTGAGTATTTTGGGGTGGAGGTGTGGTTGGTGATTAGAGAGAAAGAAAAGAAGAGAGAGAGAAGGAGGTGGTGAGAATGAGAGGAGGAGAAGAGAGGTGGGGGTTTTTACCTCCACTTTTCGGTCCCCGTCCTCCGTGCGGTGTTCGTTTTCTCCGTCGTTTAAGCGTTAAATATTTATTTTACGCGTTTAATTATATTTATAAAATCACAACTCTGGTTAAATAATTTACTTAAATTATTTCCGTAAATCTTTAATAGACTAAATTAGATTTAGTCACTTTTGTTTTTAAATCGCGTAAGTTTTTATCGGGTGATACGAGCTAATTACTATTTGTTATAAAATAGCATTTTGGTCATAATTGCGTTATTTTTAGTTTATAAACATTTGTTCACCAACGTCCGTGTTAATCGAATAGAATTTCATTCTATTTAAGTTGCGTACGATTTAAGCCAAATCGCAAAGTTGTATATATTCACCAATATATAATCCGATACATAAATTAGCCTAACACAGAACTAATTACATGTATTTACAAAGAATTAGGCACTAATTCTAGTCCTAATTTGCCGGTTGTTACATTCTCCCCTTGTTAAAAGAATTTCGTCCCGAAATTAGCTCGATGCGTTGTCTGGGAAGAGATGTGGGTATTTCTGTCGCATGTGGTTTTCCCGTTCCCAGGTGAATTCAGGACCACGTCTAGAATTCCACCTGACTTTTACGATGGGAATACGACTCTGTTTTAGTTGTTTGACCTCGCGGTCCATGATTTCCATAGGTTCCTCGACAAAGTGAAGTTTATCATCGATTTGAATTTCTTCGAGCGGTATAATCAGTGTATCGTCAGACAGACATTTCTTCAGATTAGAAATGTGGAATGTGTTGTGAACGCTGCTAAGCTCAGCAGGAAGTTGCAGGCGGTATGCCACTGGACCAATCTTTTCAAGGATTTCGAATGGCCCGATGTATCTAGGATTTAGTTTGCCTCGTTTTCCGAATCGAATGACACCTTTCCACGGTGCCACTTTGAGAAGTACCTTGTCCCCTACTTGGAACTCAAGGTGTTTGCGTCTCACGTCAGCATAGCTTTTCTGACGATCACGCGCGGCTTTTAGTCGGTTTTGTATGCCGACGATCTTTTCAGTTGTTTCATGTATGATTTCTGGACCGGTGAGTTGTGTATCCCCCACCTCAGTCCAACAGATAGGTGACCGGCACTTACGACCGTACAGTGCCTCGAAGGGTGCAGCCTTTATGCTGGTGTGATAACTGTTGTTGTACGAGAATTCGCACAACGGTAAGTGATTTTCCCAGTTTTTACCGAAGTCAACTACGATGGCTTCTATCGATATTATTAATTTGATAGTCACCGATCCGGACGACGAAGACGAAACTCCGATCCGTCCACCAAAAGCACAAAAGGTTGAATGGACCGAGAATGACGTAAAAATTTCGACCGAAGAGTGTCTCGGAGCGTCCAAAAATTGTCCGGTTGGAGCTTCACCATCGGAAAATTTTTTTTTGGCAAACCGTACAAAAAAACTATAACTCAAAAGTTGAGGTAAAACGTACAACAAATCAATTAATCGTCAAATGGAACGAAAGTAAAAAAAAATGACCACTAGACTACTAGTTTACATTTTATATTTTTATTGTAGTTGTTTTTTAATTATTGTAATGTTTTATTTTTAGTTAATTAATGAGCTTTTTTATTTAATTGTAATGTTTTTTATTATAATGAAATGTGTTTTATTTTAATTATTGTGCTTTAAATAGTTAATTAATTCTGTCAGTTTTCTGAAAAAGCTGACGTATCAGTCTCAATTAGTTTGTGGGAATGGTCTTATACATCTTTTGTGAATGACATACCACTTAATTTCCAGCAATTATTTCTATCACGTAACCCCAATCAACTACGTCGACTTACTACATATTATTTTTGTAAATTAATATCAAAGTACTTTAAGCTTAATACCGGGGTTCTGGTTGTCAAGAGAATAGGTCGAACTGATGAGTTACGAAAAGGTCATCTGGTCAACTTATGTCAATTATGTGTCAAATTTAATTTTGTCATGGGTCTAGCCTACACTCTACATTGATAGTCTTTGGGTGTATTCATATTCTTTGATTAATTGATCTCTGACTAAAAAAGCTAATAGGGTCTAGTCCAACAGAAATGTTTAATAACGTTACTATTATTAAACAATAAATGGAAGCTCGATTACGTAAACCTGTGGCTGTAGTTACTGCCTTACTTGTAATTAGATCAATTTAGCATTATTCTTTCATAAATCCTAATTTCCATTGTGAGATGTTGGGAGTCGACGGTAGGTTTTTAATTTATTTATAGAGAAGAATAAATAGAGCGTATGTATGTCACGTTGGATGTAAACGAAGCCCTAATATTAAAATTGGGTTATTGGCCCAATAATTGATGGGCCTAACTATATCAATTACGACGTTATGGGCTATTGCTATTATTCGTTGTATTCTACGATTTCGTTTAATTTTAACGGAATACTAATACTAATTTTTAACTTATTCATTGCTTGCTTGGTATACAGTATACTTGTATGGGATTAACATTTTTTCAAATTCTTTTACAAAAACAATTGATCTACACGCGATTGACAGATTGTGTATGTCTTTTGTGAGAGAAAATTTATGTGCATCTTTCATTTATTATTCACATGTCTCGGACACTCAGATAACGTGAGATGTTACCAAAGAGGATCATAATCCGATTGTATCTCTGTGTTTTCTACTAGTAGGGTATTCACGCAATGTAAGAATACCTTACGTGCAATATGAAATAATGGACTCCAACTACATCTAAAGCAGTAAACTGGTTACGTTTTCAAGCTCATTATTATGAGTTGAAAATAGTTGTTATTGTCATGATATGATAACATGACAATTTAATCGAAGTTGTGAATAGTACCTTTATGTAATAATTAAAGTTGGATAAGTGATGAACCCAAGTTTCAATTCAAAATATCAACTTCTCTAGAGAACTCGGTTATCATCAAACTCGACATGCTTGATGGTTGGTCTTGCATATATTGCTCTCCATGCCAAAATCCCTTAAGGAACCTGAGGAGTCATTGTCTAGCATGAAGTATTCCATTTGTATGTACATGTTTCCTAGTGCAATAATTCCATTACTCGGTTGTGCAAGAACCATCTGGTGTCTCATATGTAGATAGAAAGATCGAGCTTTGTTTCTTCTTCAGGAACCTGTGTGAAATGATGATTAACATGGAATTAGGATATAAAAGTCAGGCAAAAGATTAAAGTTCATATAAAACAAATAATGCAGTCATATGCCCTTAACCCATGACTAAAAAATACGTAGAAAAAGTAAAATAACAGCCTACTTGGTTCCGGAGATAGGGCAAAGTATCCCGGTTCAATCCCTACCGGAGTAAAAAAGAAACTCAATTCATTAGAAAAAATTTCCTTGTAAAGGTGGTTCATTTAGTTGGGTCACCATCTAACTTGACTGCTAGATGAGCTTGATTTACTTCTCACATAATGGGTCTAGGGCCATCCCGCATGAGCCGCTATTTCAGCATTAAAAAAATCATAATGCACACAACCTCCTAGATCGCTATATTATATTATTTGGATTATTATTGTAACAATATTGTTGTAAGCATAACTAATACAATAGTAATTTGCTTTAAAACAAAATATTGGACGTTAAGAGTTTGTGAAACAATCTGACCCACCCATTTTGACATGTACTATTAACCTATTACCCATTTCGAAACCCCACCCATTTTGAGACCTCTAAAAATCCTAGGTGTTACCATGAACCTATGAACAAAGGGCCTACGAAGTTGAGGGAAAGTGCATGAATTGCTGGAAAAAGAGGAAGTCATACTTGAGAAAGTCTTGTAACCAGTGTTGCAGCTCTGCCAATGTCTCCTCTTCAATGTTAGCATGGGACAGTATCTCCGGCAGTTTGACTGTAAAATGAAGGAAAAACTACTTATGTACCATAGATAAGAAAAAACGAACAATTAGGGTACGTTTAGTTGCAGAAGAATTGAGGTGTTTTTTAGGAAAATATTCATGAATAACAGAAAACGTGTTAAATACGAGAAATAGTTTAATTGAAAAGGCAAAATTACGTATATATTGTATTAAAAACACTTTTAACAACTCTATGTTATAGTGTTTAGCTATTTTTAGTTCCACATGTAAAGAACTCCATATGTTTTCTAAACTGGAAAGTGTACACGTTTACAGATTTCCACTAGTTTTATAGAATAGAAAACATATTCCATGTTCTAGAAAAATGAATATGAAATATTAAAAATAAATTGGCGTAACTAAACGCAGCCTAAGTTGCTGGATCTCAGAAATCAAGACATCATATATTGTATTGACTACAACCTCTTAACTATGAAGTTTAGAAGAGCTGCAGTTTGTAAGGAAGAGACAATTGAAAATATGTTGAAATACCAAAATTAATTGAATACAAAATAGTAGAAAAATGGAATGTGTTGAAATACCACAACAAAATCTGGTGGCTTAATAATCAAAAAAGAAATAAATTTGCAATTTGATATACTCTTGAACAGAGGAGAAAACTCATTATGCATGAAGATTTTATTGATCATTCATTTATTCAACAATTAGTATATTAAAGAGATAAGATACGAATGATTTTAAACAAATCTAGAGGATGACGTAGCTACTAATGGAATACATTGTTACAGCTATTATTCAGAATCCAAATATATACTTACTACCAAGATCCACAGTTGTAACATATTATTTTAGCTAATTTCTCAGTTAAAAAGCCAACCATATATGCTCGTAACGAGAGGTGGCAATTTGGACCCATTTATTGGTGGACAGTTCACTTAGTGCAATTATACTTCACTTCAATGGGTTAACTGCGTAAACTTCATAATTTCTACAATTCTACCTAATATGTAAACGACTAAAACATCACCCGGAGGGTATAATGCAACATAACTAAATATTTGAAACATCACTCAGGTATGCACGTATTGACCCGTATCAATAACAACCAATTTTGACCTATTACCCAACCCACACATTTTTTCCACCTATGTCACTAGCACTAAAAAGTCGATGAATGACTATCCTAGTATTGCAAGGAAACATATCTCCATTCTAACTGCTATTTGGTATTACGTTTGGCCAAAAGGGTGGTCAGGTATACCAAACACTTCTTGTCCAAACTTTTAGTTTCTTGTAATAGTTATAAAGTGTGTCATAAATTATTTCTTATAAAGAATGATAAAGGAAAGTTCCATTTATAGAAACTACATACAGGGAGAGTGGGAGACTTCTGACTCGTTCGACCCGTTTCCTTTTTAGCTAATATTTTTTTATTTGGCCATTAGAGATTAAGCATTACACGAAACCACCCATTAGTAGGTGCACGTGTCAAAATCACCACCTCTATCTAATACAACAACCAACTTATTACTCAATATAATAGAATTTTTAAATGGGTGTACCAAAAAGGCGTAACAGATGTTCAGCTCCATATATTTGTGAAGGAGAAACATTGTTTGCAGTTGCTTCTTCAAACTGTTGACGTTCACCTTTATATAGAAGCATTGCAGGCAATGCTTTATCAAAGTAACAACATAATCCTTTTAAAATTTCTCCAGCAGAATCAGAAGCCCTTCATCCACAATATAGTGTCAAGACGCAATAATTAACAAACAGTAATAAAAGAAATAAACATATAAACTTGAAGATAATATGCATGGGGTGGGAAAAAGAGACAAACCTGCCATCCTTTTTCAACTGATGTTCCAGATAGAGCTTCGATATGTCATCAACATTTGGAGAACATGGAAGTTTTACAAGCTGTGAGAAGGGTTTGAGAAGATGGATAAACCAATGAATATTATATAGATTTTAAAAATCAACATTTATCATTAACATATAAGAGGTTTAAAGCGTGTTTAGTGGCAGAAAGATGGAAACGCTTTATATAGAAAACATGAAAAAACGAAAGATTAGTTCATATATGACTTCAATAGAAATTTCAGTTTTCTAATTTATAACTTGCACTTTGAAAACTCCATTTTATAGTTTTCCACTGATTTTCTTTCTAGGAATGGAGACTCCTGTTTTCTAAACTGGGGGATAAAAACAATTGTTCTCAGAATTCTATAAAGATTTTTTTTTTTTTTTAAATCAGTTTCTAAAAAAACGGAGATAAAAAATTAAAGAAAGCTTTATGCAACAAAATGCACCCTTAGTGATATCTTACCTTGCCCATATGAGTTATGTATTCGCAGTAACTGACCAGATGCTTTATCAATTTTGTTGGTATTTGGACATCAATGAGCTTGCCGTAAGATGCAGTGCCCTTAGATAAAAGGAACATAATTTAGTCTAAACTCGAAAGACAAAACTACAAAGCAAAATAAAGATTGGATGAAAATGGCCCTACAACCATCAGCTGAAATTGAACACATACCCTTAAGCATTGCAAATTAGGAAAATAAAGTAATAATTGCATATAATACATCTCTCACATACTGCAATTTAAAGAAAAGCACTAACCTATTGCTGTGCTGTGTGATGCAGACTTTTACTATTTTATTCGTTAGTTTTGCATTTTCATCGTAACACAGAACTGGCATAGTTCAGTTTAACAGGAAAAAAGATTGTTGCATATTTAACTGTCTTACTCAATTATTGCTATTTAACATTAACAAAAAAATATTACCTCAGACATCCTTTTTCTCTTCTTTCCTCTTGTCTCTGCAATACATAAACAGAAAAAAAATTCAAGTTTAACAAGGGCTAGCCATACACCGTCTCCACATACAAAAGAACAAGCAGCAAACTCTAAATTGATCAAAAGGGTAATGTTTCATGTTGGAAGTTAATGGCAAGTAATATAAAATAGTTTCAACAGTATAACTTTACTAACCATTGGGACTTTTGGGATTTTTCGGCTTTTTTAACAATGCACGCCCTGACATTGTGATCATATCCAGTGGAAGTTCTTTCTCCAGTACTTTCTGTTTTTCAAGATTTTCTTTGTTGTGCTTTAAAATACGTTTCTTCCCTACCCACTCATCCCATCTGTCAAATTAGTAGAGTCAACATGTAACGGTGAATCGGTGATCAGTGAAGGCTACTGTCAGTAAAATAGAAATTATTCAACTCAAAGTACAGAATACAACAACATTGGTCTAGAAAGAACACGAAAGATGTGCTCACTTTTTGTTCCAACCCTGCAATAAGCCAAAAAAAAGTACATGTTATTTGATCCCCACGAGGATGTTATATATATACAGACATTTGGAAAAGCCATTAGTAATAGAAGCATACAAACAAGTCTCAAATGCTAATGGGGCGCAATCTTTTTAATAAGAATTCTTTGGCTAATATTACTTACTTGATAATGAACAAAAAAGCGTGTCTCGCTGGAATCAACATCTAGAACCTGTTAGATTAGAATGCACCCCATGAGATGCTATCGTCATGGAAAGCTAACGGAAAATCGAAGAAGCATAGAGTCTAGATTGAAAAGCATAAGAAGGAATTCCAAATAGAGGAGCTATAATATTTTATGTACACCGGAAATCCATAATGCTAGAATCACATCCTTGAAATGTTTTGTCACGATTAAGGTTTTTGCAAATAGATGTTGTTGTAATCGACCAAAGAGATAATAATCTTTTATACATATTAAGTGTAGATTTAACTATGATGCACATTGAAGACACCATGCTAGCTCATTACGGCTGCAAAGTTACCAAAACTTTATGCGAAATTTAAACAATTATTACCTCATTCGACTAAATGATTAATCTTCAAAATGATCATATAAGAAACACCAGAAAGGCACTCCCACTGAACACTAAAGTCTAAACATAGTGGAGCGGCTCCAGTGGGGGGTTCGGTCGTGCTCCATTGAAATATGGAGCGGCTCCAGTGGGTGTCCCATATACCCATTTTTTTTTAAAGTCTAAACATAGTCTAGATCTAAAAGAAAAGTACGATTTGATTGTGTTTTAATTTTCTGTCATCAAGTTATACCATGGTATGAGACTACGAGGAACCAAGTTAAAGTGGCTTCAAGATCACGTGTAGATGTCTAGTTGCAGTATACGGAAAGTTCAGATACTCATGGCCTGCTGTATAGTCTCATCTTGTTGAGACCCAAAAGAACATTATAAATTACAGTAAAAGCAAATTATAGGGGACATCATTTTACATTGACAAACAACACGTGATGAAAGAACAAAACTATTTCAGTATTTTGCAACATCTTCCGATACTGACTGAAAGCAATATTGATATGCTGTCCTGCCCAGCTATATGTCCTGTTTAGTCGTCAAGGTAACATTTAAAGTACTAGCCTAGAGGATCACATATCTAGCTGATAATTGTGCCTAGAAAAATCCAATTATTGACAAGTTACACAGTTTGTCGTAAGTGTTTGACTATTAGCCAAACATCTAATATACCTCCTAATCATGATTAATGACATAATAATTTTTCTTTCTTGTACAACAGAATGTCTTTTCAGCTCCTTTTACTACTGAAAAGGGACGAACAAATGAGGTAGGTCCCGAAAGGCAAAACCATCAATCATTTCCTTATAGCCCAAATCCTTTTATCCTTTTAAGGTCTATTAGTGTCTTAACCTTATAATATCAAACATAAGCATATGATATCAGACTATTATGAAATCAAAGTTTAGTATTTACATACGACTAGCACTTCTGAATGTAATTAAATATACACAGGGGTTTATATCCTACATATCAACAATAGTGTGCGACTGTGCGTATATCATTTATATTGTTGCAGTCATTACGTCTATCATCTCGGATTGTATAACATTATATCTATTGTCTCAAAAACCCTTACATATTTTTCATGTGTACAAGTGGCCTCCCATATAAGTAACCTAAACAAGCCCTAAAGCATCACTGTATAAGTTACGACTAGCATATTGATCACCAAATACATTACCATATTATCGTTATATCAAATAAGTAATTCTATCTGTCTGCCTTTGTTTGGGCAAATTGTAGAAAACTGCAATGTACATATATCAAACTTCTAGTTAAGGTGTTTTCCCCTCGATTTAAGTTACCAAACTTTCAATTAAATAAAAGAGTTTGACCTGTTTCGTAGGTCACCATCAACAATATTATCAAAAATGAAACTACATATATAAATAATAATAACTCGAGCATCATAAAGTACTAAACAAATCATGAAGTCTTTTATTTTATTTTATTTATAAAAATTTGTGCAATTTACTCTTTGTTTCTTCTTTTTCATTGTTTGTAATTCATTTTACACTTCAATTGTTCTAATCGTTATAAACCAAAATTAACAAAACCTTAATAAGCAAAAGCTAAACGAGTACAAAATCAATTATCAATATGTAATCGCAAGTGAATTCTCATAACACACCTTGGCTTCGTAAATGTAACCACTATGATACGCTAAAACTTTCTCTCCTTTATGAAACGTAATCGATTTCAACGACTCATCGGCGTCGTACTTACTTCCGACATCAGTATCCGTTTCAGTAGCGGTATCGTTGTCGTCGGAGATAGTGACAGATGATTCATCATCGGTAGTTATATCAGTGTTTGAGCTTCGCATTTTTGTTGTACGTTTTTAAAGGAACGGTTGATAAACTATGATGAAATGTATAGCGGTGAACGGTGGTTCATTTGATCGGAATATTGATGACGGTGGTTCGATGATCGGCAATTTTATACCTGACCTTTTGGGGTTTTCAGGTTTTTGTTACGTTGTTTGTTTCGAATGGGAAAATTAGGCCCGCAATCGAACCAAACAAAAACACGTCTTTCCGTTTAAGTAAATATTAACTCTCTCACAGTCTCACTGTATATTTACAGCAAACAATTAATTTGGTCTAAATTTAGGGTAGGGATTTAAGGGGCCTACTATACATATCTCATTTTCCCATTTTTCCATCTCATACATCAATCATGTCATACTTTTTCTTTTTACTTTCTATCCCATACCCCTTCTTTTTCTAATTCATACCCCATCATTAGTGTAAAACTGAACTAGTTCTGAACTGGACGGGGACCGATATTAAAAAAGACCGAACTGAAAAAGGACTGAACTGAGCCCAGACTAGGCCCGAGGGTATGGGGGAGTAAAAAAGGGGTAGGAATAGAATTTCCCGGGATTTAAATAGCAGATTTTAGACCGATCAAATATTGATGTGGAGATGACAAGCGAGTTGGCGGATAACTTTTTAGAATAATGGGAGCGTAGGAAACGTGTGAAGAAACGCGAGTGAAAAGGGTTCGATGCAAGGGAAGAGCAGCAATGATTAAAATCTGATATATTCGGTGCTGAGGCTGAAAAATTTATATCATAAATAAATTAGGCTTCCTAAGCACCGATTAACCCACGATTCATTCGGTGCTGCGCGAATCCGGAATTTTATGGGTTTTAAGAGTTTTATTTTTATTTAATTAGTTTTAATATTGAATAAATATTAGGATTTTGTTTCCTAATCAAGTTACGAATTAGGAATAAAAAGATTTCTTCCACTTGAAGAAATTTAACCTTATAAATAGTAGATTTGTCTTTTATTGTTATTAACGCTTTTAATAATATTTTCTCTTTGAAATGGAGTTTTATCTCTTGTGATGTTTATTCCTCATTTATCTCCCTTGGATTAGGGTTTACTTCGCTTTTGTTCTGCGTCAGTTGGTATCTGAGCTCGTCAGAGACGGAGCTTGAATATATTGTTTGGGGCCGCCACAAACATATTGTTTGAGGCGACAAAAAATCATTTGATGTAAAATACCTATATATGTGAGCAAAGAACAATAATCTTTTTTTCACGCTAAACATGTACAAAATTAAATTTATGAATTGGTAGTAATCAATAAATATACTTACTTGCTTAGCTATATATATCCATTAACTAAATAAACAAATACACTTAAAATGATGGTTAAGAATACCGTCATGCATCAGAGCCTTGTATGAATTTTTATTGGCATATTTAATATCAATGAGAATTTGAAAAGGCAAAAACATATATAAATAAAAATGTTAATAATGGGGACTCGAACCTGCACCAAATACTAACTAATACTTAACTTTAAAAAGACGTTACCAACTTAGCTAAAACAAATCTATTGTAAATGTGTGTAAAATATTAAATACAACTCAAACTTTTGGGAGGGATAGGACCCCACCTAGCCCCAAAAAAGCTTCATCCCTAGAGCTCATTAGCATCCTGATGGCAATGATGGAGATGTTCTATCCAAATCCCTGTATCACAGGTGCGGTGGGATCTACTGAAGATTGGTTTTCCCAAATCAACAGGTTTACCACTGTTGTTGAAGAACTACGTTCCGTGATCGTAGGTGGTGTAAACAACCACGATAATTGCAAGGGTCGCAAACACGACAGTCGAATAATTCGTCCAACCATAGATGATTTGGATGAGAATCGTGCATGCAACCAAACCTCGTCCATCAATAGAAGACATATTGAATAATGGGAAGATAGAAAGAAGATAGAGGATCAATCACAAAGAAATGAGTTATTTCGATCGAAGTGCTTAGTCGGTAATACGATATATTCTTTGTTGATTGATAATTGTAGTATTAACAATTTGGTTTCAAGAAAATTGGTAAATTTTCTAAAATTACCAATGGAAATTTGTCCAACTGAAGATTACCAAGGTTGTAGGGTTCATGTGTCCATCGGGAAGTTCTATAAAACAAAAGTACTTTGTATTGTAGATGATATCGATGAATTTTTTCATATTCTGTTGGAAAAACCGTGGTGACATGAGATTGACGGTAAATTCAATTTAAAACGTAATTTATACCTTTTCTCATGGGAAGGGAAAAGGATCATATTGCCATAGTTCCAACCGAAGAAAAACCGCCAGTACCAAAATCTGAGGTTAGGATCGAGCAACACGTATTGAAGACCGAGGATGTTGGTGAACGAGTTGAGATTGAAACCCAAGAGCCTCAAGTTTGTGAACATGATCATAATGTTCAAGAAGATGGCAAGGATGTCTATAACTCAATAATTATATCGGAGGGGATGAGTGATTTTAGCATTGTGAAGAATCATGAAGTTGAAACTACAAAGTTCGAAGATAATGAAGGAACAAAGGTTTGTGATGTAAATCGTAATTTAAGCGTAATTAATCCAATTGGGAACCCAAATTTTTTACTGACATATAATGAGGAAAAAAAAGGTTACGATTAAAGAGTTGTTGATTCCCAAAGTTCCCGAAAACTCATCATTAAAAAAGAGTGTCTATCCTGAGAACTCGAGGACGAGTTCTTCTCAAGAGAGGGAGAATGATACGGAGGCTATAAACCAACATGTAGGTTCGTTTATGGATCATTGGGAATGTGGAAAACGGGTCAAGATAAAACATACACAAGAGTCTAAATTACAACCCCACGGGCACAACAATTATCCATGTGAACTCGGGGTCGAGTTCTTGTAACACCCCAAAATTCAAAAGTATTATTTTGGTAAAAGTAAAAATAATTTTTTTTAGTTATTATTATTTTAAGTGGTATAAAATAATGAAAACTGTGAATGATTTTTAAGTTCCATACAATGATAATTACTAGGGGTAAAATTTAATGAAACACTTATATATGTACGTACGCTTATATACATATCCATATTTCATCCCAAATACTTCAAGTAAGCTACGGAAAGAAATTGAACACGCTGGAACCAAAACCCCTTAACCAAAATCAGTTCGAGACACCAAATTGAAGCTAGAGAACTCGAATTTTTCATCGATTAATTATTATAAATTTGAGGTAATTATGATTCTTGTTCAATTTTGATTTAGAACTTTGAGTTTCATGGGGTTTGAGTAATCAATGACTTCTAAAACGAAATTAAGAGGTATTATGATTGAATTGTAGTGTGGAAGTGTAGAAATCAATGTTAGTAACACTAATTTCAATCTAATAGTGGATAATTCAAATTGCGTGACTAGTAATTAAGGTGGATTTTGTTTAAATGATTATGAATTGTTGTTAATTCACCTTAATTACTAGTTAGAGATGTTAGTGGAATGTTATTAGTAGAAATTGAGTTAGTGAATCAAGTGATTAATCACTTGAGTTAAAAGTGATCATGAGAATGATTATAGTTTTGTTGATAAAATAATATAATGAAGTAATAATCCAAGTAATCAAACTTTAAAAGTGATTATGGTGAAGTAATGATATTGTAGTAAATGGTTCTTCATAACCTTCAATTGGTTAATGTTGAATTATTATAAATTAGTGATCACCTATTTGAATTGTAGTTGAAAAGAAGTTATCATGATATTTAATCATGATTAAAGTGGTAATTCAAGTGATTAGATACTTAAGTTTAAAATGATCAATTCAATGGGTGGTGGATTGATGATTATGATTAGTTGATTATGATAATTGTTAGTTGTTAAATGTGTTGTTGTATTTATGTGTTACATGTTAGGTGATCAAAAGATATGGCATCAATAATCAAGTGTGAAATCGTATTATTTGCCTAAAAAGCAAACGTGAGTGATATGTGGGTTAAATGGGTAATGATTGTATGATTCCGTATTGCTTCCGAGCAAGAGGTTCATACAATCAAGTGGTGTATTATCTTGTTTCTAATTGTTGATTATTTACGTTGTTGATATGGCACATTATGTTGAATACGTGCTAAGATGATTAGTGTTGACAGAACTTGTTGATATGTGAAAGATTACGTGGAATTATGTGAAATCAGCATTTGTAGAGATTTGTTGTTGATCAGATCGCTAACTGCGATTAGCACATAGTTTGTTTCAGAATACGTGCTTGCACATGATGTTGTTGTAGTATGCATACTATTGGTCGCGGAACCGCGGAGAGTTTAGGTAACTGCGGTTAGCATAGAGTTGTGGACTTGGTATCCATATCGACGTGATATGGTACTAAGGTGCTTGTTTCTGACTTGGTATGCATATCGACGTGATATGATACTGAGGTGCTTGTTTCTATTGGCCGCTGATCCGCATAGAGAAATAAGTGATCTCTACAATTGCTCAGTAGTTATATGATTAAGCAAATATGTGTTGTTTATATTTGCTATATGTTGTTGTTTTGTGGATTATTCATTTAATTGCTCGTATGCTCACTAAGCGTTTTGCTTACCCCTTCAGTTGTTTTATGTTGTAGGTGTATGGTTCGGTTGAAACAATTGGATAAAATGAGTAAAATGTGATTGCTAGAAAGTAGTGTGGATTGAAGTTTGCTATTTGGTTAGAAAAGCTCTTCCTTCTTTTGAATTGTCGTTATGAATTGTCGTTGTATAATCGCCCAAAACTATACTATGATGACACGTGTGGAATAAGATTAAAGTGTTTAGTGAATTGTGGAAGTAGGCCTTTGACTTGGTAAAGTCAAAGTGGATAGTGGTCAAAGTCAAAGTTGAATGTTGTGGTGTCAAAATGGGTAAGAATCATGTTGTAAAGTTGTAAGATTTGTTAGATGTTAAAGTGTATGGTTTGGTGGAAATATGATTAAAATACAAAATGTTGAATTTGGTTGAATTGTGTGGTAATGAATCTTTAGTCACCTTTAGTTGTCAAAAGGAAATGAAATCTGAAGTTAAAAGATGAATGTGTTGTTGATTTGGTTAATGGGTCAAGAAAGTATCGAAATGGGTTATTAATGAGTTTATATACTAAAATGAGTTGAAGTGTAGTTGGTCATTATGGGTCATTGTTGTTAGAGTCAAAATGGTGATGGAAACATGTTGGTAGAAGGTCAAAGTCTGAAACCAAGTGGTTTGGAAACTTGGTTGATCTTAAAAGTGGTCCAAAATGATCATAAATTAGTCATACGTCCGAAATCCTCATTATTGTGAAATTTGAAAAAGTGTAAAAAGGAAAATCTTCATTTTGGTATAGTGGATGTGTTGGAATAGTATTCAATATCATAACTAATTGGTGAGACTATCAATAATGGTAAAGTCCTTTTTGGGTTGCCCTCAATAAACGGTCAAGAGAAAAATGAAGGATAATATTAATTGTATTAATATTATAATTGTTTGGTTAATTAATAAATAGTTTATTAATTTGAAAATCAAAAGTAATTAAATTTGGCGGAAGATTCCAGAAACTGGATCCAACCGCCGGTTTGATAGTCCAACTGCCGGTTGGGATTAGGGTTTCTAAGGCGGTGGAAGTCGCAGACTTGGAGTCCAAGACTGACAGCTCCAACCGCCGGTTGGAAGGTCCAACCGCAGGTTGGGAGTCGAATCTGGGGTTTCTTCCACAACTATAAATAGGGGCATCCTATACCTTCAATATACATCAAGTCAGATACGAATTTTCAAGGATTCCAAAAATTCGACTTTCTCTTTGTTTTTAGGTGTGAAGCATTAGAGGTATTCTACTTTGGGTACTTGCCTCCAAGTAACGAAACTCTGCTCATTGGTCTACGCGCGAGAAATAGGTTTTCTCTAAGGTTAGTGTTTTCCTTATTCTCTTTATCCAATTTGTTTATTGTACTATGTTGTTAAAGTTAAAGATCCCTTAGGGTTTTAGTTTCCTAATTGCCTTAGATTATTTAAATTTTTGTAATTCCGTTGCGTGTATAATAATCTAGTTAGGGAATAGAAAACCCAACAGTGTTATCAGAGCCATAGCTTAACAAATAGTAGCATTTAATTATCTGCAATAGTATGTAGGTAAAGACAAATTGGAAAGAGAATTATCTAAATAGGTAATATGCATTTACAGTTTAGATACTGATAAATTTAAATTGTTTAAAATAGACCACTCATTTTAAAAGGTTTAAAATAGGACCCTAAACTTCAAGAGATATTATATGTATAATATGATATATATATATAAAATTAAAGTCTAAATACATCGTCAGTCAATTGATAAATCGACTCACCCATGAGGAACAAACTATAAGAGATGTATAAGGCGGGTCGCTTAGCTTCCCTAAAGAAGTCAGGTTTTTAATAGGCTTCGCGCTGACCTGCTTCTCCACTTCTTTGTGCATTCGATGGAGCTACCGAGGACTTTTGATAGGATGATGTCAAGATTAAAAATAGACTTAAAATAGTAAAACAAAATCCCGTTTTAGCTATAGGAAATGATGAATAGTATGCTAACCCATGAAATCCGCACATCTCTCGTATGAACTGTTAATGGAGCGTGTGTGGTTTACCGACACATTAATATGAGGACATAATGATAGGTGATTGAGACTCGCGATTCTTGAGCGTACTCGAGCCGGGGATCACGCGGGGTTTGCATGGTTAATTCACCATCTTGTTCATGATCCTCGGCATACCAGTCATGAATAGTAGATGTGCATAACCGAGATTAACATGCCATTGATAGAAATCAATGAATCTCAAAGATCTAGGAGTTTTATTGAAATGAAATAGATAAAAGTATTTTAGTTATATGATTACGGCGATCCTTTTCATAAAACTGAAAATATAGATCCTAGCCTTAATTTAGAAAATTGGGTAAATAATTAAGGAATATTCAAACTAACTAAAACTGTTTTATCTCATAGATGGCTAATTTAAATGGTGCAAATCCTCACATCCCCAATCCCGCAAATAACTCGAACTTCTCACTACTCTCAGTTCTTGGGAGGGAAAGACTAACCAGTCCAAATTATATGGACTGGATGCGTAACCTAAGGTTTACCTTGAGGTACGAGAACAAAGAGTATGTTCTCGATGAGCAGATTTCCATAATTGATGAAGAATCAACCCAAGAGGAGATTGAGGCACACCGGAAACATTATGATGATGCGAATAAAGTGTCTTGTATCATGGCATTTTCCATGAGCCCTGAACTGCAAAAGACTTTTGAAAATACTTGGGCTTATGAAATGAACCAACAACTGAAAGAAATGTTTCAGGCTAAGGTAAGCAAAGAATGCCTTGATGTGGTGAAATCCCTCATGGCTTGCAAGCCCAAACCTGGAGTTTCTATCCGTGCTTTCGTCTTAGAGATGAAAGGGTACTTTGATAGGTTAGAATCATTGAACATGGTATTTGACACAGAGTTTTCCATCGCCATAATTCTATCCAGTTTGCCAGCTGTCTACAACCAGTTTGTAATATCATATCAGATGAATATGAATGAGAGGGAAGGCTCAATTATGGAACTACACAATTTACTGCAAACTGCTGAGCAAGGAATCAAGAAAGATGATGTGTCCTCTGGCTCAGCAGCTCCTGTGTTGACTGTTGGTCAAAGTACAAAGAAAAGGAAAAGGTCAAATTGGAAAAGAAAGACTGCTGATGGAAAGTCCATTCGTAGGTCTAAGAAAGGGACCGATTCTTAAATTGCATCTGTTAGTGACCTAAAGGAAGCAGTGTGCTTCTACTGCAACACAAAGGGGCATTGCAAGCGTAACTTCCCAAAGTACCTGAAGGACCTTAAAGATGGAAAGGTCGAAAAGAGTATTCACTCAGGTATGTTTATGATCGAACTCCATAATACCACAACTACTAATTCATGGGTACTGGATACAGGGTGTGGTAATCACATTTTCACTGTATTGCAGGGGCTAAAGGAAAGTAGAAGTGTGAATCATGGAGAGCTCAACTTGGTTATGGGAAACAAAGGAATTGTACCTGTGACGAAGATTGGAAGATTTGAGCTCATGCTGAATTCTGGAGTTAGGATAGATTTAAATAATTGCTATTATTCGTCAGAAATGACTAGAAACATTATTTCATTTTATGCTTTGTTTAAACGTGGTTATCATTTTTCTTTTGATAATGGAAATGGAGATATTTTGGTTTATTTAAATGATTATTTTATTTTTAAAGCTTCTCCTTGCAAAGGCATATATGAAAATATTGAATGTGTTAGCAATGTTATTTTAAATGTTGATTCGTCTAAAGAGCTTGATAAATCCAAGTTGTGGCATTGTCGTCTAGGGCACATAAACAAGAAACGCATCGCCCAACTCCAAAAGGATGGAGTGTTGGAATCATTCGACCTCAAATCGGATGATGTATGCGAATCTTGTTTATTAGGCAAGATGACTAAATCACCATTCACTGGATCGTGTGAAAAAGGTGAAGGACTATTGGATTTGGTACATACAGATGTATGTGGACCATTCCAATGTGCTACAAAAGATGGAAATAGATACTATGTTACATTTACTGATGACTTCAGTAGATTTGGACATGTTTATCTGATCAAACATAAGTCGGATACCTTTGAGGTGTTCAAAAGATATCAAAGCGAAGTAGAGAATCAACTAGGCAGAAAGATAAAGGTTCTCTGATCCGATAAGGGAGGAGAATACCTTTGTATCGAATTCCTCGATCATCTTAAAGATTGTGGAATAGTTTCACAATTGACTCCTCCTAGAACATCACAGCTTAATGGTGTTACTGAGAGGAGAAACAGAACTTTGTTAGACATGGTTCGATTTATGATGAGTCGAGCAACACTTCCGATAAGTTTATGGGGTTATGCATTAGAAACAGCCGCCCATATCTTAAATCAAATACCCACTAAGAAAGTTTCAAAGACACCTTATGAGATGTGGAATGGAAAGAGACCTTCTCTTGGTCACATCAAAATCTGGGGTTGTGAAGTTTACGTTAGACGGGAAACTCAGGACAAACTAGACTCCAGATCTGAAAAGTGTCTTTTTGTTGGTTATCCACAAGAGTCGTTTGGATATTTGTACTACAGACCTAAGGATAATGTGGTCTTTGTAGCTCGAAGAGGAGTGTTCCTTGAGAGAGAAATGATATCTAAAGAGAACAGTGGGAGTAAAATTGATCTTGAAGAAATTCAAGAATCTACCGATGAAGAACCTATAATAAACACTGACGTTCAACAAGAGGTGGAGACACCTGTTGAACCTGAAGACATATCCTTACCCGTTCGCAGATCTAGTAGAGTTAGCAATCCTCCTGAGTTCTATTATGGTTACCAAATAGAAGAAGATGATAAGATAAGTGATAGTACACTAGGTGAATTAGATGAGCCTACTAACTACAAGGAAGCGATGGTAGACCCTGAGGCTGCTAAGTGGAAGGAAGCTATGAAAAGCGAAATTCAGTCCATGTATGACAATCAAGTTTGGAATTTGGTAGACACTACACCCGGTCTTAAGACGGTGGGTTGTAAGTGGATCTTCAAGAAGAAGACAGATATGGATGGGAAAGTACACACTTATAAAGCTAGGTTGGTAGCGAATGGCTATACTCAAACCTATGGGATTGATTATGAGGAAACCTTCTCACCAGTAGCTAAGATTAAGTCAATTAGGATTATGATAGCCATAGCTGCATTTCATAACTATGAAATTTGGCAGATGGATGTCAAAACCGCTTTCCTTAACGTGAAACTGACAGAGGATGTGTTCATGACACAACGTACCGGAAGGTTTTGAAAATGCAAAATATCCTAATAGAGTGTGCCAGCTTGAAAAGGCCATTTATGGACTTAAACAAGCCTCTCGTAGCTGGAATCTCTGCTTCCATGAGAAAGTCAAAGAGTTTGGATTTTCTAGAAGTGAAAATGAGCCCTATATATATGTCAAGTTCAGTGGGAGTATTGTAGTATTCTTAGTATTATATGTGGATGATATACTGCTCATAGGAAATGATATCCTAACTTTACAAGGTGTAAAAGAATGGTTGGGAAAATGTTTCGCTATGAAAGATCTTGGTAATGCAGCATATATCCTTGGTATAAAGATTTATAGAGATAGGACAAAACGCCTCATAGGACTCAGCCAGAATACGTACATAGATAAAATATTGAAAAGATTCAATATGGAAAATTCTAAGAAAGAGAACTTACCCTTGAATCATGGCATCAAGATCAGTAAGGATCTGTGTCCAAAGTCTGTGCAAGAATTGGACAGAATGAGTCGAATACCATATGCTTCGGCTGTAGGATCGATCATGTATGCCATGACATGTACAAGGCCTGATGTCTCATTTGATTTGAGCTTAGTGAGTCGACATCAGCAGAACTCTGGTGAAGGTCATTGGACAGCTGTAAAGAACATTCTCAAGTATTTGAGAAATACTAGAGACAGGTTCTTGGTTTATGGTGGAGAAAAAGAACTCATAGTAACGGGTTATAATGACGCTAGTTTTCAAACAGACAGAGATGATTGTCATTCACAGTCTGGTTGGGTATTCTTACTGAATGGGGGAGAGGTAACATGGAAAAGTTCTAAGCAAGATACAGTGGCAGACTCCACATGTAAGTCTGAGTACATTGCGGCTAGTGAAGCGGCAAAGGAAGCTATCTGGATGAGGAATTTCATTGAAGATCTTGGAGTTGTTCCAACAGTACAAGATCCTATTGCTATATTCTATGATAATGAAAGTGCAGTCGCCTTGAGTAGAGAACCCAATGATCACAAAAAGTCAAAGCACATTGAAAGGAAATACCATTTTGTCCGAAAGAAAGTCGAACAAGGACATGTGATTGTGAAGAGCATAAGATCAGAAGAAAATCCAGCTGATCCATTCACAAAGCCTCTAGGAAAGTCCAAGCACGATGAACATGCTAGGAGCATAGGTTTAAGAGATAATGAAAAGTTCTAGTTGTTAGTTTGAATTTGAAACGTTATAAACGATGATGGAAACTGTAATAGACTTGGTAATTAATAATGGAGATTTTTAATTGGAAGGAGTTCTACCATTTACTATTGTTTGTCATTGTGTTTCAGTTTTGCATGTTTAGACACCACTTCCAGAGTAATAAGTTCTTACTCAAACCTCCTCAGTCGATCACACTATAGGAAGTATGTGGTGAATTAAGACTGTCATGGAGTGTTAGTAGATGTCTATGGAGATTAGACATGGCATGGAGATTGCTGCAACACTCATGGGTACTTAATGGGGATTTAAGTATAGGAGAAACCCACACTTAAAGAGATCACTTCATGGATTAAATCACGAGTGATTTTAAGATGATAATATCTTGTATTCTTAAAATGGAGATACATGAGTATCTAGTTCTTCAAGTCTGTTATACTTTAGTCTATTCAAACGCTGTACGTAAATGCCAGTTATAAAGGGTATGCTAGGTATGATATGATGAGTTGACTAGTGCTATGTAGTCGATATTTATTTGTTCCTTTTGCCTAAAATGGAAAAGAGATATCATTGGCCCTCTGATGATTAAAGTTTGACTCTAAAGTGCTAGGCCTGCCCGAGACTAAGTTGATAGTTCAGTAGTCTCATATAGTCAATATAATCGAAAATCATAAAACATATATGAATCTTGTGATTGATTAAATTCCATGTCTCGGTTCATACGATATCGTGAAACAAAGGAATGGTTGATCACTTATCTAAAGGACTAACTCTAAGATATGATTTAGAGTTCGGCAGTTGCGATGGATGGCACACTTTACATAGTTAATGAGATATAGGCTTAAGACCAATAGTAGTTGATGATTTTTCCTAGTGGGAGACTGTTGGAATAGTGTCCAATATCATAACTAATTGGTGAGACTATCATTAATGGTAAAGTCCTTTTTGGGTTGCCCTCAATAAACGGTCAAGAGAAAGATAAATGATAATAGTGATTGTATTAATATTATAATTGTTTGGTTAATTAATAAATAGTTTATTAATTAGAAAATCAAAAGTAATTAAATTTGGCGGAAGATTCTAGAAACTGGATCCGACCGCCGGTTGGATAGTCCAACCGCCGGTTGGGATTAGGGTTTCTAAGGCGGTGGAAGTCGCAGACTTGGAGTCCAAGACTGACAGCTCCAACCGCCGGTTGGAAGGTCCAACCACCGGTTGGGAGTCGAATATGGGGTTTCTTCCACAACTATAAATAGGGGCATCCTATACCTTCAATATACATCAAGTCAGATACGAATTTTCAAGGATTCCGAAAATTCGACTTTCTCTTTGTTTTTGGGTGTGAAGCATTAGAGGTATTCTACTTTGGGTACTTGCCTCCAAGTAACGAAACTCTGCTCATTGGTCTACGCGCGAGAAATAGGTTTTCTCTAAGGTTAGTGTTTTCCTTATTCTCTTTATCCAATTTGTTTATTGTACTATGTTGTTAAAGTTAAAGATCCCTTAGGGTTTTAGTTTCCTAATTGCCTTAGATTATTTAAAATTTTGTAATTCCGCTGCGTGTATAATAATCTAGTTAGGGAATAAAAAACCCAACAGGATGTGCCTGCAAAATTTCAGGTCATAACTCTTAATGAGTAAAAAGTTATGCACATGCAAAGTTGTTATATTTAATGAGTTTGGTACAGGCCTGGAATTGGTAAGAACTACCCAGCTGGTACTAATGGTACCCGGCTGGTAGAAGTTATTTAAAACGAGAGTTTGGTTCTGTTACTGAATTTTGATTTTTACCCGACTGGTACCATAATAACCCGACTGGTACCAGAAGTACACGGCTGGTACCAAGCCGGATTTGAAGTTTTTGTTTTCTAAAGCTTGTTTTAATTGTATAACATTAGTAACAATCAAACATATATACGTAGGAGTTGTGGGACATTGTTATGAGTATAAAAAAAATATTTTTTTTGGGCGTTTCAGTTCTTTTTAAGTGAAGGGGAATGATACGGACATGATAAACGAGTTAGCGGATAACTTTTTCGATCACTGGAAGAGTGGGAAACTGTTGGAAATAGTGTCCAAGGTCATAACTAATTGGTAAGACTATTCTAAAGGTATAGTCCTTTTTGGGTTGCCCTCGATGAACAGTAAGAAAAACAATAAGAGAGATAATATTAATTAGAATTAATATTGTAAGTTAATTATTTAATTTGTTAATTTATCAAAGTTTTATCAAAGTTGATAAATTAATTAGAAGCTAAAAGAAATTAACAGAAACAATAAAGAATATTTAGTTTGTTTATTAATTGAATATTAATATGAAACAAAATGGAATATTCTGGAAAGCGTATCCAACCGGCGGTTGGAAGGTTCAACCGGCGGTTGGAGGTTAGGGTTTTGTAAGTCGGTGACAAGTATCATCACTTGGGCAGGAATCAAGTTCAACTGGCAGTTGGAGGACGAATTCAGTTGTCCCACATCGGCCAGAGGATGAAACCACGGGGTTTCCTTTCCCCTATAAATAGAGGCCTTCCCTAAGCTTTCCAATCATTCCAGATCCGAATTTAATTTGGTTCTTTCTCTCTTTCTCATTCCTAATCCTTGTAAGAGTCTTTACAACTTAGAGTCGGGACCCTAGGATTTGGAGTTTCTCTTAGTTTACGGGTGTGAAGCATTAGAGGTGTTCTATTTTGGGCACTTGCCATCCAAAGCATGGAAGGTCGAGCAAGGAGTCTGCATGAAGGTTCTGCAAGGTGGTCTGCGAATGAGAAATTGGTTTTCTCAAAGGTTAGTATTTTCTCATTTATCTATTTATTATGTATTATCGCTTTCATTTATTAAGTCAAGGTTACTAGGGTTTAATTTCCTAGTTGTTCTAGATTAATTGTTATTTTCCGCTGTATAAGTTAATCTAGTTACGGAATAGAAAACCCAACAGTGGTATCAGAGCCATAGCTTAATATTGTTAGCAATACAAAATGTAGATAAAATGTATTTGGAAATAGAATTGTTTTTATTTTGTCCAAATAACTAAATTAAGTATACATGTATAATAGATTTATATATGTATACAGTTAATTTATTTACTAATCAGACATTAGTATTTTAATGGTTTAAAATATACGCTCAATTTTAAAATGTTTTAAAAATAGAACCCTGAATTTTAAATGTTTAAGAGAGACCTTATATGTAATATGATTTATATATATGTATCATTTAAGTCTAAATACATCATCAGTCAATTGATAAATCCGCTCACCCATAGTGAACAAATTATAAGAGAGGTATAAGGCGGGTCGCTTTGCTTCCCTAAAGGAGTAGGTTTTTAATAAGCTTCGCGCTGACCTACTTCTCCGCTTCTTTGTGCGTTCAATGGAGCTACCGAGAATTTTTGATAGGATAATGTCAAGATTAAAAGTAGGCTAAAAATAGTAAAACAAAATCCCGTTTTAGCTATAGAAAAATGTGAAAAGTATGCTAATCCATGAAAACCGCACATTTCTCATATGGACTGTTAATGGAGCGTGTATGGTTAACCAGCACATTAATATGAGGACATATTGAGGGGTGATGTGGGACTCACGATTCTCGAGCGTACTCGAGCCGGGCACCACGCGGGGTTTGCATGGTTAGTTCATCATCTAGTTCATGATCCTCGGCATCCCGGTCATGAATGGTAGATGAGCATAACCGAGATTAACATGCCATTGATAGGTATCAATGAATCTAAAAGATCTAGGAGTTTCATAGAAATGAAATAGACAAAGGTATTTTGTTATATGATTACGGCGACCCTTTTCATAAAACTGAAAATATAGATCCTAGCCTTAATTAGAGATTGGGTAATTAATTAAGGAATAATCAGACTAATTAAAATAGTTTTTATCTCAAAAATATCTGTTGAAAATGGTAATAATCCTCTCATTCTCAATTCCACAAATAACCTAAACTTCTCACCACTCTCAGTTCTTGGGAGGGAAAGGCTTACCAGTCCAAAGTATATGGGCTGGATGTAAAACCTTAGGGTCCACTCTAAGGTACGAGAGCAAGGAGTATGTTCTCGATGAGCAAATTCCCACTAATGATAATGAATCAACCCAAGAGGAGATTGAAGCTCACCGGAAATATTATGATGATTGATACTAAGTTTTGGTCAGCATAATTCTGTCCGGTCAGCCAGCTGTCTACAAATAGTTTGTAATCTCATGTCAAATGGTTTTGAATGAGAAAGAGACCTCTATAATGGAACTCCCAAAAGTAGCTGACCAACCAAGGGATCAATAAGATTGATGTGCCCTCTACTCAGCAGCTCCTGTGTTTTCAATTGGTCATGATGCAAAGGAAAGGAAGAGATCTGGAATAGCTACGAATGGAAAGTCCAATCGTGGGGCTAAGAGAAAGATTGATTCTGAAATTGCACCAGCAATGATCTAAAGGAATCAGTGTGTTATACTGCAACACAGAGGAGCAATAGAAGCGTTGCTGCCCAAAATATCTGAAGGACCTTAAAGACAGTTGGGTCAAAAAGGATTCAGGTATATAAATGATCGAACTCCACAAAACTACGACTTCTAATTCGTAGGACTTGAATACAGGGTGTGGTACTCACATTTGCACTGTATTGCAAGACCTAAAGGAAATAAGAAGTTTAAAGCATGAAGAGCTCAACTTAATCATGGGAGATAAGGGAGTCACGCCCATTGGAAAGTTTGAGCTCATGCTAGAATCCGGAGTTAGGATACATTTAAATAATTGCTGTTATTCATCAGAAATGACAAGATGAATTCATTTCATGTTTGGTTGAAGAGAATTATCAATTTTCATTTGAAAATGAAAATGGTGATAAAGCGTCTACTTGCAAAGGCATATATGATAATGTTGAATATGTCAGCAAAGGAATTTAAATGATGGTTCGTCTAAATAGCTTGATAAATCCAAATTGTGGCAATATCGTCTAAGGCACGTAAACAAGAAAAAATATCGCCCAAACTCCAAAAGTACGGAGTGTTGGAATCATTCGACCTTAAATCGGATGATGTATGCAACTCTTGTTTATTGAGCATGATGACTAAATCACTATTCACATGTTATATGAAAGAAGTGATGGATTGTTCGACTTGGTATACATGGATGTATGTCGACCATTCCGATGAGCCATAAAACATGGAAATAGCTACCATGTTGCTGATTACTTCAGTAGACATGGATATGTTTATCTGATTAAACATAAGTCAGACACTTTTGAAAGTTCAAAAGGTGTTAGGACCAAAATAGAGAACCAAACGGGCAGAAAGATAAAGGTACTCCGATTCGAAAGGGGAGAAGAAGACCTTAGTATCGAGTTTCTTGATCATTATAGATATTGTGGAATAGTTTCACAAATTAACTCCTCCTAGAACACCATAACTAAATGGAGTAGCTGAGAGGAGAAGTAGAATACTGTTAAACAAGGTTCAATCAAAGATGAGTAAGGTAACACTTCTAATAAGCTTATGGGGTTAGGCATTATAGACAGTCGCACATATCTTAAAATCTAATACACCAAGAAAGTTTCAAAGATGACTTATGAGATGTGGAAGAGAAAAGGTTCTTCTCTTGGGCACATCTAGATCTAAGGTTGTGAAGTTATCGTTGGACAAGAAACTTAGCACAGACTAGAAGCTGGATCTAAAAAGTATCTTTTCATCGGTAATCCACAGAAGTCGTTTAGATATTTGTTGCTCAGAAGGGAATGTTTCTTGAGAGAGAAATGATATCTAAAAAGGACAGTGGGAGTACAATTGATCTTGAAAAGATTCAAGGATCGACCGATGACGAAACTATGGTAAACACTGACACTCAACAAGAGGTGGTAACACCTCTTGAACTTGATGACATATCTTTTCCCGCTCGCAGTTGTAGAGTTAGCAAACCTCCTCAGTTCTATTATGGTTTCCATAAAGAAGAACAGGATAAGATTAGTAACAGTACACCAATTGAATTAGATGAGTCTGCTAACTACAAGGAAGCGATGGCAGGCCCAAGTGGAAGGAAGCTGTGAAAAGTAAGATTCAGTCTATGTCTGACAACCAAGCTTGGAATTTGGTTGGCACTACACTCAGTCTCAAGATGGTGAGTTGTAGGTGTATCTTTAAGAGGAAGATAGACATGGATAGGAAGTACACACTTATAAAGCTAGGATAGTAGCGAAGGGCTATACTCAAACCTTCGGGATTGATTATGAGGAGACCTTCTCACCAATAGCTGAAACAAAGTCAATTAGGATATTGCATACAATAGCTGCATTTCATGGTTATGAAATTTGGCAGATGAATATCAAAACCACTTTCCTTAACAGGAAACTGACAGAGGATGTGTTTAAGGCACAACCGGAAGGTTTTAAAAATGCAAAGTATCCTAATAGAATGTGTAAGCTTCAGAAGGCCATTTATGGACTTAAATAGGCTTTTTGTAGCTGGAATCTCTGCTTCCATGAGAAAGTCAAACAGTTTAGATTTTCTAGAAGCAAAGATGAGTCCAGCATATGTGTCAAAGTCAGTGGGAGCATTGTAGTCTTCCTGGTATTATATGTGAATGATATAATACTCATAGGAAATGTAATCCCAACATTACAAGGTGTAAAGAGTTGATTGGGAGAACATTTCGCTGTGAAAGATTTGAAAGATACAATATATTCTTGGTACAAAGATTTACAGAGATATGTTGAAAATGTCTCAAAGGACTTAACCAGGACATGTACTTAGAATGAAATTTTGAAAAGTTTTTAAAATGGAGAGTTCTGAGAAAGGGAATCTACCCTTACATCATGGCATAAAGATTACTAAAAGATTAGTGTCCAAAGACTGCACAAGATTGGACTAAATGATTCGAGTCTCATAGGCTTCGGCTATAGGATCGATCATACATGCCATGAAGTATACAAGACCCGATGTCTCATTTGCTTGAAGCATAGTGAGTCGATATCAGCAGAATCCTGGTAAAGGTCATAAAACAGCTATAAAGAATATTCTTGAGTATTTGAGAAATACTAAAGACAGGTTCTTAAATTATGGTGGAGAAGAGAAACTTAGAGTAACGGTTTATATTGATGTAAGTTTACGAACAGACAGAGATGATGGTCATTCACAGTCTGGTTGGGTACTCTTATTAAATGGGGGAACGATAAGTTTGAAAAGTTCAAAGCAAGATACAATAACAGATGAAATCTGAGTGTATTGAAACTTGCGAGACTTCAAAGGAAGTCATATATGTGAGGAATTTCATTGGTGATCTTGGAGGTGTTCCAATAGTTCGAATCCCATTGAAATATTTTTTGATAATGGAAAGTCCAAAGCACATTGAAATAAAATACCATTTTGTTCAAAAGAAGGAAACATGATTGTGAAGGACACACGATCAGTAATATGCTAGGTGCATAGGTTTACGAGATAAAGTTTTAGTTGTTAGTTTGATTTTGAAACATTACAAACAATGATGGGAACTAGAACAAACTTGGTGATAAATGATGGAGATTATTCATTGGAAGGAGTTCTACCAATTACTATCGTTTATCATTGTGTTTCAGTTTAGCATGTTTAGACACCACTACAGAGTAATAAGTTCTTACTCAAAACTCCTCAGTCGATCACACTATAGAAAGTATGTGGTGAATTAAGACTGTCATGGAGTGTTAGTAGATTGTCTATGAAGATTAGACATTGTGTAACACCCCCAGAATTCGTTTAGCGGAAGCATTTTAGTTTAAGTACTGGGGTGTCACAATAATAAAGCATGCATACGTATCAGAGCTTATGATTACAACAGAACAATATATAGTAAGATGCCAAAAATTATTAATTACAAAGTTTACGACTCCTCGAATCGTATAAGTTAAAAGTAATAAGTTTACAAAAGTAGATTTCTGAAATATGACTAAAGCATTTCAGTTATACTAAAGAAATCCATGTGTTTCCAAAAAGTTGGCATCCTAACTTCAAGGGTCGCCTAGTTCTCCATGTGTGTTGGCGATTCTTATATGCGCAGCTAATTCCCTGAAAAACATAGTAAAAGTCAACAACTAGGTTGAGTGAATTCACAGGTTTTATGTTTACACAAGTTATATCAAGTTTATAGTACAGTTGTTATCCAAATCCGTTCGCAAATAGTATTGCCATAATAGTCGAGAATAAGTTTAGTGGAATGTTATTCAAATGCAAGTTTAGTGGGTTGTTCGCCCAAAGTACCAGTTTAGTGGGTTGTTCGCCCAAAGTATAAGTTTAGTGGGTTGTTCGCCCAAAATGTCAGGTTAAACATGTGCTGGTCGTTCTCCAGCGATTTACAAACAGTACCGGTCGTTCTCCGGTTAATACGCACGGGTCGTTCTCCCGTCCAAACACTGCTGGTCGTTCTCCAGCGAATTACAGTACCGGTCGTTCTCCGGTTAATACGCATGGGTCGTTCTCCCATCCAAAGACGCACGGGTCGTTCTCCCGTCCAGTGGCCAGTCGTTCTCTGGCACTAAAATACGTAGCAGGTCGTTCTCCAGCATTTACACAAAAGTACCGGTCGTTCTCCGGTATACCAAATAAGTTTAGTAGTTTTCAGTCGTTTGCAAAACAGTTTACCGGTCGTTCTCCGGTCTAGTTAAAACAGTTTGTCGAATAAGTTATCCCATTTGTTCAGTGTATCAGTATGAAAATGTTATTTCATAAACAAAGTTCGTACAACAGTTCAATAGTTCAAAGTACTCTAACAGTTTGAGTAAAACACGTATGATAAACAATCATGTAAGTAAAAGCAGTTATGGCAATAAGTAAAACAGTTGACTACGTTTTCCACCCCCGTTCAAAAGCAGTTAAATTAGTAAAAGTAGGGGCTGTGAACTCACCTGTTGAGTTTAAGTAGTTGTGCGAGCGCTAGCAAACCTAAGCCCAAGTACGGTCTGAAATCTCCTAACGTCCTAAACGTACGAGATTTAATAAGTATGTGGATGTCTAAACTAATCATCCATGCTAGTGTTTGTACAACCAAGTCACGTCCAAATTGTTCGTTTAATGTTTATGTTTGTATTTCGTTGTTTGTGAAAATGTATACGACTCGTTGGTGAAAGTTTGAAATCAACATTTCGATAAAACAAGTATGTTTGAATTGTTTGTAAGGCTCGTGAATCGAATTTGTATAAAGATATGCGTTTCCGGTTAGTTCGACACTTAGTGAAAACAAGTTTTTAAACTTCCTGTTTTTAGCGACGTAAGGTGCGACGCTGGGTTGTTATGCGACGTAGGGTGCGACGTACGGGTCTACGTCGCATTCAGGTTTTGCGACGTCATGGGTTGCGTCGCATAGGCGACGCTCGCAATTTAATGCGACGTAGTGGTCTGCGTCGCTATGTGCGACGTAAGGAAGGGTAATGCGACGTAAAGGCCTACGTCGCAGTACTGTTTTCGGTCCCAATGCGACGTAGTCGCCTGTTCGACGAACAACGAGAAAAAGTCGGATTTTTGGTTGATTTGGAACGTTTTCGGTTGTATAAAACACTAAAACATGTTATTCTAAGTATGTTAAACACTAAGTAGCAATTATAACTTGGAAATCTAAAGATTTGCGGGATTTGTCGGAAACTTACGGGTGTCGGATTTGAAATCCGAAAAGATGGAAAGATAGATCGTAGTCTCGTGGTCGTTTTTCTCTATTTTGTTTGTTGATTCGGCGTCGTTTGATGGTAGTTTTGTGGTGATTTGTGTGGTGGTTTTTGGTAGGTGGTGGTGAAAGTAGAGAGAAAAAGAGAAAGATAGAGAAAGAGGATGAAAAGGAAATGAAAGAAAATGAGGAGGTGGGAGGTGGTTTTGTTCCACTTTCTGCCTCCGTGGTTACACTCCGTGTTTGTTTACCCGATCGCTAAATGTTATTTTATTTTAACTAATATGTTTTTAATTACATTTTTCATTATATTTTAATTGGGCTCTTTTTATGAAACTAAATTAATAAATTTTATAAATCTCAAATCTTGTTTTATTTTAATTTATACAAGTTAAAGTTCCGCGTTCTAAAATAATATGTAAATATTATCGACATAATATTTAATTGTTAACTACGTTATTTAATAATTTCGTTTTATTAAATAATTTTTGTTCACCAACAGTCGTATATTTTTGTCGCGTTTGTTTTCAAATTGTTCTGTACGTAATTACAACTAATTACGAATACGTAATACTGCGCGTACTAACTAGTTGGGCTATGCTAGGCTTACCTCTAAAATGTGTTGTGAATTCACTCAAGTAGGGAATTAGCCTAATAATGCAAGTGATTAATATAATTAATCGCGTTTAAATTTGCGAGGTGTTACACATTGCATGGAGATTGCTACAACACTCATGGGTACTTAATGGGGATTTAAGTATAGGAGAAACCCGCACTCATGGAAGTTACTTCATGGATTGAAATCACGAGTAACTCTGAGATGATAATATCTTATATTCTTAAAATGGAGATACATGAGTTATTAGTTTTCAAGTCTGTCATACTTTAGTTTATTCAAACGCTGTGCGTAAATGCCAGTCATAAAGGATACGTAGGTATGACATGATGAGTTGACTAGTGCTATGTATGCGAAATTTATTTGTTCCTTTTGCCTAAGAGGAAAAGCGATATCCATGGGCCCTCTGATGATTAAATGTTGACTCATAAAGTGCTTGGCCAAGCCAGGACTAAATTGATATGTACAATTCAGTAGTCCGATATAGTCAAATTGATCGGAAATCAAAAGATATAATCTTGAATATGGAGATTGATTAAATCCATGTCCCAGTTTCATACAATATATGAAACAAAGGAATATATGATAACTTATCTAAAGGACTGTCACTGGATATGATCAGAGTTCGGCAGATGCATTGGATGACACTCTCTACTTAGGATAGAGACGGACCAATAGTAGTTGATGACTTCTCAAAGTGGGAGACTGTTGAAAATAGTGTCCAAGGTCATAACTAATTGGTAAGACTATTCTAAAGGTAGAGTCCTTTTTAGGTTGCCCTCGATGAACAGTAAGAGAAACAATAAGAGAGATAATATTAATTAGAATTAATATTGTAAGTTAATTATTTAGTTTGTTAATTTATCAAAGTTTTATCAAAGTTGATAAATTAATTAGAAGCTAAAATAAATTAACAGAAAGAATAAAGAATATTTAGTTTGTTTATTAATTGAATATTAATATGAAACAAAATGGAATATTCTGGAAAGCGTATCCAACTGGCGGTTGGAGGTTAGGGTTTTGTAAGTCGGTGACACGTATCATTACTTAGGCAGGAATCAAGTTCAACCGGCGGTTGGAGGCTCCAACCGGCGGTTGGAGGACGAATTCAGTTGTCCCACATCGGCCAGAGGATGAAACCATGGGGTTTCCTTTCCCCTATAAATAGAGGCCTTCCCTAAGTTTTCCAATCATCCCAGATCCGAATTTAATTTGGTTCTTTCTCTCTTTCTCATTCCTAATCCTTGTAAGAGTCTTTACGACTTAGAGTCGGGACCCTAGGATTTGGAGTTTTTCTTAGTTCATAGGTGTGAAGCATTAGAGGTGTTCTATTTTGGACACTTGCCATCCAAAGTATGGAAGGTGGAGCAAGGAGTCTGCGTGAAGGTTCTGCAAGGTGGTCTACGAATGAGAATTTGGTTTTCTCAAAGTTTAGTATTTTCTCATTTATCTATTTATTTTGTATTATCGCTTTCATTTATTAAGTCAAGGTCCTTAGGGTTTAATTTTCCAGTTGCTCTAGATTAATTGTTATTTTTCACCTGCATAAGTTAATCTAGTTAGGGAATAAAAAACCCAACAGAAACATGTTAAGAAACGCGAGTGAAAAGGTTTTTATGTAGGGGAGGAGCAGCACCGATTAAAAGCTGATATATTCGGTGCTGAGGCTGAAAATTTACATCAGAAAGAAATAGGCTTCCTAAGCACCAATTAACCCACGATTCATTCGGTGTTGCGCGAATCCGAAATTTTATGATTTTTAGGACTTTTATTTTTATTTAATTAGTTTTAATATTGAATAAATATTAGGATTTTGTTTCCTAACCAAGTTAGGAATTAGGAATAAAAAAATTTCTTCCACTTCAAGGAATTTAACCTTATAAATAGTAGGTTTGTCTTTTATTATTATCAACGCTTTTAATAATATTTTCTCTTTGAAATAGAGTTTTATCTCTTGTGAGGTTTATTCCTCGTTTATCTCCCTTGGATTATGGTTTACTTCGCTTTGGTTCTATGTCAAATATTGACATATGTCATTCGTTGTTCCCTTCTGTCACTCATTAGGGACTATTATTCAATTTCGATAAAGTTGTAGGTGTGTCATAATTGCTCGAATATGCAAAATGAAATGGAAAAATATAAAATGCAATGAGAATTTAATTAATACATCATTGTTTTATACAAAACAATTAAACTCCTTAATTTCACTAAGACATCATTTCAATAATTTAAAGATACAAATGCTTCATTTTCAGCATGTTTCTTTTTGAAAAGTTGATTTCTTCTTTTCAACTTTAACCTTTTTAAATTAACAGATATAAATGTACATGTTTTATACGAGTCATCAAGCAAACATACCCCCCTACCAACCCCCAAACATAATGACAAGTTTTATAAATAAATAAATATAAATATATATGATGTTGTTGTTTGTTTTATGTGAATGGAGGCTGGAAAAGAAAAAAGTGCAGACTAAGATGAAAAATATAGTATATCCATTAATTGGGGTTTTTTTAAGTTTGGGGAGAAATACTTTATTAATGGGATAAATACTTAGGGGTTGTTTACTTTTAGCTTATTGGGATGAAGTGTCCGGAGGTCTTTAGAGGTCATAGGGATTTAACTTTTAAGTTTGGTTGTCCCAATGGATTATTCCCACATCTCTAAAATAGTAGTCCTCCAGATATAGCCAACTTATTATCGATCGTACCCTTTTCCCTATTTTCTCAAAGTGATATTTCAGAAGCAAACTCCATCCTTTAAACGTTCCATCATCACAAAATTAATGTTGTTGTTACACCTCCGATTCTCCACCGCCGACAATCTTCACCGCTCCATCGATCTCGGTCTCACTGCTACGTTGGCCATCATAATTGTGACACCCAACAAATTAGGGCTAGTTATTAGTACCTGATCACGTTTTAATACATGTAATTAGTTCTGTGTTAGGCTAATTGTATGTATCATTATATATATTGGAATATATATACACGTACGCGATTAAGTTTAATCGTGCAATTATTTCAATCGGATGGATTCCGACTCATTAATACGGACGTTGGTGAACCCAATTTATTAAATAATGCGAGATTATTTGATAAACATATTTATTTCCAATATTATTTCGATAATATCACGTAAACATTTCGTATCGTATTAAAAAGCTCAGAAACGACCAAAAACGCGCGAGACGCGCCCGACAATCGAATAAACGTCAAAATATATTTTATAAGTTAAAATATATCATTTTGGATAGATATTATTTATTTGTAATATCGTATTTCAAACCGATAACAAAACGTGTAATTTACGCGTTACGCGATTAAACATCCGAAACATGAGCACGTAAATCAATACCGACACTATAAACAAACATTTTTATAAATGTTCTCCAAGTATTATAAGTTATACTTCCATCTAAAAATATCGAAACTCGAATGTTATTTAAATCACGTACGTATTATATTATAAATACGAACGAACGTTTAAACGACCGGGAAAACGAACACCGCACGGAACGCAAACGTGAGGAACAAAATTTGGAGACATCACCACCCACTTGTGGGCCCCATGGGCCGGTTTTGACTAGCCACAAACAAGATCCACATTTTGTGGATCTTGCTTCTTGTTCTTGACCATTAGCACACCAACACCCCTAAATCACTCTCATTTGTTCCACTCCACTCTCTCACTAACATCTCACTAAACTCACTCTCTCCCTCTCCTCTCCTCCCTCCCTCACGGTTCAACATCACCACCACCATCCACCATCATCCACCTCCAATTACTTGAAGAAAACAAAGGGAAAGGAAGCAAGGAAGCTAGTTTGAAGCATCATCCATCTCTTTCCTCTCTAGATCTTCAATTTTTGTAAGAATACATCACTTTATCTCACTGAATTTACTAGCTTAATGATGTTTAACATGTTTAGTAGTTCATCTAACCATAAAATGGCCAAATATCACTTTAAAAATCGTTTTTAAGACACATACATAAAGACATAGAATCTGCCCAGAATTTTCGTCTCACGAAAACGACTATAACTTGATATCTAGGAAGAATCAACTCTTGACTTCTAAACGAAAGATGTTCCTTAGGATGTCGAATACAACTTTTATTTTTGGCCCTTGGGCCAGATCCTCACGGATCATAGCTAAAAACACGAGTCTTTGGACTGACCTCACTGTTGAGACGAAACCGACCACTCTTCGCATTTATTTTTGTTAAAAATAGTAAACGGACATATAAAAATACCATAAAGTGCAGAAATGAACTAGACATATATATGATCAGCCGTGATTTTTGGTGTGGCTTGGTTCGGACTAAAAAGGGTAGAAAACGAGAGGCTCGTCGAGTCAAAAATCTGGAAAACAAATACTAAGGGACTGTTTTGGTACTTTAACAAAACCGACACTTCGGGTCAACTCCGAGACGAACCAATAATTTTTATAAACTCATTTAACCATTTTAAGGGTTGGGTAAAAGTTTCGGGTCAAACCGAGACCATTGACCATGTTTTCGACAATGACATATACCTACGACACTTATAATTCATTTTTCAAAATAAGTATCAAACGTCGCGTAACATTTAATACTTATACAATACCACATTTAATCATTTCAAATATACTTTATAAGTATATCATTTCAACATCATAATAATAATACTTTGGAATTATTATTCGAACTCACTAACGGGCCGTACATAATTACAAAATACAAACAATCCAAAACTAATCATTTGGACATTACTAGTTAAATGAGCAACTAGCAAAGATAGTCTGTTAAAACATCTAATCATTTATCAAAACCTTGCGCGTCTAAGACGCCCTGCAGGTTTCAGTCGATTGATCGACATCAGTGTATTGTGAACCATCATTTGTGCTTAATAGCATCTCATTAGACTCAGGTGAGTCTTATAGCCCCTATTTTAGATGCTTTTACCTAGGGGTGAGATACATGCTCTGTTTTGTTTTACATGTGAACGCAAGTATCAAATTATCACGTATGCTGCATGAGTTGTTTTCATCTAATCAATCAAAGTCCTCTGAAGCATAGTTCTGTTAATATGATTTAGCGTGAATGTTAGTGTATGGTACCATATGGGATTGACAATCCCCGTCCGAGTTAGCAAGCACTAACCTGTCAAACGGACGCATTAGCATTTGTTCAAACGTATGTTGATTAGGCATACGCATAGAGGCACCCTCGATCAGGCACTTGATTGTGATCCTGACCCCTCAGTTAAGCTCAGACTATGTGCTCATGTTAGTTGTATCAATCTTTACTTATTTGTTTAATTACAAATATTCATGTGATACTCATCAATCAATTATTTACATGCTTTGTAAATCGAATCATTAAATCTTGCGGTTCACAAATCATATGTTATCATATCAAACCTGTGAGCTCACCAGCTTTATAGCTGACCTTTTAGCATGTTATCTCAGGTACTCAGCAGTAGGTTGGACTGCCCATCAGGGTACGGTAGCTCGAGTCGCATACAATCATATAATCATATAGAGATTTCCTTGCATTTCTATATTTTGTATAAATTAGATATGTATTAGAATCTCTCAAATATCTATGAGAACTCATCTTTTGTAAACCGTATGTATACTCTTACGTTAATCAATGTATTTGTAAAACGACGCATGTAGTGGTCGTTCATTATGTATCTTATGTGCTTTGTGTATTGATTAGTAGCACCCCAAAGTATGCTTCCGCCAACAGTAAATTTGGGGGTGCTACAGATTGGTATCAGAGCCTAAGGTTATAGTGAACTAGGTTGCATTAGTGGGCCTAGACTATGACCGTTAGGCAGTATTTTCTGTTAAGTGTGATTGGTTCAAGAGTTACGTCATACAAGTTTAATTTAACATAGCTTGATCAACTATGTACAATTAAATAAAGATGATGTAAGGCTTGAAATGGTTATGCTGGAATAGGAATACATTAGTTGACTCTGACCTCGAGATAATTGTTGTGCTAGACACTCATAAGACTATTATGTGATATATGTATGTATACATAGATAGTCATCGCTCAAGCACTGTACGCTAGTCTATTATATATTATATATATAAGCACTCACGTATTCAAACACTTTGTCACAGAAATGGCAAACACACCCACCGAAACATCTTCTACTTCATTCCACTCTCGACAACATCTCTTGTAATCACGAAACTCATAGGTAGCTAGGAGGACCACCGAGTCACTTCGAGCGAGACCTTACCCAACTCAAAACAATTCAAATAACCAGGCTAGTTAGCACGTAGTTGCTAGTCAGTAGAGATGGTTATTCAACTCCTCTTGATTGTTCTATAATGTTGATTGTCATATTGTGATGTTGTATATTACCGCATTTGTACATGTACATCTATGATAATCATCATTTATGGACAATCTCTCACGAACCCTATCCTTCTATTCTCAGGAAAATCATGCCGCCAAAGTCAAGGACTTACACTGATGCCCAGATGGCATCTATCATCTCTCAGGCTGTGACTGAAGCCTTGGCGCGACATTCGTCAGAGACCCCCGAAAGGAATAGTGGTACTGCCAATACCCCTCCCACTACCAAGCCTTGTTCCTACAAGGATTTCCAAAACTGCAAACCCCTGAGCTTCAAAGGAACTGAAGGAGCCATCGGCCTAATCAGATGGGTTGAGAAGATGGAATCCGTCTTTCGCATTAGCAAATGTGCGGAAGGGGATAGAGTTCAGTTTTCCACATGCACCCTTGCTGACGGTGCCCTCACCTGGTGGAACTCGTATACCCAGTCTGTGGGTATAGATACCGCCTATCTACTTCCCTGGGAAGATCTGAAGAAAATGCTCACAGAGGAGTATTGCCTATCTGAAGAACTCGAGAAGCTAGATGAGGAGTTCTGGCATCTTAAGGTTCAAGGAACCGACATTGTTGGTTATACCACTAGGTTTCAACAACTGGCAACCCTCCGCCCAGCCTTAGTAAGCACTGAGACCGACAAGGTCAAGAGGTACATTCGCGGTCTTCCGGAACCTGTCCGGGGGAACGTCGCTTCTTCCGGCAAAACCACCATTCAGGGAGCAATTCGTTTAGCTCATGAGCTCATGGCTATGCAAGAGAGCCAAGGAAACCCTGTCTCATCTTCTGGGAACAATTATAAGAGGAAATGGTCTGGAAATCAGAACCAGCAGACCTTCAAAAAGACTGAGATTGTCAAGAATGACACATCAGGTGCTGGTGAGAGGAAAGGGTACACTGGAAGTAAACCCTACTGTTCAAAGTGCAATTGTCATCATGATGGTCCTTGTAGTGCACCCTGCAACAACTGCAAGAGGTATGGACATCTTACCAAAGACTGTCGAACACCTGCAACCAACCCCACCGCCAACACCAACAACAACCAACCCCGAGCCTGCTATGAGTGTGGAAACACTGGACACTTCAGGAATGCGTGTCCGAAGCTAAAGAACAAGGGTAACAACAACAACGTTGCTAGGGGCAGAGCTTTTGTGCTGAATGCTGGAGAGGCCCGTGAAGACCCTAATGTGGTCACGGGTATGTTTCTTCTCAACAATTTAACTGCTTCAATTTTGTTTGATACTGGTGCTGATAAGAGTTTTATATCTGAGGAATTTAGCCCACTATTAGACATTTCACATGTTGCCTTAGAAGCTAAGTACACTGTAGAGTTAGCTAATGGCAAATTGATCGAGGCCGATAGCGTAATACCAAATTGCATCCTAAACCTCGCAAATGAACTATTTCCCATAAACCTCATACCCATCGAGATTGGAAGTTTTGACATAGTAGTAGGCATGGATTGGCTATCCAAGCATCGAGCTGAAGTTGTATGTCATGACAAGATCGTTCGTATTCCTCTCGTCACTGGTAGTACTTTGATCATACAAGGGGAGACCAGTAGGACGAGATTGAATATCATATCCTGCATGAAGACTCGCAAGTACCTTAGGAAAGGTTATCAGGCAATCCTCGCTCATGTTATTGAGAAAAAGTCGGAAGAGAAACGACTCGAGGATGTGCCCATCGTTAGAGACTTTCCAGAAGTCTTTCCTGAAGAATTGCCTGGTCTTCCGCCACCAAGACAAGTTGAGTTCTCAATTGACCTTGTGCCTGGGGCAGCACCCGTGGCACGAGCACCATATCTTTTAGCCCCTTCAGAACTTCAGGAGTTGTCTGTTCAGTTACAGGAACTTTTGGATAAGGGTTTCATAAGACCGAGTTCTTCACCCTGGGGAGCTCCGGTCTTGTTTGTGAAAAAGAAGGACGGTTCATTCAGGATGTGTATCGACTACAGAGAGTTGAACAAATTGACCGTCAAGAACCGTTATCCACTTCCCCGTATTGATGACCTGTTCGACCAACTCCAAGGGTCAAGTGTTTATTCAAAAATAGATCTACGATCGGGTTATCATCAGTTACGAGTTCGCGATGAAGACATTCCGAAAACCGCTTTCCGAACTCGCTATGGTCATTATGAGTTTCAGGTTATGGCCTTTGGTTTGACTAACGCACCGGCAGTATTCATGGATCTTATGAACCGTGTGTTCAAACCATATCTCGACAAGTTTGTCATTGTTTTCATCGACGACATTCTTATCTACTCACGCAACGAGCAAGAGCACGCGCAACATCTCAAAACCATTCTAGAACTTCTTAGACACGAAGAGTTATATGCAAAATTCTCCAAGTGTGAGTTCTGGATGCAAACTGTTCAATTCCTTGGTCATGTGATTGACAGTCAGGGAATTCATGTTGATCCCTCAAAGATCGAGGCTATCAAGTGCTGGCAAGCACCATCAACACCGACCGAAGTACGCCAATTCTTAGGACTGGCTGGTTACTATCGGCGCTTCATTGAGAATTTCTCCAAAATAGCACAACCACTCACAACACTGACTCAGAAAGAGAAAAAGTTCAATTGGACTGATAAGCAAGAGTCAGCATTTCAGTTATTAAAGCAAAAGCTTTGCAGTGCGCCCATCCTATCACTACCCGAAGGTAACGAGGACTTCGTGGTATACTGCGATGCTTCGCATCAGGGACTTGGTTGCGTGTTGATGCAACGAGAGAAAGTCATAGCCTACGCCTCCCGACAACTCAAAGTTCACGAGAAGAACTACACAACCCATGATCTCGAATTAGGAGCCGTAGTGTTCGCTCTCAAGATCTGGAGACATTATCTGTATGGCACAAAATGTACCATCTTCACCGATCACAAAAGCCTCCAGCATATATTCGATCAGAAGGATCTCAATATGAGGCAACGTCGCTGGGTCGAGTTGCTCACCAATTATGACTGCGAGATCAAGTATCATCCGGGTAAAGCAAATGTAGTTGCCGATGCCCTAAGTCGAAAAGAGCGCACCAAACCTCTTCGAGTCCGAGCCCTCAGTATTACCATTCATAATGATCTAATCATTCAAATCCTCACTGCTCAACTCGAAGCATTGAAACCTGAAAACATCAAGGAAGAGGCCTTGCGAAATATGGAGAATCAATTTGAAACCAAACCCAGTGGGGTCAAGTACTTCGCAAATCGAATCTGGTTACCCAAGTTTGGGAATCTTCGAGACTTTGTGATGGATGAAGCTCACAAGTCCAAATACTCTATACATCCTGGATCGGACAAGATGTATCATGGCATCAAGGGACTGTACTGGTGGCCGAGCATGAAAGCTAAGATTGCCACGTACGTCAGTAAATGCCTCACATGTTCTAAGGTTAAAGCCGAATATCAGAAACCCTCCGGCTTGCTCCAGCAACCGGAAATTCCTCAATGGAAATGGGAGCAAATCTCCATGGATTTCATCACTAAACTCCCGAAAACATCAAGTGGTTGCGATACTATATGGGTAATAGTTGATCGTCTAACCAAATCTGCTCACTTCATTGCTATGAAGGAAACCGACAAAATGGAACGTCTCACGCGAATCTATATGAAGGAGATCGTAACAAGGCACGGCGTTCCAATCTCAATTATCTCTGATAGAGACAGCCGATTCACATCTAACTTTTGGCAATCATTACAAAAGTCATTGGGTACTCGTTTAGATATGAGTACAGCCTATCATCCACAAACCGATGGCCAAAGTGAAAGGACTATTCAAACACTGGAAGATATGTTACGCGCCTGCGTAATTGACTTCGGTGCAAATTGGGAACATCATTTGCCATTGTGCGAATTCTCATACAACAACAGCTACCATACCAGTATTGGAGCTGCACCTTTTGAGGCACTGTACGGTCGTAAGTGCCGATCGCCTATCTGTTGGACCGAAGTTGGAGATAGTCAACTCACTGGTCCTGAAATCATTCATGAAACCACCGAGAAGATCGTTGGTATCCAGCAACGACTAAAGGCCGCACGTGATCGTCAGAAGAGTTATGCTGACGTGAGACGCAAGCATCTTGAGTTCCAGATTGGGGATCGAGTATTGCTCAAAGTATCACCTTGGAAAGGTGTCATCCGATTCGGCAAACGTGGGAAGTTAAACCCTAGGTACATCGGACCTTTTGAAATCCTTGAAAGGATTGGCCCAGTCGCATATCGATTGCAGCTACCTCCTCAGCTCAGTAGCGTGCATCCCGTATTCCACATTTCTAATCTTAAGAAATGTCTGTCCGATGAGACACTCATTATTCCCCTCGAGGAGATTCAGATTGACGACAAACTTCATTTTGTCGAAACACCAGTGGAGATCATGGACCGTGAGGTCAAACAGTTGAAGCAAAGTCGTATCCCAATTGTCAAAGTTCGATGGAATTCGCGGAGAGGTCCGGAATTCACCTGAGAACGAGAAGACCAAATGCGACTCAAATATCCACAGCTATTCACAGACTCCACTCCATCTACGACTCAGAGCTAAATTTCGGGACGAAATTCTCTTAACAAGGGGAGAATGTGACACCCAACAAATTAGGGCTAGTTATTAGTACCTGATCACGTTTTAATACATGTAATTAGTTCTGTGTTAGGCTAATTGTATGTATCATTATATATATTGGAATATATATACACGTACGCGATTAAGTTTAATCGTGCAATTATTTCAATCGGATGGATTCCGACTCATTAATACGGACGTTGGTGAACCCAATTTATTAAATAATGCGAGATTATTTGATAAACATATTTATTTCCAATATTATTTCGATAATATCACGTAAACATTTCGTATCGTATTAAAAAGCTCAGAAACGACCAAAAACGCGCGAGACGCTCCCGACAATCGAATAAACGTCAAAATATATTTTATAAGTTAAAATATATCATTTTGGATAGATATTATTTATTTGTAATATCGTATTTCAAACCGATAACAAAACGTGTAATTTACGCGTTACACGATTAAACATCCGAAACATGAGCACGTAAATCAATACCGACACTATAAACAAACATTTTTATAAATGTTCTCCAAGTATTATAAGTTATACTTCCATCTAAAAATATCGAAACTCGAATGTTATTTAAATCACGTACGTATTATATTATAAATACGAACGAACGTTTAAACGACCGGGAAAACGAACACCGCACGGAACGCAAACGTGAGGAACAAAATTTGGAGACATCACCACCCACTTGTGGGCCCCATGGGCCGGTTTTGACTAGCCACAAACAAGATCCACATTTTGTGGATCTTGCTTCTTGTTCTTGACCATTAGCACACCAACACCCCTAAATCACTCTCATTTGTTCCACTCCACTCTCTCACTAACATCTCACTAAACTCACTCTCTCCCTCTCCTCTCCTCCCTCCCTCACGGCTCAACATCACCACCACCATCCACCATCATCCACCTCCAATTACTTGAAGAAAACAAAGGGAAAGGAAGCAAGGAAGCTAGTTTGAAGCATCATCCATCTCTTTCCTCTCTAGATCTTCAATTTTTGTAAGAATACATCACTTTATCTCACTGAATTTACTAGCTTAATGATGTTTAACATGTTTAGTAGTTCATCTAACCATAAAATGTCCAAATATCACTTTAAAAATCGTTTTTAAGACACATACATAAAGACATAGAATCTGCCCAGAATTTTCGTCTCACGAAAACGACTATAACTTGATATCTAGGAAGAATCAACTCTTGACTTCTAAACGAAAGATGTTCCTTAGGATGTCGACTACAACTTTTATTTTTGGCCCTTGGGCCAGATCCTCACGGATCATAGCTAAAAACACGCGTCTTTGGACTGACCTCACTGTTGAGACGAAACCGACCACTCTTCGCATTTATTTTTGTTAAAAATAGTAAACGGACATATAAAAATACCATAAAGTGCAGAAATGAACTAGAGATATATATGATCAGCCGTGATTTTTGGTGTGGCTTGGTTCGGACTAAAAAGGGTAGAAAACGAGAGGCTCGTCGAGTCAAAAATCTGGAAAACAAATACTAAGGGACTGTTTTGGTACTTTAACAAAACCGACACTTCGGGTCAACTCCGAGACGAACCAATAATTTTTATAAACTCATTTAACCATTTTAAGGGTTGGGTAAAAGTTTCGGGTCAAACCGAGACCATTGACCATGTTTTCGACAATGACATATACCTACGACACTTATAATTCATTTTTCAAAATAAGTATCAAACGTCGCGTAACATTTAATACTTATACAATACCACATTTAATCATTTCAAATATACTTTATAAGTATATCATTTCAACATCATAATAATAATACTTTGGAATTATTATTCGAACTCACCAACGGGCCGTACATAATTACAAAATACAAACAATCCAAAACTAATCATTTGGACATTACTAGTTAAATGAGCAACTAGCAAAGATAGTCTGTTAAAACATCTAATCATTTATCAAAACCTTGCGCGTCTAAGACGCCCTGCAGGTTTCAGTCGATTGATCGACATCAGTGTATTGTGAACCATCATTTGTGCTTAATAGCATCTCATTAGACTCAGGTGAGTCTCATAGCCCCTATTTTAGATGCTTTTACCTAGGGGTGAGATACATGCTCTGTTTTGTTTTACATGTGAACGCAAGTATCAAATTATCACGTATGCTGCATGAGTTGTTTTCATCTAATCAATCAAAGTCCTCTGAAGCATAGTTCTGTTAATATGATTTAGCGTGAATGTTAGTGTATGGTACCATATGGGATTGACAATCCCCGTCCGAGTTAGCAAGCACTAACCTGTCAAACGGACGCATTAGCATTTGTTCAAACGTATGTTGATTAGGCATACGCATAGAGGCACCCTCGATCAGGCACTTGATTGTGATCCTGACCCCTCAGTTAAGCTCAGACTATGTGCTCATGTTAGTTGTATCAATCTTTACTTATTTGTTTAATTACAAATATTCATGTGTGTGACAACCGTCAATTTAGGACTATAATTTAGTGCCTAATCAAGTTTTAATACATGTAAATAGTTCTGTGTTAGGCTAATTAATGTATCAATTATTATATATATTGTTGAATATATATCTACAATTATGCGGTTTGTTCAAATCGTACGAGTTTCAATAGAATGAATTTCGATACAATAAATACGGACGTTGGTGACCAACTTTTATTTAATAACGCTTTATGTCAAAAGTATTCTTATTATAATACTTCGTATCCATTCGTACCGCACAATCAGAAAGTTACCAAATTTAAAATGTAAAACGCGCAACCAAATTAACTTACGTTTTTATAATTCAAATATAAAGTGATTAGTAAAATATTTAAATAAAATATAGCGTGATAATTTGTATTTTAAAATGTACCAATTAATATTTAAAACAATTATTTAACGTTTAAATGACGGGGCAAACGAACACCGCACGGAGCGCAGTGCGCGGACTGAAAATGGTGGGGATTCACCAAAACCCCCTCCACTTTCTCTTTTCTTTTCATTTCTTATTTTCTTTCTCTCTCTCTTTCATTTCTTTTCTCTCAAAACCCCAAACACCCAAAAACTCACAAATTCACAAAATAAGCACCTCAAACAACCTCGGATCTTCAAGCCCATTTGGAAATAAACGACCACCTCGCGACGATCTACAATCCTACCTTTCCGGAATTTCATTTCGGCGATTTGTAAGTTTCCGACACAACTCCGAAAACTCTCGTTTTTAAGTTTTATAACTTGCTAGTTGTTTGTATAACCTTGTAATGTCCTAAAATGGGTTGGGTAAAAATATTAGGCCGATCGATGGCCGGAAAACGCGTTTTTGGAGTTGAAACTCCGATCAGACTCCGTACGTCGCATTTGGCCTGGAGCAAATGCGACGCAGCGAACTACGTCGCATTATATCCTCAACGTCGCATATAGCGACGCAGCGACCTACGTCGCATTATATCCCCAACGTCGCATACAGCGACGCAGCCTATTACGTCGCATTGACTTGCGAACGTCGCACATAGCGACGCAGACCTTAACGTCGCAAAAACGAACCTACGTCGCATAAGCGACGTAGCACCCTACGTCGCTATTGACTTAGCACTGTTGACCTTAGCGACGTAACCCTTTACGTCGCAAAACTCTTACGTCGCAGCCTACGTCGCAGGCTACGTCGCACAAAACAGAATCTTCAAAACTCAAAATTTTCGAAGTCAAAGTTACTGTTCAAAAAAAAAAAGTCAAATTTACTGTAGCAGTACTGTAGCAGTACTGTAGCAAAGTCAACATTTTAGAATTATTATTATATCAACTAAATCACCAACGGGCCGTACACATTTTCAAATACACAATTGAATCAACTAAGTCATAGTAACTTAGATAATTTATTCAAACAAGTCGTTGTAACTTGTGTCAATTCAATCAAACAAGTCGTAGTAACTTGTAACAATACAATCAACCAAATCGGGGTAATTTGGACATTAAGTTAGACAAACAATTTCAATGGTAGTCTTTCGAGATACCAATACAATTAATAACAATTCAAGTGTCGTGGACACATTCAGGTTTCAAGTCTTTGGACACCAACACACTGCTAATTACTTCAAGTTTAATTGCTTAACATTTCAAGACTCAGGTGAGTTTCATAGCCCCATTTTCACTACTTTTACCAGGGGTGTGATATTACTGCATCATTTTGTTTTACAAGTAGAACGCAAGTGACAAACTTCAAATACTACATGAGTTTCAAGCTAATCAATTTAAAGTCCTCCATAAGCATAGTCTCTAGTATTTTATAGCGTGAATGTTAGTATATGATATCATATGGGATTGACAATCCTCATCCGGGTTAGCACGCACTAACCGGTCAAACGGATGTATTAGCATTTGGGAAGACGAGTGTTGATTAGGCACTCGTAGGAGGCACTCCAAGTTAGGTTTCCTTAATTGGGCCTGACAAATCAGTTAAGCTCAGACTATGTGCTCATGGACAGTATAACTTTTATTTTGCTTAATTGCATTTTAAATTCAATATAAATCTTGCGGTTCTGACAATTATACATTGACATACAAACCTGTGAGCTCACCAGCGTTTTCGCTGACCCATTTTAGTATATATCACAGGTACCCAGCAGTAGGTTGACTGCACAAGCAGGGATTTCTAGCTCGAGTCAGCATACATACAATTAGAGATTGGACTGCATTATTATATTTTGTAAAAGTAATTATGCCATGTAATCTCTCAATTTCAGGAACCGAGCTAGTGCAATATTATTTTTGATGTAAACGTTAACTTTATTAATACAAGTTTAAAACGACGCATATAGTGGTCGTTCATTATTATCTTTGTGCTTTGTATATTGATTAGTGGCACCCAAATCAAGCTTCCGCAAATCATTAAATTTGGGGGTGTCACAGATTGGTATCAGAGCCTAAGGTTATAGTGAACTAGGTTGCATTTAGTGGGCCTAGACTATGACCGTTAGGCAGTATTCCTTATTAGTTATGACTAGTTCAGGGATTACATCATACGACTTTAATTTAACATAGCCTGATCAACTATGTACAATTAAAGAAAGATGATGTGAAATCTGAAAGAGTCATGTTGAACAGGAATGCATTAGTTGACTCTGACCTCGAGAGAAACGGGACTCAAAACACGTCTGTGCTAGACACTCAATAGGTTATTATGTGATATACATATATATATACATAAATAGACCTCACTTACCAACTTTAGGCTATATTATATTATATGAATATAGGCCTCATTCCCTCTAACGTTTTATCTCGGAATGACAAACACACCACCAAATTCATCGCACTCAGACGAGTATCTCACGTCCTTTCTTTGTTCTTTCTTACTCAGCATCATGCCTCCTCGTCGTCAAATTACCCTTAGCGAAGCTGAGATCGCGGGAATCATTGCCCGCAGTGTGACCGAAGCCTTGGCTACCCGAACACCACCCGGTAGCGAGGACACAGCAACCAATACTCCACCACCCAAACCCTGCTCCTATAAGGACTTCCTTAGCTGTAAACCGTTATACTTCAAGGGCACGGAAGGTGCCATTGGCTTGATCCGTTGGATTGAGCGCATGGAATCTGTTTTCAGTCTCTGCGACTGTACTGAGAACAACAAAGTCAAATTCGCTGCTTACACCTTTCAGGAAGGTGCACTCACGTGGTGGAAAACCCACGCAAACTCCGTAGGCCTTGAGGTTGCAAATCGACTTCCTTGGGCCGAACTGAAAAAGAAACTGACAGAGAAATACTGTCCTGAAGAGGAATTGCACAGGCTGGAAGAAGAATTCTGGCATCTGGAGGTGCAGGGAAATGATGTCGCTGATTATACCACCAAATTTCAGCAGTTTGCTCTATTATGCCCAGGTTTAGTCGAACCAGAAAGTAAGGGCATTAAGAAATACATTCGTGGACTTCCCGAGAACATCCAGGGAAACGTTGCTTCATCCAAACCAACTACTACTGAGAGTGCCATTCGATTGGCCCACGAACTCATGGCTCTAGTTGTCAGCCGTGAGACCTCCAACACCTCATCCTCCAACAACAACAAACGCAAATCCACTGAACACCACCACAACTCAAACAAGAAAAACAACGCCATCCAAGTCTACACCACCAACTCTGAATCCAACCGCAGCTACACCGGGGACAGGCCTTATTGTTCCAAGTGTAACTATCACCATTTTGGTCAGTGCGGTACTCCTTGCAACAACTGCAGGAGGCAAGGGCACTTGACTAAGGATTGCCGATCCCCCAAATCCAACAACAACCTCTCTGACAGAAATACCCGACAACCTAAGTCCTGCTATGAATGTGGAAACCCAGGACACTTCAGGGATTCTTGCCCAAAGTTGAAGAATAAGGGCAACAACAACAACAACTCCCGCAACAACAACAACGCCAAAAGTACCGCTTTCGTGATCAACTCAGGGGACGCCCGTCTGGACCCGAATGTGGTCACGGGTATGTTCCTCCTCAACAATTTAACTGCTTCCATTCTGTTTGATACTGGTGCCGATAGGAGTTTTATTTCCGATGAATTTTGCCCTCTACTTGACATTACACCTGTTGCTTTAGACGTTAAGTACACCGTAGAGCTAGCAAATGGCAAGCTGATAGAAACCGATAGTGTGATACCTAATTGCACTTTAAATCTAGCCGACGAAACCTTCCCCATAGATCTTATGCCTATTGAGATAGGAAGTTTCGATGTCATCGTAGGCATGGACTGGTTATCCAAACATCGCGCCGAAATCATCTGCTATGACAAAATTGTTCGCATACCTCTCACTGTCGGTAGAACCCTAGTCATACAGGGGGAGACCGGAGGGACGAGGCTCAACCTCATATCTTGTTTAAAAACCCGAAAATTTCTGAGAAAGGGTTACCCTGCAATCCTCGCGCACATCATGGAGAAAAAGTCGGAGGAGAAGCGACTTGAGGATGTTCCAATTGTTCGAGACTTTCCAGAAGTCTTTCCTAAGAACTACCTGGTCTACCACCACCAAGACAGGTTGAGTTCTCAATCGATCTTGTACCCGGTGCTGCGCCTGTGGCCCGAGCACCATACCGTTTAGCTCCATCCGAACTTCAGGAGTTGTCCACCCAGTTACAGGAACTCCTGGAACGAGGGTTTATCAGGCCGAGTTCTTCACCTTGGGGAGCTCCGGTCCTATTCGTTAAGAAGAAAGATGGTTCCTTTCGAATGTGTATCGACTATCGAGAGTTGAACAAGTTAACTGTCAAGAACCGGTATCCACTCCCTCGAATCGATGATTTGTTCGACCAACTGCAAGGGTCGAGTTGTTATTCAAAGATTGATCTCCGATCCGGTTATCATCAATTGCGTGTTCGCGATGCCGATATTCCAAAAACCGCTTTCAGAACCCGTTACGGGCATTACGAATTCCAAGTGATGCCATTCGGCCTAACCAACGCACCGGCGGTATTCATGGACCTTATGAATCGGGTGTGCAAGCCTTATCTTGACAAATTTGTCATTGTCTTCATCGACGACATCCTTATATATTCACGAAACAAAGAAGAACACGAGCAACACCTCAAAACCATCCTTGAACTGCTTAAACACGAGGAGCTCTATGCCAAGTTCTCTAAGTGTGAGTTCTGGATCAAAACCGTTCAATTCCTTGGTCACGTGATTGACAGTCAGGGGATTCACGTTGACCCGTCAAAAATCGAGGCTATCAAAGATTGGCAATCGCCAACCACTCCAACCGAAGTACGGCAGTTTTTGGGACTTGCCGGGTACTATCGACGCTTCATTGAAAATTTCTCCAAGATAGCCATACCACTCACGACTCTGACCCAGAAAGACAAAAGGTTTGACTGGACTGAGAAACAAGAGTCGGCATTTCAACTCTTAAAGCAAAAGCTTTGCAGTGCTCCTATCCTATCATTACCAGAAGGCACCGATGATTTCGTGGTATACTGCGATGCTTCTCATCAAGGTCTCGGTTGTGTGCTCATGCAACGAGACAAAGTCATAGCTTATGCTTCCCGACAGCTCAAGATTCATGAAAAGAATTACACCACCCACGACCTCGAGCTAGGAGCTGTCGTTTTTGCCCTCAAGATCTGGAGACATTACCTTTACGGTACCAGATGTACAATTTTCACCGACCATAAAAGCCTTCAACACATATTCGATCAGAAGGATCTCAACATGAGGCAACGTCGATGGGTCGAGTTGCTTACCGATTACGACTGTGAACTCAAATATCATCCAGGCAAAGCAAATGTTGTTGCTGACGCCCTCAGTCGAAAAGAGCGAGTGAAACCACTTCGGGTTCGAGCCCTTAGTATGACCATTCACAACAATTTAAACATTCAAATTCTCACTGCTCAACTCGAAGCCTTAAAACACGAAAACGTCAAGGATGAAGCCTTGCGAGGCATGGATAAGCAATTCGAAATCAAACCTAACGGGATTAGGTATTTCTCAAACCGAATATGGTTGCCTAAATGTGGGAACCTACGAGACTTGGTGATGGATGAAGCTCACAAGTCCAAATATTCTATCCATCCGGGATCCGATAAAATGTACCACGGTATCAAGGACTTCTACTGGTGGCCGAACATGAAAGCTGAAATCGCCACCTATGTCAGCAAGTGCCTTACTTGCTCCAAAGTCAAAATCGAATATCAAAAACCTTCTGGTTTACTTCAACAACCCAGTCTTCCTGAATGGAAATGGGAACAAATTGCCATGGACTTCATAACCAAACTACCTCGATCCTCGAACGGTTGCGATACCATTTGGGTGATCGTGGATCGTCTCACCAAATCTGCTCACTTCCTGGCAATCAAGGAATCCGACAAAATGGAACGCCTCACCAACATTTATCTAAAGGAAATCGTGACCAAACACGGTGTTCCAATTTCAATTATCTCCGATAGAGATAGTCGTTTCACTTCACAATTTTGGCAATCACTTCAAAAATCTCTGGGTACTCGACTTGATATGAGTACCGCATACCATCCTCAAACAGACGGCCAAAGTGAACGAACCATTCAAACACTTGAAGACATGCTACGGTCCTGCGTAGTAGACTTCGGTGTAAACTGGGAAAAACATCTACCATTGTGTGAGTTTTCGTACAACAACAGTTATCATACCAGCATCAAAGCTGCACCCTTCGAAGCACTGTACGGTCGTAAGTGCCGGTCACCTATCTGTTGGACTGAAGTTGGGGATAGCCAACTCACAGGTCCAGAAATCATTCACGAGACGACCGAGAAAATCGTTGAAATTCAAAACAAACTCAAAGCCGCGCGTGATCGTCAGAAAAGTTATGCTGACGTGAGACGCAAACCACTCGAGTTCCAAGTTGGGGATCGAGTTCTACTCAAAGTATCGCCTTGGAAAGGCGTAATCCGATTTGGTAAACGAGGGAAGTTAAATCCCAGATACATTGGACCATTCGAGATCCTCGAAAGGATTGGTCCAGTGGCTTATCGATTGCAGCTGCCATCTGAACTCAGCAGCGTGCATCCCACATTTCATGTTTCAAATCTGAAGAAGTGTCTGTCTGATGAGACACTTATCATTCCACTCGATGAAATTCGAGTTGACGAAAAACTTCACTTTGTTGAGGAACCCGCTGAAATCATGGACCGTGAGGTCAAACAACTTAAACAAAGTCGTATTCCCATTGTCAAGGTTAGGTGGAATTCGCGGCGCGGTCCGGAATTCACCTGGGAACGGGAAGACCAAATGCGACTCAAGTATCCTCAACTCTTCACTGATTCAACGTCAAACACCACTTCAACATAAATTTCGGGACGAAATTCTTCTAACAGTGGGAGAATGTGACAACCGTCAATTTAGGACTATAATTTAGTGCCTAATCAAGTTTTAATACATGTAATTAGTTCTGTGTTAGGCTAATTAATGTATCAATTATTATATATATTGTTGAATATATATCTACAATTATGCGGTTTGTTCAAATCGTACGAGTTTCAATAGAATGAATTTCGATACAATAAATACGGACGTTGGTGACCAACTTTTATTTAATAACGCTTTATGTCAAAAGTATTCTTATTATAATACTTCGTATCCATTCGTACCGCACAATCAGAAAGTTACCAAATTTAAAATGTAAAACGCGCAACCAAATTAACTTACGTTTTTATAATTCAAATATAAAGTGATTAGTAAAATATTTAAATAAAATATAGCGTGATAATTTGTATTTTAAAATGTACCAATTAATATTTAAAACAATTATTTAACGTTTAAATGACGGGGCAAACGAACACCGCACGGAGCGCAGTGCGCGGACTGAAAATGGTGGGGATTCACCAAAACCCCCTCCACTTTCTCTTTTCTTTTCATTTCTTATTTTCTTTCTCTCTCTCTTTCATTTCTTTTCTCTCAAAACCCCAAACACCCAAAAACTCACAAATTCACAAAATAAGCACCTCAAACAACCTCGGATCTTCAAGCCCATTTGGAAATAAACGACCACCTCGCGACGATCTACAATCCTACCTTTCCGGAATTTCATTTCGGCGATTTGTAAGTTTCCGACACAACTCCGAAAACTCTCGTTTTTAAGTTTTATAACTTGCTAGTTGTTTGTATAACCTTGTAATGTCCTAAAATGGGTTGGGTAAAAATATTAGGCCGATCGATGGCCGGAAAACGCGTTTTTGGAGTTGAAACTCCGATCAGACTCCGTACGTCGCATTTGGCCTGGAGCAAATGCGACGCAGCGAACTACGTCGCATTATATCCTCAACGTCGCATATAGCGACGCAGCGACCTACGTCGCATTATATCCCCAACGTCGCATACAGCGACGCAGCCTATTACGTCGCATTGACTTGCGAACGTCGCACATAGCGACGCAGACCTTAACGTCGCAAAAACGAACCTACGTCGCATAAGCGACGTAGCACCCTACGTCGCTATTGACTTAGCACTGTTGACCTTAGCGACGTAACCCTTTACGTCGCAAAACTCTTACGTCGCAGCCTACGTCGCAGGCTACGTCGCACAAAACAGAATCTTCAAAACTCAAAATTTTCGAAGTCAAAGTTACTGTTCAAAAAAAAAAGTCAAATTTACTGTAGCAGTACTGTAGCAGTACTGTAGCAAAGTCAACATTTTAGAATTATTATTATATCAACTAAATCACCAACGGGCCGTACACATTTTCAAATACACAATTGAATCAACTAAGTCATAGTAACTTAGATAATTTATTCAAACAAGTCGTTGTAACTTGTGTCAATTCAATCAAACAAGTCGTAGTAACTTGTAACAATACAATCAACCAAATCGGGGTAATTTGGACATTAAGTTAGACAAACAATTTCAATGGTAGTCTTTCGAGATACCAATACAATTAATAACAATTCAAGTGTCGTGGACACATTCAGGTTTCAAGTCTTTGGACACCAACACACTGCTAATTACTTCAAGTTTAATTGCTTAACATTTCAAGACTCAGGTGAGTTTCATAGCCCCATTTTCACTACTTTTACCAGGGGTGTGATATTACTGCATCATTTTGTTTTACAAGTAGAACGCAAGTGACAAACTTCAAATACTACATGAGTTTCAAGCTAATCAATTTAAAGTCCTCCATAAGCATAGTCTCTAGTATTTTATAGCGTGAATGTTAGTATATGATATCATATGGGATTGACAATCCTCATCCGGGTTAGCACGCACTAACCGGTCAAACGGATGTATTAGCATTTGGGAAGACGAGTGTTGATTAGGCACTCGTAGGAGGCACTCCAAGTTAGGTTTCCTTAATTGGGCCTGACAAATCAGTTAAGCTCAGACTATGTGCTCATGGACAGTATAACTTTTATTTTGCTTAATTGCATTTTAAATTCAATATAAATCTTGCGGTTCTGACAATTATACATTGACATACAAACCTGTGAGCTCACCAGCGTTTTCGCTGACCCATTTTAGTATATATCACAGGTACCCAGCAGTAGGTTGACTGCACAAGCAGGGATTTCTAGCTCGAGTCAGCATACATACAATTAGAGATTGGACTGCATTATTATATTTTGTAAAAGTAATTATGCCATGTAATCTCTCAATTTCAGGAACCGAGCTAGTGCAATATTATTTTTGATGTAAACGTTAACTTTATTAATACAAGTTTAAAACGACGCATATAGTGGTCGTTCATTATTATCTTTGTGCTTTGTATATTGATTAGTGGCACCCAAATCAAGCTTCCGCAAATCATTAAATTTGGGGGTGTCACAATGTGATACTCATCAATCAATTATTTACATGCTTTGTAAATCGAATCATTAAATCTTGCGGTTCACAAATCATATGTTATCATATCAAACCTGTGAGCTCACCAGCTTTATAGCTGACCTTTTAGCATGTTATCTCAGGTACTCAGCAGTAGGTTGGACTGCCCATCAGGGTACGGTAGCTCGAGTCGCATACAATCATATAATCATATAGAGATTTCCTTGCATTTCTATATTTTGTATAAATTAGATATGTATTAGAATCTCTCAAATATCTATGCGAACTCATCTTTTGTAAACCGTATGTATACTCTTACGTTAATCAATGTATTTGTAAAACGACGCATGTAGTGGTCGTTCATTATGTATCTTATGTGCTTTGTGTATTGATTAGTAGCACCCCAAAGTATGCTTCCGCCAACAGTAAATTTGGGGGTGCTATAATAATCGTTGTTCCGTCAACCACAAACATCGCCTTTCCGTAGACCACCAACACTGCCACTCTGTCGACCACCATTACCGCGACTTTGTCTACAACAATGACCGCTGCTCCCGTTTACCACCATTATCGTTGTTCCGTCGAGCACCATCATCGCTACTCCGTTTACCATCGTAAACCGCTATTTTTTTTGTTTTATCTTGCATTTATATTTTTATAATTTGTATAAATTCTTTTATTACATATTTTGTAACACCTGCTAAATTAGGATAATTATTTATGCCTAATTGATTGTAACTAGTTGTAATTAGTATGTAATAGGACTAATTACAGGCTCTATTTGTATATATATAAGTTGATTTATATATATATGTGTGTTTTTACGCGATTGGATAAATCGTACTAATTAACCGGACGGAGTCCGACACAATTATTTTGACGTTGGTGACAGAAACTTACCTAAATAATGAGAACGTATTTTATTATATAAAATACACAGCGAACAAACACTAATTATAATATCGCGACGACATTTTAAATAATTTAACGAATACGTATTAAACGCGAGTTAAGAATTTTAATACTTCGATGAATGTTTTTATAATTAATTTCAAGGTATTTCATTAAAATATTCCCGTCACCTTTTAAAAATATAACTGCTTGAATTAACGTTTAAACGACGGATTAAACGAACACCGCGCGAGGCGCAGTGCGCAGACTGGAAATGGTGGAGGATATTACCTCCCACCAATTCCCTTTTCTTTCTTTATTTCATTTTCTCTCTCTCTCCTCTCTTCTCTTTTCTCTCAAATTTCATCACCAAAAATCTTACAAAACCGCAAAATAAACATACTAAACGACGCCGGATCATACCACCTCTTTAGAGAAAAACGTTCACCACTTCGCGATCTACAATCCTATCTTTCCGGAATTTCATTTCGGCAAATCGTAAGTTCCCGACAAAACCCGAAACTCTCCGTTTTTACTCATTTTTACGTTTTTATGGTTTATATATGCTTAAAATGTCCAAAAATGGGTTGGGTAAAAGATTTGGACCTAACGGAAGTTTTTCGACCGATTTTCCGGCCACCAAATTCCGATCAGACCGCTACGTCGCAGAGACGCTGGACTATCTGCGACGTAGCTCAAAACGTCGCATTATGTGGCCAACGTCGCACTTAGCGACGTCGCGGCCTACGTCGCACAAAAATCCCAACGTCGCACTAGCGACGCAGCCTATTACGTCGCATTAACTTGCGGACGTCGCACATAGCGACGTAGACTTTTACGTCGCAAACCGAACCTACGTCGCATTGATTTTGCGAAGGTCGCATCATGCGACGTACCTCCCTACGTCGCACCCTACGTCGCATGCTACGTCGCATGCTACGTCGCACAAACCAGAACCTTGAAAAGTCAGATTTTACTAAGTGTCGAACTTACACAACTTCAAATACTTATGTCATACGACTGAACAAACGTCATAGAACATACTTTCTATTACAATCACACTAAATTTCGTTATAAATGATAACACTTTGAATCATTTTTACAAACCGTCACCAACGGGCCATATTTGTTTTCAAACTACAAACGGATTACTAAACAAACACTTGGATATAATGAGTTGTGTAAACAACTAGCCTAGATGGTCTTGCGAGACATCTACTTACTTAACTTTATATGTTTAGGCATTTGAAGGTTACGGGTTCGGAGAACCTACGGTTGATATTACTTACTCGTTTATTGATATAAACGTACTTGCAAAGACTCAGGTGAGTCTTACGGCCCCACTTTTACTGTTTTATCTTATTGGGGGAGATACATGCTACTACTTTTTCTTGAACACAAGTACTAAACTGTTTACTATACCAAACGGAATTGCATGAGTTGTTACTATTTACAGAAGTCTCTCCATCATATATCGTTAGTTATGGACTTAAGCGTGAACAGTAGTTAATGGATCCATTAGGGAAATGACCCTCCCCACCCGGGGCAGTAGCGCTGCCACGTACCGATTTACACGTATAAACGGGTGACAACTTATTCGTTACGGATGCTTGCTCACTTACGAGCATGTCACGGGAGCAAACATATTATTTACGGGTTAAGCTTCGATTATGAGCCTCATGGCAACGGTATAAACTTATTTATTTACATTTGCTGGATTGCAAATACTGATTTTACGATTGCTGGATTGCAATGGCTGATTTTACGCCTACGGGCACTACTAATGAAATCTCGTGTTCAAAGCCGATATTAATTACAAACCTGTGAGATTCACCAACCTTTTGGTTGACACTTTTTAGCATGTTTTCTCAGGTACCCGGATGGAGTAGGATTACTCCAGGATTTTAGCTAGAGTCGCATGATTTCAACACAATTGCATTAACGGAGATTCTTAGCATTATCTTTTGTATATTTTGATTATGTAATAGAATCTCCCGCTATACGCGTGGACTCTAGGGGAAACTACATTTTGTATACGAAAACACTAAGTTTTCAAACATTATATCTATGGAATGTAACTAATTTACAAAACGTCTCATTTAGAGGTCGTTTGCTTTATCTTTGTGCTGTGATATTTAATTAGTAACACCCCAAACTATGCTTCCGCAAAACAGTGAATTTCGGGGGTGTTACAGATTGGTATCAGAGCCTAAGGTTATAGTGAACTAGGTTGCATTAGTGGGCCTAGACTATGACCATTAGGCAGTATTTCCTTATTAGGCATGATTGGTTCAGGAATTTCATCATACGACTTTAATTTAACATAGCTTGATCAACTATGTACAATTAAGGGAAGATGATGTGAGGTCTGAAATGGCTATGTCGAACAGGAATGCGTTAGTTGACTCTGACCACGAGGGAACCGAGACTCTTACTTGTTATGTGCTAGACATACACTAGGCTATTATATATTGAATATATATATGAATAGGCCACGCACGTAAACACACTCGCTATAGAGATAGCCGACGTTTCTCTGGTGACACTTACGAATTCCTCTCAGCGGTTTGCACCGACCATAACAGACTTGGTTTCCGTCACACCACCTTGTGGCGCACTCTAATGATTTTATGAAAATCACATCTAACACCCGGAAGCAACGTACTTCTAAGGACTAAAATCCTCTCTCTGTCATTTCTATAGAACTCAAAGCCACGAACTCCCAAATGGACGACTACATGTCTGATAGTGACCAAGTCCACGGGGAACAAATCCAGTACACGTATCTCGATGAGAACATCGTACCAGAAGAAGAAATCATGCGGGAGGGAAACGAAAATCAGAATTTCGGAATGACTGGCATCGACATAGAAGAATATGAAAGAGTGCGAGATCAGGCCGTGGGACTTGACGGCCGAAATTGGGCACTTAAGCGTAAGTGCATAGACTATGAACAAAGATTGAGAATCTCAAACCGATCTGTTCCTACACGAATCAAAGATAAGATCCGTTACTGGAAGAAAGTGGCCACCAACCTAACCCGTAGGACCAAAACATGGATCAAACGTTTGGGCAAGAAATCAACGGAGGAGACTAGGTACCGCTCCACGACTCAAAGATACAGGGACATGCTCGAGGCACGCTACCACCCACACGACCTGAACCTGGAGTCGGAAGACGAATCCGAAAGCCAGGAACCTTAACTAAGAATGAACCAACCGACTAGCAGAAACTGTGGACCGCCTTGGCACGCTATGGAACAAATTAATCTACATTAAGATTAGTGTAGCTTTCGTCTTGTAATTTATCGCGTAATCTAGGGACTATCTAGCACTACTCTATAAACTAGTCGGATGTAACCATTCCCGACACCTTTTGTAATATCTCTGTAAGATGTAACTTTTAAACTCACTTTATCTATCAGATATCCTTTGTTATCTCAACTCACATTAATTGTCATTTTCCATGTTGATGTTATGTATTACTGCTTTTATACATGTACATCTGTGACAATTACCAGCTCATACAAAATCTCATGTATCTTCATTTCTTTTATTGAAGAATCATGCCGCCAAAGACACGACCATACACCGATGCCCAGATTACCTCCCTTATAACCCAGGCTGTTACTGAAGCCTTGGCTCGGAATACTCCACCAAATTCCTCGAGGAACAGCGATGCCGCTGAAACCACTACTGTTAAACCATGTTCATACAAAGACTTTCAGAACTGCAAACCTCTAAACTTTGCAGGTACCGAGGGAGCTATCGGTCTAGTACGCTGGATCGAGAAAGTTGAGTCTGTATTTCTTATCTGCAACTGTGCGGAGGGAGATAAGGTTAAGTTCTCCGTTAGTACTTTTACTGACACCGCACTCACCTGGTGGAACACTTATGCCCAGACTGTGAGTGTTGCTACTGCTTACCAACTCCCGTGGGAGGAGTTGAAGAAGATGTTGAGGGGCGAGTATTGCCCCAGGGATGAATTGAAACAACTAGAAGTGGAATTTTGGAACCATAAGATGCAAGGTAATGATATCACCGGCTACACCAACCGTTTCCACCAACTGGCACTTCTGTGCCCAACCATGGTCGATCCTGAGTACAAGAGGATCGAGAAATTCGTTGATGGTCTTCCTGAGAGACTCCAAGACCTGGTTACTTCTTCCAAACCGGGTACTATTCAGAGCGCCATCCGTATGGCCCATGAGTTAACGGCAAATTCTGTCCGCCGCGGCACAACTTCAACCCCATCTGCAAACAACAAACGCAAGTGGGAAGGAAACCCCAACTCATCCAACCAAACCTTCAACAAAAAGCCTGAGTACATTAAGGCTTATACATCTGGAACTTCGGAGAAGAAAGGGTACAGCGGGAGCAGACCCTACTGTCCCAAATGCAACCGCCACCACGACGGTTCTTGCCCTTGCTCCAACTGCAAACGGTTCGGGCATCTAGCCAAGGATTGCCGAATCAACATTTCTACCCCCAACACTAATGCACCAAAGGCCTGCTTTGGGTGCGGAAATACAGGGCATTTCAAGAAAGATTGCCCAAAACTGAAAAGCAACAACAACCCTGCTCGCGGCAGATCATTCGTTATCAAGGCTGGGGAAGCCAGACAAGACCCGAACGTCGTGACGGGTACGTTCCTTCTCAACGACCTTACTGCTTCTGTGTTATTTGATACCGGTGCCGATAGAAGCTTCATATCTGAGAAATTTAGCCCTTTACTTGATATTACTCCCACTGCCTTAGATGCTAAATACATTGTAGAATTAGCTAACGGCAAACTGATTGAGACTGATAGCATCATACACAACTGTACACTTAACCTCACGAACGAAACGTTTTCCATTGATTTAATCCCTGTCGAGATCGGCAGCTTCGATATTATTGTCGGTATGGATTGGTTATCCAAGCACCGAGCTGAAATCATCTGTCATGACAAACTCGTTCGTATACCTCTTGTCTCCGGTGGAACCTTAGTCCTACAAGGGGAGACCAGCAGACGGAATCTAAATATCGTATCTTGTCTGAAAACTAGAAAATATCTACGAAAAGGGTATCAAGCCATCCTCGCACATGTAACGGAGAAGAAGTCGGAGGAGAAGCGACTTGAGGATGTTCCGATCGTGCGGGATTTCCCGGAAGTCTTTCCTGAAGACTTGCCCGGACTGCCGCCACCTAGACAAGTTGAATTTCAAATCGAACTTGTGCCCGGAGCTGCACCCGTGGCACGAGCCCCTTACCGTTTAGCACCATCCGAAATGCAGGAGTTGTCTAACCAACTACAGGAACTCCTGGACAGAGGATTCATTCGACCAAGTTCCTCACCTTGGGGAGCTCCGGTCTTATTCGTGAAAAAGAAAGATGGATCTTTCCGCATGTGTATTGACTACCGAGAGCTGAATAAGCTAACCATAAAGAATCGGTACCCTCTTCCTAGAATCGATGACCTGTTCGACCAACTCCAGGGATCGAGTGTTTACTCAAAGATTGATCTACGGTCGGGTTATCATCAACTCCGAGTCCGTGACAATGATATCCCAAAGACAGCTTTCCGAACTCGTTATGGGCATTATGAATTCCAAGTGATGCCATTCGGATTGACCAACGCTCCGGCCGTATTCATGGACCTTATGAATCGGGTGTGCAAACCATATCTTGACAAATTCGTCATTGTGTTCATCGATGATATCCTGATTTACTCTCGAAACGAACAGGAACATGCTCAACATCTGAAAACCATTCTAGGACTTCTGAAACACGAAGAGTTATATGCCAAATTCTCTAAGTGTGAGTTCTGGATTCGAACCGTTCAATTCCTCGGGCACGTGATTGACAGCCAAGGAATTCATGTTGATCCCGCCAAGATTGAAGCAATCAAGGGCTGGGAGTCACCGACCACTCCAACCGAAGTGAGACAATTCTTAGGTCTTGCTGGTTATTACCGCCGATTCATCGAAAACTTTTCAAGAATAGCTGTTCCCCTAACCACACTAACTCAGAAGGATAAGAAGTTCGATTGGACGGATAAACAGGAGTCAGCCTTCCAGCTATTGAAAAACAAACTTTGCAGTGCACCAATCTTGTCCTTACCCGAGGGCACTGCCGATTTTGTAGTTTACTGCGACGCCTCACACCAAGGACTTGGTTGTGTGTTGATGCAACGGGAAAAAGTCATTGCCTATGCCTCACGACAACTGAAAATCCACGAGAAAAACTATACGACCCACGACCTCGAGTTAGGTGCTGTGGTCTTCGCATTGAAAATCTGGAGACATTATCTCTACGGTACGAAAAGCACTATCTTTACCGATCACAAAAGTCTCCAACACATATTCGATCAGAAAGATCTAAACATGAGGCAACGTCGCTGGGTTGAGTTACTTAGTGACTACGACTGCGAGATCAAATACCATCCGGGCAAGGCGAACGTAGTTGCCGATGCCTTAAGCCGAAAAGAACGAGTGAAACCCCTTCGAGTTCGAGCACTTTCTATGACAATTCATAACGAGCTTCCTGCTCAAATCCTTACCGCTCAACTTGAAGCACTCAACGATGAAAACTTGAAAAATGAAGCCTTGCGAGGCTTGGATAAACAATTCGAAATCAAACCCGATGGAACTCGATACTTCTCTAACCGGGTGTGGTTACCCAAATTCGGAAACTTTCGAGATTTGGTGATGGCTGAAGCTCACAAATCTCGATACTCAATACATCCTGGATCTGACAAGATGTATCATGACGTCAAAGGGTTGTATTGGTGGCCTAACATGAAAGCTGACATCGCCTTGTACGTCAGTAAATGCCTAACCTGTTCCAAAGTAAAGACCGAACACCAAAGACCCTCTGGGTTGCTTCAACAACCTGAAATTCCTCAATGGAAATGGGAACAGATTTCCATGGACTTCATTACCAAACTACCGAAAACTTCGAGTGGTTGCGATACCATTTGGGTGATCGTGGACCGTCTCACGAAATCTGCTCATTTTCTGGCCATCAAGGAAACCGACAAGATGGAGCGTCTGACTCGCATCTATGTCAAAGAAATCATCTCACGACACGGGGTACCTATCTCGATCATCTCGGATAGGGACAGCCGTTTTACTTCTAACTTTTGGCAATCGCTACAGAAATCTCTTGGTACTCGTCTGGATATGAGTACTGCTTATCACCCGCAAACCGATGGCCAAAGCGAGCGAACTATTCAAACACTGGAGGATATGCTACGAGCCTGCGTAGTCGACTTCGGTACTTCTTGGGAAAATCATTTACCGTTGTGCGAGTTCTCGTACAACAACAGTTATCATACCAGCATAAAGGCTGCACCCTTCGAGGCACTTTACGGACGTAAGTGCCGATCACCTGTCTGCTGGACTGAGTTAGGAGAATCCCAACTCACGGGTCCAGAAATCATTCAAGAAACTACTGAGAAAATCGTTGGTATTCAAAACCGGCTGAAAGCCGCACGTGATCGTCAGAAAAGCTATGCTGACGTGAGACGCAAACACCTTGAGTTCCAGGTAGGAGACAAGGTACTTCTCAAAGTGGCACCGTGGAAAGGTGTTATTCGATTCGGGAAACGAGGCAAACTAAATCCTAGATATATCGGACCATTCGAAATCCTTGAAAGGATTGGTCCAGTGGCATATCGCCTGCAACTTCCTGCTGAACTTAGCAGCGTACACAACACATTCCACATTTCTAACTTGAAGAAATGTCTGTCTGACGAGACGCTGATTATACCGCTCGACGAAATTCAAATCGATGATAAACTTCATTTCGTCGAGAAACCTTTGGAAATCATGGACCGAGAGGTCAAGCAATTGAAACAGAGTCGTATTCCCATAGTAAAAGTCAGGTGGAATTCTAGGCGCGGCCCTGAGTTCACCTGGGAACGGGAAGACCAAATGCGACAGAAATACCCACATCTCTTCCCAGACAACGCACCGTCCGTGCACTCAAGCTAATTTCGGGACGAAATTTCTTTAACAAGGGGAGAATGTAACACCTGCTAAATTAGGATAATTATTTATGCCTAATTGATTGTAACTAGTTGTAATTAGTATGTAATAGGACTAATTACAGGCTCTATTTGTATATATATAAGTTGATTTATATATATATGTGTGTTTTTACGCGATTGGATAAATCGTACTAATTAACCGGACGGAGTCCGACACAATTATTTTGACGTTGGTGACAGAAACTTACCTAAATAATGAGAACGTATTTTATTATATAAAATACACAGCGAACAAACACTAATTATAATATCGCGACGACATTTTAAATAATTTAACGAATACGTATTAAACGCGAGTTAAGAATTTTAATACTTCGATGAATGTTTTTATAATTAATTTCAAGGTATTTCATTAAAATATTCCCGTCACCTTTTAAAAATATAACTGCTTGAATTAACGTTTAAACGACGGATTAAACGAACACCGGTGGAGGATATTACCTCCCACCAATTCCCTTTTCTTTCTTTATTTCATTTTCTCTCTCTCTCCTCTCTTCTCTTTTCTCTCAAATTTCATCACCAAAAATCTTACAAAACCGCAAAATAAACATACTAAACGACGCCGGATCATACCACCTCTTTAGAGAAAAACGTTCACCACTTCGCGATCTACAATCCTATCTTTCCGGAATTTCATTTCGGCAAATCGTAAGTTCCCGACAAAACCCGAAACTCTCCGTTTTTACTCATTTTTACGTTTTTATGGTTTATATATGCTTAAAATGTCCAAAAATGGGTTGGGTAAAAGATTTGGACCTAACGGAAGTTTTTCGACCGATTTTCCGGCCACCAAATTTCGATCAGACCGCTACGTCGCAGAGACGCTGGACTATCTGCGACGTAGCTCAAAACGTCGCATTATGTGGCCAACGTCGCACTTAGCGACGTCGCGGCCTACGTCGCACAAAAATCCCAACGTCGCACTAGCGACGCAGCCTATTACGTCGCATTAACTTGCGGACGTCGCACATAGCGACGTAGACTTTTACGTCGCAAACCGAACCTACGTCGCATTGATTTTGCGAAGGTCGCATCATGCGACGTACCTCCCTACGTCGCACCCTACGTCGCATGCTACGTCGCATGCTACGTCGCACAAACCAGAACCTTGAAAAGTCAGATTTTACTAAGTGTCGAACTTACACAACTTCAAATACTTATGTCATACGACTGAACAAACGTCATAGAACATACTTTCTATTACAATCACACTAAATTTCGTTATAAATGATAACACTTTGAATCATTTTTACAAACCGTCACCAACGGGCCATATTTGTTTTCAAACTACAAACGGATTACTAAACAAACACTTGGATATAATGAGTTGTGTAAACAACTAGCCTAGATGGTCTTGCGAGACATCTACTTACTTAACTTTATATGTTTAGGCATTTGAAGGTTACGGGTTCGGAGAACCTACGGTTGATATTACTTACTCGTTTATTGATATAAACGTACTTGCAAAGACTCAGGTGAGTCTTACGGCCCCACTTTTACTGTTTTATCTTATTGGGGGAGATACATGCTACTACTTTTTCTTGAACACAAGTACTAAACTGTTTACTATACCAAACGGAATTGCATGAGTTGTTACTATTTACAGAAGTCTCTCCATCATATATCGTTAGTTATGGACTTAAGCGCGAACAGTAGTTAATGGATCCATTAGGGAAATGACCCTCCCCACCCGGGGCAGTAGCGCTGCCACGTACCGATTTACACGTATAAACGGGTGACAACTTATTCGTTACGGATGCTTGCTCACTTACGAGCATGTCACGGGAGCAAACATATTATTTACGGGTTAAGCTTCGATTATGAGCCTCATGGCAACGGTATAAACTTATTTATTTACATTTGCTGGATTGCAAATACTGATTTTACGATTGCTGGATTGCAATGGCTGATTTTACGCCTACGGGCACTACTAATGAAATCTCGTGTTCAAAGCCGATATTAATTACAAACCTGTGAGATTCACCAACCTTTTGGTTGACACTTTTTAGCATGTTTTCTCAGGTACCCGGATGGAGTAGGATTACTCCAGGATTTTAGCTAGAGTCGCATGATTTCAACACAACTGCATTAACGGAGATTCTTAGCATTATCTTTTGTATATTTTGATTATGTAATAGAATCTCACGCTATACGCGTGGACTCTAGGGGAAACTACATTTTGTATACGAAAACACTAAGTTTTCAAACATTATATCTATGGAATGTAACTAATTTACAAAACGTCTCATTTAGAGGTCGTTTGCTTTATCTTTGTGCTGTGATATTTAATTAGTAACACCCCAAACTATGCTTCCGCAAAACAGTGAATTTCGGGGGTGTTACATATTTGATCTAATGTTATGAGTATTATTACTTTCATTTTGGATATAAAATATTAAGAGAAAAAGTCACACCTTTATGTTAGAAGTACTAATAAGTATATACGTCGTGCCTTCCGCTCTAACAAATGTTAATGTTTTTTTTTATTTTTGAAAGTGCCCCTGGCTGTGGATCTAAGTGATGATCAAAAGTAATAGATTGGCGGAATCAATCAATTACACAAATAACTAATAAACGTTAACCGAAATGAATGATTAAACACAGAATACTTCTTTATTAGCTTGGAATAGGTATTGGAAACGAATTACAGATTGCTTAGTCGACAAATGGTGCTAGGGTTTCGTCAACCCTAGCCGAAAACCCATAGGTTTGTATTTATACTAAAACAAAATCGGCAGACATGTGTCACTTGGGAAGTGTCGCATGTCGCCGCCCTCATGCGTCACTTACCTAAGTGTCGCTATGCGTCACTAAGGCAAGTGTCGCCTAATACTAAACTTAAGTGTCGCATATACAGAACATAACTTTTCTATTAAAACTAACTAACGACACTTACAACTCGATAGACCAACTGACAGACACACTAAAATGCATCAACAAACTCCCCCGTGTCTTCAGCTTGGTCTTTAAAAACATCTTCAGTTTAAACCCAACCTGGTGGAAATACTCCACCAGCATGAATTCCAACTCGAACATAAATCTCGACCACCTTCTCGAACTTTGAAGCTTCTTCTTGATCAAAACGATGATACTCCATTTTGCTTTTGTAAAGAGCTCTCAAATCTTTCTTTGTCAGATTAATAAGGCTGATCGGATCAAAAACGCGAAGAGTTCTTCCATACTTTGCAGATAGACTCCAATTACCCTTTTCAATCACTGGATCTTCAACTGAAAGATATTCAATGACTGCTTCTTGAGTAACGGAGTCAAACCACCAATATCGTAATCTTTTAAGAAAATCAAGTGGTAAAGACTGCAATGGCACAGTTTTCTGACTAGCAGCTGGAGGATAATGATATTTCACAATCGGTTGCTGAGTTCTTGAATCCAACTTTTTCTTGTATGAATAACGAACTCCCAGCTCTGGTCTAACCCACAAATACTTCTTGCTGTAAATATCTCTTCTGAGAATCTTCTGAAACATGTTACCACGAAAATCGTCAGTGTGGTTAACAATGTTCAGTTGAGCAAGACGATTCAATTCTTCATTCGGCAACGTGTTAATACAGTTAAATCTCGGCCGGAAATACTGTACGCCATCTCTTCGTTTAATAAGAATTAGAAAGTTAACTTCATCAAACTTCCAACTTCTGATCAATCCAGTCAAATCACCTCGAACCTGATATGTTTTGCAAATCTTCAATTCAGGCTTGAGCTTTCGAAACATTGGGCGCTCTGAAGATGTAGACGGTTGTGCTTGTTCAGGAACAGATTCAGCAGATGGTTGTTCCTGAGCAGGTTCTGTTGGAGGTTCTTGTTCATCATCAGAATCATCGGACTTAATGATCGGTGCATCAAAATCATACGGTTGAGCCGGTTGTTTCTGAACTGGTTCCAATTCTCGCTCAGGTGCCGGTTCCTGATTAGGATTATCCAAATATTCTTCGTCCGACCCTGGAACCTCCGCATCCATCTCTATATCATCCGGATCGACTGATCTATCTTCTTCACCACCCGGATTTATCAAACTCTGAATATATGTGAGATTAACATTCGAATAATCAACCGAAATGGGTCTCGGTTGTCCTGGAACATCAACGAAATAATCCAAAGCAATGTTTTCATTAATAGAATCTGGATTTACATTTTCGGGTTCTGGGGGAGGGGTTACATTTGTTTCTAAGGTTCTCTGACCTTCCTCCCCCGAAACAACAGTAACCGCTTCCAACTCTAACAATCTAGACTTCACGTCCGTCAATTCAAGCTTCAGTTCCTGCACTTGAGCTGCCTTGATCTCCAAATCTTTAATTTGAGCAGCTTGAGCTTCAATCACGGCAGCCTGATCATCAAAACGCTTATTCATCTGACTTATCTGATCAAGGAACTGCTGAAGCATCGCAGGCGGTGGTTGTTGTTGAGCTTGCTGACGCGGTTCTTGAATACTTATTCCCGTTCGCTGGCGTCTTCTCAATGGTAGATCAGCATAAGACGGAGAAGACCCAGCTGGTCGCTTTCCAAGATTAGGCGGTACATGAACACGCCCCGCAGAAATCCTTCTCAAAATACGCTTAAAGCGTCTAGGATCTACCAAATGAATCCCATCCAACGCATCCTGAGGTGGTACATCACCTGGAGAGTCAGGTGGTGTGGAACAACCATCAGATTCCTCAGCTGCAACCTCTTCAACTTGCTCGATATCTTCTAAATCTTGAGCAACCGCAGCATCAACCAAATCCTCCTCATTCACTGGAGGCACAACAATATCCTCATAAGCATCCACAGGTGGCGCAACGAAGTTTTTATTTACTACGTGCCCGAATAGCTCACGATCAGGCAAGACCTGAGAATCTTTTGGTGGCAACTTGCAGTCATTGAAAACGCGTAATAACATTGGTGTTTGTACCAATAATGACCTCAGATCCGGATCGATTCTCAAATCCAAGTCATTTAGCAACAGCTGAACAAAACGAGGATATAACAGCCACTTATCCTTTCCAGCTCGAACGTTCTCTACCATATTCCCAAAAATATAACCGCTGAAATTGTACGGTTTGTTGTATACCAATGCAAGCATCAAAGACAGAGTCGTATGACTCGCAGCATCGTATCCACCTTTTCGCGGAGATAAACAGACAGTAATAATATGAGCTAAATATCTCCAAACCCTGCAAAGGTACTGTTTCCTAAAATCCACAAGCTGATCTGCCGGATAACCCATTCTCTAAAGACCCCCATAGATGAACGCGGTCTCAAAAACGGTCGGCATATTATTCGCATCAACAAACTGCAAAACACGGCGAACCAAATCCTGTGTAATCTGAATCTCGCGTCCAAACATAGTTGACACAATCCTCGGAGTGTCGTTCTCTGTTCTGATAAACGCGTGGTCATAAAACTCCTCGATTTGGTTCATATACACTGGTGCCGAAGCTGTAATAGCGTGATGAATTCTTGAACGTCTGAGAAACTCGATCATCGGCCGAAAAGGCATCGAGTTCTTATGCGTTGAATCCAAAAATGCAACAATGTTGTGCCTAGAGTTGGTGCGACGATAATAATCTCGTAGAGCTTCCATCTGTAAGCTAAAATACAAAAGATAACCAGAAATATCGTTACAGAATAAGCTCACGCAAATAATTGAAAACCTCTGATTTTAGCGTCACTTATAGAGTGACGCATAAAGAAGTACCGACACTCATAAAGTGTCGCAGTAAAATCAGAAATCAAGTGATGCGTCACTTGTGGTAAGTGACGCATTCAATGCGTCACTGGTGTAAGTGCCATTGCCACAACACATGTCATTCATAGCGTCAGTTAACAAGTGTCGGGTATGCGTCAGTTAGAAAGTGACGGATAGTAATAGCGGCACTGATAGCGTTACTCAAGGAAGTGACGGTGTTAGGCGTCACTTAATAAGTAATGTACGGAAGTGACGCATAAAGGCGTCACTCAGCAAAGTGACGCGTAACTTGTGAAATTACCATTTAGCATCACTTATGGAAGTGACGCTTGAAGTGACGCAACGATGAAGATCATCGTGTCACTGTTCAAGCCCAGAAATCACAACGAACAAAAATTGGGGTTTTTCGAAAATGAATTAACCAAACGGTGCGGCAAGTAAAAACGAGTAAAACACACCGTTTCATTACACAAAACAATAACGAATCGTTCCCCAATCTTCGTGATTTCGTAAACCCTAAAACCCGAAACTTCAATCGGCGATTAAATCATGAATACGCAATGATAGATGGTAAAAATAGTACCTAATGATGCGTATGAATGAGAGGAACAATGTCACGGAGGCCGATTGCACGCAAAACGCTTCAAAATCCACGGATCGATCGAAAAGTCCAAACAGTCGAAGTGACGCAACGAGAGGGAAGTGACGCAAGAGCAGTGGAAGTGACGCGTAATGAATAGGGTTGGTGGTGAAAATAAGTGCCGGATAGGGAACTATTTATACCAAAACCCTAATCTGCGTCACTTGGAACGACTCTTAATGCGTCACTTATAGCGTCACTAGCAGCGTCACTTATGAAGTGACGCATATCGACAGTTTGTGAAAAATTTTAAAATTTTGTCGATCTTTGACGTAGTGCTCAATTTGAGAGTAAATGTGACTTGGGTAAAAAATAAAAATAAAATTAAGAAATAAAATTTAATTACACAAAATTACAAATATAAAACCAAACTAAATACATTCTTTTTGGTGACGGAGTTGATTGAGTCTGGTTAGGGATCATATCGGAATAACATGCAATTATTAGGAATAGTAAGTGTTATTTCGATCATCAGTATATTTGTCCACCTTAAATTTACTTGGCACATTTAAAACACCTTTTATAAAAATTATTTCAAGACGATTATTGGTATTGTTTGTCCACCTAAACATGTTACATCCGTGTCTGTGAGTTAACCTTTTATTGTTAGTATGAATATTTCACCATGGTCCCCACCATAGATATACCCCTATAACTTAGACATGAACATAGTTTCCAAATTCAGAAAGAATATAAGAGAATCAATTTTAAGAATCAAGCCAGCGGTGACAGGTCTGTACTTGCGTACAACAGAGCAACATAACTTGATTCAGGTGTAAGCAAAACCAAACGCAGTCAAACCAGATTTGTGGCGACCTTCTTTATTACCTTAAATTTAAGACTTTGCAAGTGCATTGACTCACGTTTGCTTAGTTTTGAGAGTAAGCTGAATTGAGACCAGGTCTGCACTTACGTACAACAGAGGAAACAATCAGCATACTCCCCCAAATGATCTCAGATATACGATCCAAAAATAGAAGTATGTCAAGCTACGCTAAGGAATTAAGACTTAGAGTCGTACATCACAAGGTGTTTACCATAGGATCATAGACATGTATTTAAATTACTTCTTAATATCTCAGAGACCGGTGTGTATCATGCCTACCAATACATCGTATGATGAAGATAATTTAGATAAAAACTGTTTTAAGTGTGTCAGATAAACCTACTGACACATCCAAGATAAACCTTAAAATTTCATTTTGTGCATGTCATCCGATGTACTATCATATCCCAAGTTGTTTACAGACACAACTTCAACGTCTATTTTAAAAAATGTTGCAACCTCGCGTTTTCTTTAATACTAAAGAGTATAAAGAGTGGCTGTTGCTATATATATATATATATATATATATATATATATATATATATATATATTTTCTTTAACACACATAAAAACATATAAGTTACTATCCAAGTCACAGATTACTTTTTAGACCCAAAGAATCTTAAACCGATCATGTTGACCAGTTCATCAAATCGAGCACGCGAAAAGGCTTTGGTGAATAGGTCAGCATTTTGTTTAAGGGTGTCTATGTGGACCAGGTCTATCAAGTGTTTTTCATAGCAATCCCGTATGAAGTGGAACCTAAGTTCAATGTGTTTTGTCTTAGAGTGTTGTACGGGATTGCGTGTGATAGATATAGCAGCAGTGTTATCTATGTGAATAGGAGTCATAGTAAGAAGTAACCCGTAATCACGTAATTGGTGCTGAATCCAGAGAACTTGGGCACAGCAGCTAGCGGCAGCAACATACTCAGCCTCTACTGTAGAAAGAGAGACTGTAGTCTGCTTCTTGCACTGCCACGAGACCAAACACGATCCTAGAAATTGACATCCACCAGTTGTAGACTTCTTATCGATACTGCAACCTCCATGATCCGAATCTGAATAGGCTGTGAGAGCGAAAGTCTTCTCATTTGAATACCAAAGACCAAGAGTAGGTCTAGCTCTGAGATAACCAAAAATTCGCTTCACTGCCTTCATATGTGACACCTTTGGTTTAGCCTGATAGCGCGAGCAAATCGACACGGCAAATACAATGTCCGGTCTAGAGGCAGTCAAATACATAAGGGAGCCTATCATTGAACGATAGTCCCTCTCCTTGCAATCTTCATCTTCCTCAGCAAGTTTTAGATTGTGATTTAGCTCGATGGGAGTCCCATAGGTTTTACAGGTGAGCAGGTCATACCTAGTCAACATGTCATTGACATATTTTGACTGATGTATATAAATACCTTTTGCAAGCTGCTCAACTTGTACACCTAAAAAGAATGTGAGCTCCCCCATCGCGCTCATCTCAAACTCAGACTTCATGATCTTCTCAAAGTTCTTGCACATTGCCTCATTAGTAGAACCGAAGATAATATCGTCCACATAAACCTACACAAGTAGCATATCTTCCCTATCCTCTGACTGTTCACGAAGAATGAATAGCGTGCTATCGATGTTCCATCTCACAAAACCATGCTTAATCAGATGTGTAGTAAGCCTCTCATACCAAAGTCTCGGTGCTTGGTGAAGACCATACAATGCCTTGTTCAATTTACAAAAGTATTCAGGATGCGCAGGGTCTTCAAAACCAGGAGGCTGCTTAACGTACACATCGTTATCAACTTTTCCATACAGAAACGCACTTTTCACATCAAGTTGATTGACGCGAAATCCCTTGAAGGACGCGTATGCCAGAAAAATGCGTATGGATTCCAATCGAGCAACAGGGGCAAATACATCATCATAGTCCAAACCCTCAATTTGACTGAAGCCTTGAACTACTAGACGTGCTTTATTACGAATCACAACGCCCATATCATCCATCTTGTTACGATAAACCCAACGAGTACCAGTCAAATGGGCACCCTTGGGTAATGGAACTACTTCCCAGACTTGCAACTTTTCAAATTGCTGTAGTTCCTCTTGCATGGCCTCGATCCAGGACGGATCTTTTAAGGCCTCTTCAACTTTCTTAGGTTCATTCTGCGAAAGATAACATGAATTGATATTAGCTACCAAACCCGGAAGTTGTTCAGTATCAGTCTGCTTTGCTTGATGTCTTGTTTGAACATGGGCATGAGGGTCACCAATGATATTATCAATGGGGTGATCCTTATGTATCCGAGTAACTGGAATTTGATCTGGCACAAGATTCTGTTCCAGGTTGTTCAAATCTCCCTCAGTTGTAGAAATATTCGGAGAGGCATCATCATCTTCATCTCCTTGAGAATATAAATGAGAATAATTCATATTTTCTGCTTCCTCTCCCTCATCATCTACCTCATCCTCTCCTCCTTCCTCTAATGATGGCATGTTTGGATCATAAGGAAGCTCTTTAGTGTAGTTATAAACTGTTTTAGAGGTAGAAGGAGTATCTTTCGAAGTTGTAACTGGAGAAGTAGATGTTGGATTAGGTGTTGTTGGTGATGGTGTGGGTGTCGGTAGTGGTGTAGTATTAGTTGGTGGTGGTTCGGGTGTTGCATTAGGAGATGGGTCGGATGGTTTACTAACTGGTGTATCTTGAGACAGATCAAGTCCATGAAGCATGGAAACCAACTCTTCCGTGTCATTATCTTCCGGAATATTGAAAGAGTTAAAGAGGTTTCCATAGTTGAAAAACCAATCCGGACCTGTTCCTTGAGGAGGTTCCGTATACCTTAAACATTTCACCTCAAACTGTTCCTCAATCTGATTCGTTGATTTGTTGAAGACTCTTTTGTTCGGAGAATTGACTGAATATCCAAGAAAAATCCCTTCAACAGCTTTATCACCAAACTTAGAGATCTTATCTTTTGTATTCATGATCATGCATGGACACCCAAATGGTTCTAAGAACTGCAGGTTTGGCTTACGGTTATTGAAAAGTTCGTAACACGTCTTGTTCTTTTTCTTAACCGTGAGCACTCTGTTGAGAACATAACAGGCAGTATTAACTGCCTCAGCCCAGAAGATGATTGGTAACTTGGAGTCAGCTAACATAGTCCGAGCTGTCTCGATGATTGTCCTGTTCTTTCTTTCTGCAACTCCATTCTGTTGTGGAGTCCTCAGAGCACTAAATTGATGCTCAATACCTCTTGTAGCACAAAACAATTCGAGAGTTGAGTTCTTGAATTCAGTTCCATTATCGCTTCGAATCCTTTTCACCTTTAAGTTGCATAGATTTGCCAACTTATCCAAAAAATACACCAGAATATCGGGAGTCTCCCCCTTTGTGGTCAAGAAATAAACCCACGAAAACCTTGAGTAGTCATCAGTAACTACCAAGCAATAAGACCGACCACCAATGCTCTTTGTAGAAACTAGACCGAATAGATCCATATGCAGTAGTTCCAACGAAGCAGCAATAGAATTCACAACCTTAGACTTGTGGGACTTCTTGTGGAGTTTTCCTTTGTGACAAGAAATGCAGTCATCTTTTAAAGCAAATGACTATTTTGGAACTCCCCTCACTAAATCATTATTAATCAGAAAATTCATTTTACGGAAATGAATATGTCCCATTCGTCTGTGCCAAAGCAGTGATTCCTTCTCAGAAGCCTTTGAAAGGAGACAAGTATAGTCACTGGTAGTCTTCACAGTTCTCATATTCATCACATAGGTGTCATTCTTTCTAGGTGCACGCATCAATACCCATTCCTCAGGAATGACATACCCAGGCTTCAATATTACACATTCAGTCTTTGTGAATGACGTGGTGTAGTCCTTATCACAAACTTGTGATACGCTCAGCAAGTTGTGAGTCAGTTCTGCCACATAATTCACATTCTCAAAGCTAACTTTTCCATTTGTTAGCGTTCCCTTTCCCGAAATAGTTCCTCCTGAATCTCCCGCAAAAGCAATGTATCCTCCCGAGTATGGGTTAATATCCGTCAGAAGAGACACATCGCCAGTCATGTGTCGCGAGCAGCCACTATCCATATACCATAAGCTATCCTTCACACGTTCTGACTGCTGCAACACAACAAAGAAAGAGATTAGTGAGAAACGGAGACCCAAGCCTTTACAGACTTAGGTCTTCCATGGTCATCAACAATAAGCACGTCAGATAGGATTTTATCTTTAAACAAATTAGAATTTTTATCTGATGTGTTATTGTTGACAACTGAAGAGTCAACATCAGACTCTTTTCGTTTCCAAACTTTGGAAGGTTCGGAATTAATATTGGAAGTAATGTTGGGCTTTTGAATTGGCAGAGGTTTTTGTTCAACATTACTTGGCTTCAGAACAGGCTTGGGAGAGTTTGAGTAACGCCTAGGTGGAGATTTCGAAAAGGAATTTCTATAAACAGATGTCCTAGGCATCTCTCTCCCATAGCGCTGATTTGACAGCTTGGGACATTCACGAATCAAATGTCCTTGTTTCTTGCAGTAGAAACAAGAACGAGTCTCAACAAACGGTTGAGGCTGAGGAATTACCACAGGAGGTGGAGAAACATTTCTAGAACATGAACATTGAGTACACGTCTTAGAAAATGTTTGCTTTGGATGAGAGGTTGAAGTTGAAGGTTTATCATACGAAATTTTTTCATTTACTGTTTTATGTTGCAAAATCTTTACAGGTGTCTGTAAAGTTTGTTGTTTCGAATTTAAAACCTTGGCTTTTCCCTTATTTGGTTGAACCTTAATTTTAGATTCAACTTTTAAAACTGCTTTTTCAGGTTTAACTTCAACTTTCTTAACTTCAGGATACTCCTGATCTGTAATGTCCTCAATCTCAACTGTAACACCCCCAAATTCGTTGAGCGGAAGCATTTAGTTAAAGTATTGGGGTGTCACACTAACAAAGCATGCATACGTATCAGAGCTTATGATTACAACAGAACAATATATATATTAAGATGCCAAAAGTGTTAATTACAAAGTTTACGATTCATCGAATCGTATAAGTTAAAAGTAGTAAGTTTACAAAAGTAGATTTCTGAAATATGACTAAAACATTTCAGTTATACTAAAGAAATCCATATGTTTCCAAAAGTTGGCATCCTAAGCTTCAAGGGTCGCCTAATTCTCCATGTGTGTTGGCGATCTTACATGCGCAGCTAATTCCCTGAAAAACATAGTAAAAGTCAACAACTAGGTTGAGTGAATTCACAGGTTTTATATTTGTAGTAGTTGAACCAAGTTCGAGTAAGTTTATTGACTCAGAGGTCAAATAGTTTCATTTATGTCGTTTGTTTAAGTGCAATCATAGTGGGATGTCACCCAAATCCGTCATTGTGGGATGTTACCCAAATTGTTTTGTATGAAAATGCATTGTAGGAAAGCAGTATCCTAATAGTTCCGTAGGAATGTCTGTATCCTAGTAGTCATTGTAGGAATGTCTGTATCCTAATAGATATCGTAGGAATATCTGTATCCTAATAGATATCGTAGGAATGTCTGTATCCTAATAGTCATCGTATGAATGTCTGTATCCTATTAGTCATCGTAGGAATGTCTGTATCCTAATAGTCATCGTAGGAATGTATGTATCCTATTAGTCATCGTAGGAATGTCTGTATCCTAATCGTCATTGTAGGAATGTCTGTATCCTAATAGTCATTCAGTGATCCATGTCAGTAGGATGCAGTGCCCATGTCAGTAGGGACTTTTTAGCAGTTTAATAGTAATAGTGGATCCGTGTCAGTGGGATCTAGTGCCCATGTCAGTAGGGACTTTTCAATAGTAGGGAGTGTCAGTGTCCCTTGATCCATGTCAGTAGGATCTGGTCCATGTCAGTAGGACCCATTTGTTACCCAATCAGTTTCGTAAAGCGTGTTGGTTGTTTTCCAACGTTTCCAAAACATGTTTATGCGTTTATAGTGTTTATAATATGAAAATGTTATTTCAAAATCTTCAGTTCAATGTACTCCACTTGTTTGAGTAAAGTAGTATACAATCATGTTTGTATAGAAATGATTGACTATGTTTTCCACCCCAAAAGTAGTTAAAACAGTAAAGTATGGGCTGTGAACTCACCTGTTGAGTTGAGTAATCGTGCGAGTGCTAGCAAACCTAAGCCCAAGTACAGTCCAGAATCCCCTAACGTCCTAAACGTATGAGATTTAATAAGTAATTGTGGATGTCTAAGTTAATCATCCATGCCAGAGTTCGTATAACTAAGTTATATTCACAGTGTTTGTTAAACGTTTACGTTTGTATTTCGTTGTTTGTGAAATTGTATACGACTCGTTGGTGATAGTTTGAAGTTATAATTTCAATAAAATAGCGTGTTTGTACTGTTTGTAAAGTTCACATATAGTATCGTATGTAAGTGTTTGTTATTGGTTAAGTTCGACACTTAGTGTAAAAATAGTTTGTGAAGTTTCTGTTTTCTGCGACACAATATGCGACATAATGGTTGTGTCGCATGATACGACACAATTCTGCGACACAAGGGTTGTGTCGCAGAGATTCGAAGTGCTGAGTCAACAGCGACACAAGATGCGACATAATACAGTTTATACGACACAGGAGTGCGACACAAGGGTTGTGTCGCATGGTTGGTGTATGCGACACAATATGCGACACAGTCGTTGTGTCGCAAAGATGAACACCCAGACAGTAGCAGCGGCTGTCGTGATTTCCCGACCAAAAACCCGATTTTAACCCGTTTTCCGGCCATAAAACCTTGATTTCTTCCATTATATAGTTAAAACAAAGTTGTATGTTCAATATTACACCCATATAATACATAAAGACGAGTAAATCTAAGTTTTTAGAAATTTCTTACAATTGCAAATCGGGACCAAATGAGGAAGAAGATGATGATACGGCTTTTGTTAATGTTGTTCCTTAGCTCGAGAGGATTCCGAAAATGTAACTTTTGTTGATTGATTTGTGAATCCGAAAATTTGATAGAATTTGGGTGGAGAGAGTTTGTAGGTGTTTTTGGTGTGGGTGAAATGAAAATGAAAGGAAAAGATGGAGATGGGAGGTGGTTTTGTTCCACTTTTCATCTCCTGCGTTTTCGTCCCGTGTTTGTTTACCCGATCGTTAAGTGTTACATTATTTTAACTAATATATTTTTAAATTACATTTTTCATTATATTTTTAATTAAGATCTTTTTATGAGTTTATAAAATTTAATTATAAGGTTTTTAAATCTTTGTTTTATTTTAGTTCTACGAGTTGACGTTTTATGTTGTAAAATGTTATGTAAATATTATCGACATAATATTAAATTGTAAATGACGTTATTTAATAACTTTGTTTTATTAAATAATTTCGTTCACCAATAGCCGTATATTTTTGTCGCGTTTGCTGAATTCGTTTCGTATGTAATTACATCTAATTACAAATAAGTAATACTACGCGTATTAACTAGTTAGGCTTTGCTAGACTTACCTCTAAAATGCGTCGTAAATTCACTCAAGTAGGGAATTAGCCTAATAATGCAAGTGATTAATATTATTAATCGTGTTTAAATTTGCGGAGTGTTACATCAACAATCTCCTCAAAACAAACTGGAGATTCATTCTTTTGCTCAACAATCTCCTAAACACTAACAGGAGATTCATTCATTGGCTTAACAAACTTAGGAGTGGGATACTCTGGCCTCGTGGTTTTCTCCTTCTCCTGTTTGTTAGTTTTAGCCACTTTACCCTTGATACCCAATAACTTTGCATAATCAACTGGAATCTCATCAAGGCCTTCCTTAACAGGTAAAGGAGTATAGGTAGTAGGAGGTGCTATTTCAACAAAACCTATTCCTTTTCCTCCCTTACTTTTCCTATCTTGCTTATGGTTGCTAACAATTTCATTAAAGATCATTGTTGCAGAAGTTGAACCTAAGACTTTATCTTGATAATTTCCATACTCACTTTTTAAGTCTGAAAGCTCTTTGTTTAACAGTTCAATTTCAGTAAGATAACTTTTAATTGCATCATGTTGACTAAAAACTTTCGCCTTATAAGTTTGAGTATCTAACTTATGAGCTTCAATATGTTTTTCATAGAGTTTTTCATTTTCTTTCAAAAACTTATTTGACTCATTAAGTTTTGCAACTTTATCTCGCAACTCTTGGTTGTCCTTTTGAAAAGCCTTTAGAGATTCAGTTAGATTAATGCATGAGATACAGTTTGAAGGTTCAAGTGATTCATTTTGTACCTCAGGTGTAATGTGAGCCATCAGACACTGTTGAAATTTGGCTGCCTCCGCATTCCAGTCATGAGTAGTTGGCTCAAAAACGACCAAAGCATTGTCCACAGCTAACGTCTTGACCTCTTCTTTTGGAGGATCAGGTTTAGTAAGACCCGACGGTGGCATCTTGGGTTTCTCGCATTCCCTAGCGAAATGACCCAAATTCTGGCAGTTATAACATCGGACCTTGCTTTTATCAAAACCAAATCCCGACTTCCCATTGCCTTCTAAACTCTTGCGTCTAGTCCGTTGCAAGAATTTTTGAACTCTTCTTGTTATCATAGCAATGTTCCAATTCAAGTCCATTTGTTCTAAATCGTCATCATCCAGTTGTTCGTAATCCTCCTTGATCAGCTCCAAAGTTGTATTTGGTTGAGTAACCAAATCTTTGTTAGAGCTCAGAAAAGCTGTATAAATTGCAGCTTGCTCTTGTATTGCTGGTGAGACTGGAGCCTGTTGTTGATTTCCTTGAGATGTACCAGAAAGATAAGCTGTATGTTGACCTCCAGAAGAAGCAGAAGATGAATTGGTATCCGTTATAAATGCCACTCCACCATAGCTCTTGCCAGAATTAACTAGTCCACCACCACCAGTTGTGGGATTTTGTACGGATCCACTTGACTTGCATTCTTTCTTCATCAATTCCATTGCATGAGCTTGTAGAATACCTATCAATTGATCAAAAGTCATCCTTTGTAGTTCTGGATTTTCCTTTAAAAATTGGACCTTCACATCCCAAGCACTTGGCAACACATCCAGCAATTTCTTGTTTACCTCAAGTGCAGGGAGATTGTATCCTTCTTCATTTAACTCACTAACCAGATGTGAGTATCGGGTGAATAGACTGGAAGTCGTCTCATTAGGAAGGATGTCAAATAGATCATACTGCTTTTTGATTAACTCTAGCTTAGCCTCCTTGTACTTTTCATTTCCTCCGCATCTTGTCTCAATTGCCTTCCACAAATCATAAGTTGTGTCATGAGATTTAAAGAGTCTCATGACATCCTTTGGCAAACACATACAAATAGAAGAATGAGCCTTTCTTTCTGTTTCATACTCCTTTTTCTCTTGAGGTGACATAGCATTGTATGTTTTAGCTGGAGGAACACCACGATAATTTCCTTCAGCCACTGGAGCAACATATCGTTCTTTTAAAGGTCCCCAAAGTTCTGGACAGTGGAAATCTATATACTGTTCATATCTATCTCTCCAGTAAACATAATCCAAATCTGGCCCAAAGAACGGAGGTTTATTGCTAGAACCAATATCATTGTTCTGTCTGAGCATCTCTCTTATTCCTCTAATATCTTCCTTATCAGACATTGAAACGTACCTGTAAAATCAACTTAAAAAACTGGGAAGCTGATTAGTAACAAAGGCGTCACTTGGTAAGTGACGCACCTTAGTGTCGCAAAGAGTAGCGGCACTTGCTAAGTGACGCTATCAAGTGACTGATAAACAAACAGAACGACACTAGAAATTAGTGTCGTACAACCAAAGAAGTGACGCACTCAAGTGACGGACTTGAGTGTCGCTTAGCAATAACAGGCGTCACTAAGGTAAGTGACGCTTTAAGTGACTGACAGTAGTAACGCGTCACTAGTAGTAAGTGACGGATGACACACAAGTGTCGTATCAAATGACGCAAAAGAGTGTCGGAATTAACAGTAGGCGTCACTAAGGTAAGTGACGTATAATCCTTAAGTGACGTTACTGAGTGACGTACTCGAGTGTCGTTAAAACCCTAATTGCTCCTTACAGAAGTGTCGCTCGAAGTGCCGCACAAAGTGTCGAAGTGACGCTCCGAGTGACTCAGAAACGGCTGTGAACGCCCAAAAACCCCAAAAATCGAATTTTCGTAAACCTAACGAAAATTCTTGAGTCCCAATCGTACGAAACCTGTAAATCTTTACTCAAAACACAGTAATAGCACCAAATCGATCCTAATCTTGCTAGAATATCTTTGATCTTCACAAAATCGAACCGAAAACTCTCCAATACACGAACACACGTGATCAAATCAACTCCGAGGCTCTGATACCAGTTGAAAGTGCCCCTGGCTGTGGATCTAAGTGATGATCAAAAGTAATAGATTGGCGGAATCAATCAATTACACAAATAACTAATAAACGTTAACCGAAGCGAATGATTAAACACAGAATACTTGTTTATTAGCTTGGAATAGGTATTGGAAACGAATTACAGATTGCTTAGTCGACAAATGGTGCTAGGGTTTCGTCAACCCTAGCCGAAAACCCGTAGGTTTGTATTTATACTAAAACAAAATCGGCAGACATGCGTCACTTGGGAAGTGTCGCATGTCGCCGCCCTCATGCGTCACTTACCTAAGTGTCGCTATGCGTCACTAAGGCAAGTGTCGCCTAATACTAAACTTAAGTGTCGCATATACAGAACATAACTTTTCTATTAAAACTAACTAACGACACTTACAACTCGATAGACCAACTGACAGACACACTAAAATGCATCAACAATTTTTTATTTTTTGGCGATATTGACTGTATATATTATGTGTAAGGATCATCGTTGATTAAAACAAGAAAAATAGAAATTTTACTTTTTATCATTAACTAGTTTATAACCCGCGGCTTCGCGGGATTATTACATGAAATTTTTGTTAATTTTTGTTAGTAGCTTGTTTCATGTAATGGAATTCACAAATGTCCATACTCCCTAACTACCTAAAACTTAACAGCATTGGAAACATCCACAATCTATCAAACATGCTGACAGTCACCCAAAAGAGTTTTCAAATTTCATAAAATCTCCTAAGTTGCTTTATTATGAGAATTAAAAATTCGTCGAATATAGTTTTAAAATGTGCTTGATAGATAAACTGTTAATATTAGTTCAAAAGGAAAAGTGGGGAATTATTTTACATGTTCTTATTGAAGTTCTTGTAGATGATGACGAACTTCATCTAACTTCTTCAAGGATAGATCAGACGCATCAACTACAACTCTTCCTTCCTGCTCATTTCAGCAATTTCTCCGCGTATTTTTTGTACATGTGTCTGCACACTTGAAAACTCCTTTATGCTCTCCTCCTTTTTACTCCACAATCTTTATACAATAACGATCCCTAAATTAAACACACACAGCAAATCAATGAATGACATACACAACAAACTATTAAAATATAATGATGAAGTCACCGAAATAATTAAATTAAACATCAGACATGGCGTTTAATTCGTTGGGTTTGTCAGAGATTGCTCATGTGGAGGAACTATTGTCATATCGTATCATCTTCAGAAGCATCAATAAAGATCGTATGTATGCAGAGTCAAAATCATTATCATAATTAATCTTATAAAGCCTAATTTCAGAAATCAAAATTAAACAAAATCGGATACATGATTTTGATGATGAACAAATCGTCGTTGATGGAAGCAACACATCATAATCGGTGAGGAACTATTCATTCAAGCCGTAGCATATTTAGAACATTAATAAAGATCGTATACATAATCAAAATCTAAATCAAAATCGATGTTAATCCTGTAAACCCTAATTTCAGAAATCAAAATAAAGCAAAATCGCATACCTGGTGTGTTGATGATGAACAAATTGAAAGTAATGAAGCAACAAATCAACATCGATTTTGGTATCCAGTGATATGCACGCATAGAAGATGAACAATTGCAGAGATAGAAAGGACCGTAACCTACGCACGCACATCACACAGAAGATGGTGATTAAATTTGAATAAGGGGTATTTTAGTAAATTGTAACACAATTATTGGATCTAATGATGTCATTGTTTTATCTAATGGTGGTTTAATGAAGGTTTATCTCCTAATCAAAGGGTGGGATTGGGGCAGGGGTTTTCTTTTATATATATATATAGAATATAGATATTGACAATAAAGCTCTGGTCTTTTACCTTCTCATTACATTTTTTGATGATCAATTTCTGCTCGACCTTATGATTCTGCAAATCATCAGCCCTAGCATCACTTAATCTCGTTCTTATGTGATTTCGAGAATCTGATTGCGCAATTTCTGTTAAGATCACAAAGTTAGTTTTGGGTAATAAGGATGCATTTAATAATTTGGTTCTTTGAAAATCGTTTTTTTCTTTCAATTAAATATAATTTACTTAGATTCGTTTACATTAAATAAGGCAAAATAAAAAAATACCATGAAAAGTTAAAAAAATTTCCAACTAACCTCCGCTGATTCCTTCCTTTCACCGCCAAATCTGCCCATCATTCATGGTCAATTTAAGAAATGTTTACAACAGTCTCAATCATCTGATAAAAACCATTTTAACAGATCTAGATGTTTGCTGATCGAAACCATTTTAACATGTCCTAGTCTTTCACAATCAAAGATATCTATCAGCTTAGCCACAGGAGGCATATATCAGTACTCAAAGCAAACTTATACTAACATATCTGGTCTCTTTGTAGCAGCCTCAATCATCTGAATCGCAAGCAAGAATACACCTTCATTATAAGTCTTACGGGTCTCATTTACATACAGACATTGTATAAAGAAGGAAGTGATCGTGTGAATTTACGATACTAACCCGTTTGTAGTCTTCTACAGTCGTACACAACAGCTTTTCAACCAATACATGATGATTTTTTGGGTGATTGATGATATCCATCCAGATTTGATAATGAGTCACGTTTGGAGTTGCAACCACCACAACATCACACATCCCACTGTTCAGCAGTTCCATATGTCCTAAAAACCCATGAATATTTAATCGTATCTTCTTCTCATTCTAAACAATATAAACTTAAAATTGAAACAACTGTTCTACAGACCTCCAGATCTAAGATATGACTGAACGAATCTTCGTCACTCATCAAAAATCTGAATTTCTCTGTAAAACAGTAGCATTAGCGAATGATTAACATTTTTGCTTTATCGATGTTCCATACATACACATACACACAGTATTAGCAATATTGCATTATGTTTGTTGTTGGCTTTTGGAACTGTTAGAAATCTATTTTGGCACAAAGAACAGAAAAAATAATCTCAAGTAGGTTCAATAGGTATAGGTATTACCTATAAGTTCACTTAGAAAATGGATCAAATGCACCAAAGTTATAAGTTGCAACCTCCTTAATCTTCTTTCTATATTTCCAAATATATATACTTTGTGTAATCATACCATATATTAATTACGGGATGAATTTCATAAAATATGTTTTGCAACCACCGCTAATAAAATACATGTTTTAACGCCCATTCCTATCCACTTTAACATGTTAAATCACCCAATCCGTCCATTTTCAAGGTATTGGGGCATCGAGTTTATGAACAGAGTTCAAAAATCAATTAGACGCTACGAAAATTAACGTAAATAGTACGATAGTGGTGGAAAAAATCTTGAAAATATTACAGAGTACATAATAAACAGAATGCAATATCTATGATTGCAACCATTACCCCTTTTACCATTGAAAGAGTTGATCCATTTAAAAAAAGTTAGGAAACGGGTCAAAAGCCACCTTGAGTATATTTCTAATGCATAAAACCTCATATAGCATTTTATGCAAACAAATAATAAATTTCTACTGAAACACTACAACTTTTCTAATCAGATTTAACGAACTAACTTCAATCTTTTCTAAAACTTGTACGAAAATGAGTAAGGACAACCCAACTTAGCCCCTTTTGACTAAACCCATTAACCAACCAGCTTGACCCGTTTATTCTCTAGCTATTATCGAATGTAGTACAGGTTGCTAAAGATAACGATTGGGCAATAAGTAAATAGATGCAAGTTAATGTGCAACCCAACAAATGTAAGAAATGTTACCAAAGTAAATACAAACGCAACCAATGCTAAAAGTGAAGACCTAAGAGACGGTGGCAAGCACTTACAGTTGTAAAATCTTGAAAGAAATCTACAGCTTCCGAGGACATCTGCCTGTAAAATTTCTATTTGCATTTTAGTGCGTTAGACACCTATATACATATTATCTTAATATAGATATCATCACTAATTTGAAGATTAAAAAAACAGGGTCCTCACTTTGTGCCAGGGGTGAGCCTTGATTAGTGGGAATTTAGACTCTGTGTAGTTTGGTTTCATGCATTTCATATTGGACATTAGTACTTCATTTGAGTAGAGGTAATCTATGTACTCGATTACACTTGAACCTTGCCGCGGACATCTTAATGCCAATTACTATTGACATTTAATGAAGAAATCTGGTAAAATTGGCCAAACATGTGAAATAAGTAAACAAAAACACATTAAAAAAATATATCTGATGTAATGGGTCAACCCCGTTACCTCCGGTGGTGCAACACAAATCATGAAAAAACAATCATAATTCCTCTCAGGAGGATCTGATAGTTGACAAACACCAGAGCTTTGCAGCAAATATGTTCCAATAAGAAATAGCAAAAGAAAGTGAATCCCACCTTGACTTGTTCCTACAGCTTCCGCATTACCAAAAGCTTTAAAACTACCAATTAGCATATAAAACTACCAATTAGCATATATATTGTTGGTCCCTTCAACTCGGAGCCATTCATCAGTAGCTCTAACACGTCGATTTGCCTACATGATATAAACAAAACAAAATTTATAGACAAATGGCACACGGTGATATCAATAAATTGTCAAATTCATTGCAAAAATAATGGAGAATACCTGACCAACTTGCTTCATGAAGTCTGTTACAACAGGATGAGTTGCAATACCTGTTGACCACACAGCCATTGCATTAGTTAGTTCGTTTGTCAAGCCTGCATTCCGAAAGCATCTGATCGCATAAGCATATATGTACATATATACAAAAAGCAAGTTAAAGGAGAGAGTCAAAAAACTGTACCTCATCACCCTTCTCGCGAAAATACTTAGTGTAGTTAAGAAGCGGTTCTTGTATCCACAACTGTACCTAATAAAGATCATATACCAGTAAATGAATCTCGGCTAGTTCATGAACAAAACTACCAATTAGCATATATTTTAAATCAAGGAAAACAGAAGGATGAAGAGACTATAAGTGACAATTATTACAAATATTTACCTTTTCGTCACCACTTAATTGAGAAACTTTCCGGTCTAGCATATCGGCCTTAAATTGCAGCGTCCAAGGAGTCCCTTTATATCATCAATTCTCTAATCTTCTGCAACTACGGCTACAATATCAAGCACACTTTTTTCCAAATCTAGAGCTTCAGCCTGAAGCCGAATCACATTGATATTACTAAAAAAGTAGAACAGGTGCTCAATGCAAACCAGAGAAAATGACAAATGATCCCTTCCCTAATATTGCAGCGTTCATATTTCTTTTTTCTGCAACTTAAGTTTATGTTGCCTACTTGCCCATCATCATTATCACAAATTATAAATTGTTGATTCTAGTCCACATATGTGTGTGTAAACATATATGAAACAGGAATGTAACTTGCAAGGTCACATGAAAATTGAATATATCTCAAGATGTGATCTGCCATCAAAACTGCTATGTGTCGTCTTCTCATAACCCATTTAAGTTCAAATTGACTTTTTACCAATTGTGATAATTACAAAAATCATTATTCTGGTCTGTGCCCACAAGATTTTCCTATTTGACATTAACACTGCCTATAACTGAATTATCATGTTGAACATTGCAACGTTCATGGAAGGGATGTAGTAGCTCTCATCATTATTGATATAGAAGTGACACAATGGGTAGATCGGGCGGGTTGGAAAATGGATAACTTTGATATGGGTCAGATTAGATTAGATTGACCTAAAAGACGTGGTCCAAAATATTTATACTTTTTACAAATGAATAGTGTCTCACATATAGTTACAATAATTATATATTCCAATGATAGTTTATTGTTCAAAACAGAATTAACTTGTTTAGCCCCTACAACCTATTTGACCAATTTCTTCTTAAGCTAAAATTCTCTACTTTACCCGTTACTCCTTTAAAATAGTTCAAATCAATCAATATATACATAAATGGGTTGAAACATGTAAACAAAAATCCAAGTTACCTGATTTTGCTCGCTAAGAATTACTTCCCCACTGTTAGGCTTTTGTAAGCCCATAATTAGCTTAAGCAGAGTACACTTTCCACAACCATTCACGCCAATTATTACAATTTTCTCACCCCTTTCGATTGATATGTTCGCTTTCTTAAAGAGAACATGGATAACCAATACGACCAAAATCACATTAGTACATATTTACCATGCACAACAGTTGGAATGATTTAACAATTTATCGCTCTTAGTTTGATTACACTTAATCACCTTGTCTTCATAGCTAAAGTCCGGATTTTTTATCGGCCAAACTTCTCTTACAGTTAACCATCTCATTTGCACCAAAACCATATCCTTTAAACAATACATCAAATAGCTATGCAGCAAAGAAATAATTGATCAAACTTGAATGATCGATCGAGCCACAAATTTAACCACAATCATCTCAAATATACCAAACTTCCAACAATTTTTAAACAAAAAATCCATAAAATGTAAATTATCAATCAAACCAGATTGTAAAAACATAAAATAAACAAATAAATAGAAAACTTACCGAATTAATATCATACAAGCTGGAAGAAGGAAAAGGGATGAATCAAAAAGGGTTAGATTTAGGGTTTGTAGAGTAAGAATTTCAATTTCGTCAGTTAGGTTTAACTGAGAAAAAACCTGGTGCTCCTTGTTGATACTGTTGTCCGATAATTTTGATTTCCTTGAAAATCCCCATACATAACCTCTTCAGTATTCATTTCGTTGTCATTATTAGGACATTCTGACTTTAAATGACTTCCTCCACATATTTCATAACCAATCCTGATTGCATGAACTTGTTCATTCACTTTCTTAATATCTCTTCCCATACTTTCCAATTTTGTTGTGATAGCTGCGAGACCATCACTGTCTTCAGATATCCTTTTTCTTCCAGATGAACCATCATCCCATAACTGAGAATGCTTAGCTAATTCTTCAATTCCAGCTTTTGCTACTGCTGGAGTTTTCTTAGGTACTGGGCCTTGTGCATCCAACTGTTGACGTGTTGCTCGATCAACTCCTTTATAGAATACCGTTATTTCTTGTTGGACATTTAAATCATGTTGTGGACATTTATGTAACATCTCCTTATATCTTTCCCAAGCTTGATATAGAGATTCATCGGGTTTCTGCTTAAAGTTCCTAATCTCATCAATCATCTTCGAAGTCTTGGAAGGCGTACAATACATTTTTAGAAATTTTGTACGAAGATCTTCCCAAGTAGTAATAGATCCGGCTGGTTCATTATTATACCATCTCTTAGCTCCATCCTTTAGTGTTAAAGGAAATACTCGTAACATAACCTGATCTCTTGTAACATTAGGAATATTAAACATATCTGCAATCTCCAAAATTTTCTCAACATGCTCGTTTGCATCTTCTTTATCTTCTCCTTTGAAAGGATTTTCTCTTAATTCTTTCAGAAATTGCCCCTTTAACTCAAATTCGACTTCTCTAGCTATGGCAGGCCTAACCACTCCCGGTCTCGGATCTCCACGAGTTTGAATCGTGTAATCCTCAAGCGTCATCTTAGCTATGTCTGCCATGTTTGTTTGTTCCGGTTCAGAATCGCTTGGATATACTGTATGTTGTCTAGAAGGCACTTTATCTAACTCCGAATCGGAGTAATACTCTCTTTTAGCCATTTTGGCTAAACTGTTATGAAAAATTAAGTCTTCTTCCTCAGATGAAATTCCGTGTTCTGGCGAATTAGGTGGTGCGTATGATAATCGTCTTCTAGAATGAAATTCTCGTTCTGGTTCGTCAAACGGACTAAGTGGATCTGGATGAAGTGTCCGGGTCATGCATCTATCTGCAACAAAAATAGAATTTAGTAGTACTTTAAATTCAAAAGAAAATGTTAGTGAAATGTTAGAAATATTTAAGTTGGTATATATGAATCCCGATAATTAATAATAAAACACATTCAAAATTAAATAATCGAAAAAGAATACCCAACCCAAATTTTCTATTTGTTAGTAATGCAAGTTAGGTATTTATACAACAGTTTGAAATTACAGTGGGTTTTGTTAAATTTCTTTTACAAAGCTAGTCAATAGATCTCGGTAGCTCCATTGATAGTACACAAAAGCAGAGAAACAGGTCAGCGTGAAGCTTATTAAAAACCTCTTTCTTTCGAGAAGCACCTTACCTCTTATATGATAAATCAATGAGGTAGGGCTTTACTCTCCTTATACCTTTGTTTTTGTCAGTATTCTCAATGGATGAGCCGATATTTCGTATTGATTTTGCAAAGTATTATAAATAAAAATTATACAGGGAAAATAATTAGTTTAATTAAAATACACCGCTCCCCCGGTAGAACAAAAGTTCAACCGGTTAAGTGTTCCCTGGCAACGGTGCCAAAAACTTGATGTGGTGAAAGTATAGGCAATTATAATCACAAGTTTTAAATTAAGGAAATACTAAATAATACTATCACACAATTCAGGCAAGATTAACCCGTTCATGTAATATAGCTTAATAAGTAAGTCCAAATTCGAACACAAGGAACACAAGAAACGTGATTCTGATTTAAACTAATTATCTATTTATTCCTAGTTACAACTAATTACAATAATAATACAAGTAACGTAAAGGATCCAATTTACAATAATATACAAGATAAGGGGGACGTTTGTGACACCCGTCAAATTAGGACTAGTGATTAGTACCTAATCAACTGTTAATACATGTAATTAGTTTTGTGTTAGGCTAATTAATGTATCAATCAATATATATATTGTTGAATATATACAAGTATTATGCGATTTGATTAAATCGTAGAAGTTTCAAATCGAATGTAATTCGGTCAATTAAATAACGGACGTTGGTGAATAATTTAATCAAATAATGTAACATTATTTAATAACTCGATTATATCCAAAATATTATTTTTATAATATTTCAGTTTTGATTCATATCGTACAACAACGTTTACACAATTAAAATAAACAAAAGAAACAAGTTAAGGGTATATTTTATAACGCAATTATTAAGTATTTGGTAAAAACACTGCAACAAAAATATTTGTATTTTAAAATGCACGGTTAAACGTATAAAATAAATAATTAACGTTTGAACGATCGGGAAAACGAATACCGCACGGAGCAAACACGGGGACTGAAAAAGGGGGGAGGCTTCACCAACACCCCACCCCTCTTTCTCTTTCTCTTATTTTACCACCTTCCACCATCTTTTTCTCTCTCTTTTCTCTCTAATTTCCAAACCACCACCACCTCACAAAATTCATCAAATAACGCACTTAAACTCGTTTGATCATCAAAATAATTAGAGAAAAGGAATCACCGCGTCACGATCTACAATCCTATCTTTCCAGAATTTCATTTCGACACCGCGTAAGTTTCCGACAAAAACCCAAAACTCTCCGTTTTTACTCATTTTTACTTATTTATGGTTTGTTTAAGTGTATAATGTCCATATATTGGTTGGGTAAAAGTTTCGGACCAAATGGAAGTTGTCCGGCCGTTTTTCCGGCCACCGGAACCTGATCAGTTGCCGACGTCGCATTTGGCCCAGACTTTATGTGACGTTATGTGCGACGTCGCAAAACTCATCACGATGTCGCATGGTGCGACATCAGCCTCAACGTCGCCTTAAGTGGCTAACGTCGCAAATAGCGACCTCGACCCTTACGTCGCAAGAACTAACAACGTCGCATATAGCGACGTCACTCTCAACGTAGCATTAAATTGCGAATGTCACGCATAGCGACGCCATGCTCAACGTCGCAGTCAGGACCTGCGACGTCGCACCCAACGTCGCACAAACCAGAAACTAGAAAACACAGAGTTTTACTAAGTGTCGAGACCCAAAATTTATCACTTGATTTTACCCAAATTCAAATCCCAGATGCGTTTTTCACCATAACTAGGGGCGCTGCCCCCGGACTCCCATGATTTAGAGTTTGTAAATAAATTTCACACCAAGTGCCAAACTTAACCGACTTTAAACCTTTATACGATACAACCTTACAAACACATTGGAATATACCTTTCAAACGTCGCACTTCGAGATCAAAATAATAGTATTGAAATTATTAACGCAAACAATCATCAACGGGTCGTACACGTTTTCAAATACTCAAATCAATCAACCAAATCTTAGTAATTTGGACAAGTCAATCAACCAAATCGGGGTAATTTGGACATCATAGATAAACAAACAATTACAAAGGTAGTCTTTCGAGATACCTATATAATTAATAACCATCACGTGTCGTGGACACACTCAGGTTACAAGTCCTCCGACATCAATTCTCAAGCTAATCAATTCAAGTTTATTTCGATAAACACTCAAGGCTCAGGTGAGTCTCATGGTCCCTATTTTACTGCTTTTCAATCAGGGGTGTGATATTATTGCTCGTTTTATTTTACAAGTTGAACGCAAGTACAAATCAAATCAAATACTACATGAGTTTCAAGCTAATCAATTTAAAGCCCTCCATAGCATAGTCTGGTAATACGTAGTAGCGTGAATGTTAGTATATGATATCATATAGGATTGACAATCCTCGTCCGGGTTAGCACGCACTAACTTGTCAAACGGATGTATTAGCATTTGGGAAGACGAGTGTAGATTAGGCACTCGTAGGAGGCATTCAAGTTGGGTTTCCTTAATTGGACCTGACACTCGAGTTATGCTCAGACTATGTGCTCATGGTTGTATAACTTTTATTTTGCTTAATTGCATTTTAAATTCAATTATAAATCTTGCGGTTCATACAAATATGTGTTGACATACAAACCTGTGAGCTCACCAGCGTTTCGCTGACCCATTTTAGCATGTATCACAGGTACACAGCAGTAGGTTGGACTGCCCAAGTAGGAATCATTAGCTCAAGTCAGCATTCATACAAACAGAGATTTAGCTGCATTATTTTATTTTGTATAGATTAATTATGTACTTAAATCTCTCAACTTCAAGCCGAGCTAATGTTAAACAATATTTTGATGTAAACTTTTGGTTTTATCAATACAATGTAAAACGACGCATATAGTGGTCGTTCATTATATCTTATGTGCTTTGTATATTGATTAGTAACACCCAATTCGTGCTTCCGCTAAACAGTAAATTTGGGGGTGTTACAACGTTTTAGTTCCGAACGAACATATTTATATTTATATTTATATTTTGATACAGATTCTAATAGATAAGTTTCAGGAACAACTTAATAATACTCAGATGGATAGAAAATTATAATTATTCAAACTCTTATTTATTAAACTTATTATATTTACTTATGTCTATTTGTTTTGTTGGCTATTATTACCGGTGAATTACTAATGTAGAAAATTACTTAAGGTTAAGCTAATCTTCATCAAAGCAATACAGTCATAAGGTTACGCAAAGTATCACTAATTAATAAGATCTATCAGCTGTTTATTAATACAATTTCATCGGTATGGCGTGAATCACAGTATTACTTTACGTTAATGAATTATTCTTCGTCTATCGCATAAGGTTAAGATCAAGACATAAACACAATCACTTAAATTATATAAACTTAATATGGTCATCCTCGTTTAATATAAATCAGTCTAACTATGTCAAAAACAATCATCAATATATCATAATAAAGACAATTCTTGTATAATAAACATTCAATAGTATAGTTCCAACATAAACATATAATTCATATAATAAACTTAATACACATTCATTCAAATAACTATAACGAAAACCTAATTAACAAGTAATTCAAATAAACAATATCCATAAATTAACTCAATAAGGTTCAAGGATAAAGAAACCGAACCAATTGTCGAACCAGCTTTTCCTAGGGTTTAAAACCTTCAAACCTTAGCTCCTTAACCTCCAAAATATCACCTTAAGTCGACCTTAAACCCTAATAATCGGTTTTGGTATTCTTGAATCGTATATCTAAAACTTAAGCCTCTATTTATAGTTTTCAAAACTGCCAGTCCAACCGTCGGTTGGAATTCCCAACCGCCGGTTGGATCAATTTGAGTCATTGTCCAACTCCGCGTCTGGAACCGCCTTAAACTTTTAATACCCCAACCGTCGGTTGGGTAATTCAACCGCCGGTTGGACCTTCATTCCAGAATATTCCAACTTCGGATTTGGGCTTCATTTTGGGCTTCTTCTTTTCTTTAACGGATTTTAATCTTCATTTTGGCCCATTTCTTTTGATATTAACATTTTAGGTCTTCAATTCTTTAAGGTTTAAGCTCTTTTTTCTTCATTTCTTCATTTTCTTCAGTTTTCTTCAGTTTTCATTCGTTCTCGTTCCTTTTTCTTCAATCTTTAATTAAAATACATCTCTGCAAATATTAACAAAATAAGTATCTAAAATCATATAAATGCACTAAAATGTATATAAATATAGGGATAAATTACTATAAAATATACTATCTATTTGATGCTTATCAATTTTGTACGCGGATATATTTTTATTATGAAGTAATATGATTTAAATAGTGAGTTATAATAGAAAAAGTAAATAGGTTTTTCAGTTCCAGACTGTAAAATAAATGGGAATGAGGTAATTAGATAGATATGTACGTGATGGTCTGAGATTTATCTCTTTTACTCTAAACACTTCCAGAAAATACTACAGAGGCTAGAGAAATCGCATGAACCCTTCCTCCATCTTCAAATCATTCAACTAAACTCTTAATTCAAGCTATTAGTGTTTAAATCATCATCTCCTTCCATCATCATTCATAAATTGTAAGTGATTTCCCGTTTAACCTAGTTCTTGCGGTTTCATGGGGTTTTTTTTATAAATTAGTGATTTTAAACACGAAATTAGGGTTTCAAATTGTTAGAATTGTTGTTTATTAGTGTTTATGAGATTAATAGTAACCAAATAGCATGTTAAAAGTGATGAATTAGTCATTAGTGTTCTTGGATGATTTTTAGAGTTTTACTAAATTTTAGAGTTATGATGTAAATTAGTTAGAAACATGATTAATGATATCAAGTGAAAGTGTAAATGAAGTTAGTAGTGATTATAAAGAGTGAAGAGTATAACTTTGGTTAGTTAGTAAGGAATTAGCTAAACTAATCAAAGTGGGGGAGTAATTACATGTGGTTAGTAGTTTAAAGTGATGAAGTATGTGTTCTAAACATGTTATATATAATTATGTGTTATGATAGGTGCTAAAGAGTTGGAAAATCGTTGTGATCATACTTTGTACTTCAACAATCAAGAGTAAAGGTGAGTATTGTAGGAATTAATCAAGTAATGAATGGTTGTATGTGTTTTCGGATTGCTTCCGAGCAAGAGGATCATACAATCATGTGGAAGTTAATTGTATTTCTTGTTTATAATTGTGTTATGGATATGAATTGGTTGTATGGGTTTCCGGATTGCTACCGAGCAAGAGGATCATACAATCAAGTGGAAGTAACTTGTTTCTAGTGATTTATTATGTGGATGGACAATAATGTAGAGATTAGCTAGCGATGCTAGCATAGAGTTGTTTTTAGTGTTTGGTATCCATTTCGATGTAATTTGGTACCATATGCCTTGTTTCTTATGGCCGCGTATCCGCATAGTGTTTAAATCTCTACATGTTGTACCGGTAGTTAATTGTGTAAGAGTTTAAGTGTTATTGTGTATAATGTTGTAAATTATTTGGTTGATTGCCTATATGCTCACTAAGCATGCGTGCTTAGCCTTTCAAGTGTTTCATGTTTTAGGTAGTGTTGGGAAGGAAAAGAGCTTATGAAATGATAGAGTGGATTGCTCGTTAGTGAGTGAAGTTTCTTCCCTTTAATTATCATTTTGTGATAAACTTGTGTAATACGCCCAAAGGTTATTTTGGAAGTTAAACAAGAGGTTATGGGTTGGTTTTAATATGTATGTTGACTTGAGAGTCAACTATGATGTAAATTATGATCATGTTTGGTAAACCTTGAATTTAAAGTGGTTGAAAATAGAATGGGTTGCATATAAGTAGTTTGTGATTGGTTGGTCAAAGTGAAAGTTGACAAATAGTCAAATATGTTTAAATGGGTGTTGGTTTGGGCTAAATAGAGGTTGGAATGGTAAACGGGTCAGAAAGTGTCAAAACGGGTCATTAAAATGCCATGGTGCTAATTCTAAATGAGTTAGTGTTATGGTACTTTTGTTTAGTGCTTCAAGTTTGTTTTTGGATGTTAAATAAGTGTGCAAAAGCATTTGGTCAGATTTCATGTAGTTTGTGTTTTGAGGTGTTGAGCAAAAGTGGTCAAAATAGCCGAAAATGAGCCACACGTCCAAATCTTGCATTTTTGTAAAATTTGAAAAAGTGTTAAAAGGGAAAGTTTCATATTGTTAGAGTGGATGTGTGTGCAAAATTTCAGGTCCTAACTCGTAACGGGTAAAAAGTTATGCCCGTTTGAAATTGGTTAAAAAGTTGACTTTTACTGACTTTCGGTTTTGTGCTTAGCTACGCGATCCCAGAAATAATTTCTAGATGGCATAAGTCAGTGTAAATTGTGATCAATGGATTTTGGTCTTGGTCACGCGATCCCAGAAATATTTTCTGGATCGCGTAAGCAAGTGTAAAATCAGAAAATCAGTTTTAAGTTCAAGGTTGAATATGGGATAAATGTGATATGAATTGTAAGTAATTTAAGATAAATGGGACCTAAATGAATGTATAAAAAAAAATCTTTCTAAATTTTGGGGCATTTCAAGTTGGTATCAGAGCGATAATTTAAGAGAATTAGGTAATCCACTCTAGGATTGCTTAACCTTAAACTGTGATGAATGCATGATTATGTTTCTCAGTTGTGTATTAGTGATTTCTTTGGTATATGTTTATGTGTATAACTTCAAGAATAGTTTTTGCCTTAGCTTGATTATATTCAAGAATAACGAATAAAAGTGTGTCATTAGTTAAATATTGCTACGTCTGGCCAATGCAGTTGTATTACACTAGTGCACATGGGTGACTCAAAGTTCTTAAATATAAAATGGTTTCGGTTAAGGGTTATTCTTGAAGGTTTAAGTGGATTGTTTCTTTACTTGTTTCTGTTATGTATAAAGATTTGAATGAACTAACTCAAGTTGTTAACTTGTATAGTAAATGGAGGCTTCTACGAATCAGGGTGATGAAAATGTAGGTGATAGGAGTCTAAATCATGAAGATGAAGTAATTATTAGAAGAATCATTGGGCAAGCTCTTCAAGAATTTGCCTCGAAAGTTTATGAAAATGTTGAAAAGATTGTGAATACCAAAGTAGAACAGGTTGTGACCACCAAATTAACTGAATTTGAACAGAAGTACCCACTTTTAAAGAATCTTCCACCAAATGCGGAACTTCTTGCCGCACAAGGTGCTATGAATAGAGAGAAAGAAACCTTCAATTATAAAAGATTTTCAGGTTGTAACCCACCTGATTTTGATGGAGAACTAAATCCAGTTACTAGTTTAAGGTGGTTAAGTAGGATTGAGGAGACTTTTATGTTATGTAATTGTCCAGAGAACCAAAAAGTACTATTCGCGGCGCATCAACTCAAAGGCGGTGCACACGAATGGTGGAACTCTAAAATTGAAACCTATGGTTTTGAGGCTGCTTCTCAATTTCCATGGGATAGGTTTAAGGATATGTTTAAGGGAGAGTTTGCTTCACCTGCGGAGATGGAGAAACTTAAGGGAGAATTTCTTAGTATTGATCAAGGAAAACAGACGGTAGCTGAGTATTCAAAGTCTTTTCATGAAAAGTCTTGTTTCTGTCCTGAGTATACCTCTAATTCTAAGTTGTTGCATGATCATTTTTATCGTCACTTGAATATTGATATTCTTGAATCTATTGACCTTATCTTTTATGATGATGATCCAAAGCTGTCGAATCGTGCCTTGGTTAGAGAGAAAGATTTGCAGGTTAAGGCGGCTGAGGCTGCAAGTAGGAGGAGAGTAGAAAATGTGACCACTTCTCAATCTTCAGTGTCTAAGAAACCAAGAGTTGAGGAAACCCAATCACAACCACAAAAATCACGTCCTCAAACCCAAACAAGAGAGTTACCCATGTGTGATAAGTGTGGTAGAAGGCATACCGGTGAATGTAAATGTTTTAAGTGTGGGAGACCGGGGCACATGGCATCGAATTGTCCAAGCCCTCTTCGTTTGTGTTATTTCTGTTTCAAGGATGATCACCTTCAATCTGATTGTCCCGATAAGAGAGAAGCAAAAAGAAAGGAAATGGAGGCGAAGTTAGCAGCGTCAGGGACGAGGGCTAGACCTCGTGTTTTTCAATTGGTAGCTGAGGAGGCAAAAGAGTCACCCGATGTGGCGTCAGGTACCTTATTTTTACACCTGCTCACATTTTTCTGACTCTGGAGCCATCAAACCGTTGGTATCTTTTCTGTGTTGTGAACTGTTTTCCTATTAATTGTTGAACCTTTGTTATAAGTAAACTTCCTTGAAGTATATAGCTGAAAGGAAGTGACTGGTTATAGTTTGTCTAGTGAAGTTCGTGAGGACACGAAGAGAACAAGTGGGGGAGAGTTGTAACACCCCAAAGTTTCAGATTTTAATTTCTGATGTGGTGAAAGTATAGGCAATTATAATCACAAGTTTTAAATTAAGGAAATACTAAATAATACTATCACACAATTAAGGCAAGATTAACCCGTTCATGTAATATAGCTTAATAAGTAAGTCCAAATTCGAACACAAGGAACACAAGAAACGTGATTCTGATTTATAACTAATTATCTATTTATTCCTAATTACAACTAATTACAATAATAATACAAGTAACGTAAAGGATCCAATTTACAATAATATACAAGATAAGGGGGACGTTTTAGTTCCGAACGAACATATTTATATTTATATTTATATTTTGATACATATTCTAATAGATAAGTTTCAGGAACAACTTAATAATACTCAGATGGATAGAAAATTATAATTATTCAAACTCTTATTTATTAAACTTATTATATTTACTTATGTCTATTTGCTTTGTTGGCTATTATTACTGGTGAATTACTAATGTAGAAAATTACTTAAGGTTAAGCTAATCTTCATCATAGCAATACAGTCATAAGGTTACGCAAAGTATCACTAATTAATAAGATCTATCAGCTGTTTATTAATACAATTTCATCGGTATGGCGTGAATCACAGTATTACTTTACATTAATGAATTATTCTTCGTCTATCGCATAAGGTTAAGATCAAGACATAAACACAATCACTTAATTTATATAAACTTAATATGGTCATCCTCGTTTAATATAAATCAGTCTAACTATGTAAAGAACAATCATCAATATATCATAATAAAGACAATTCTTGTATAATAAACATTCAATAATATAGTTTCAACATAAACATATAATTCATATAATAAACTCAATAAACATTCATTCAAACAACTATAACGAAAACCTAATTAACAAGTAATTCAAACAAACAATATCCATAAATTAACTCAATAAGGTTATTAAAGTTACAAGGATAAAGAAACCGAACCAATTGTCGAACCAGCTTTTCCTAGGTTAAAAACCTTCAAACCCTAGCTCCTTAACCTCCAAAATCGCACCTTAAGTCGACCTTAAACCTTAATAATCAGTTTTGGTATTCTTGAATCGTATATCTAAAACATAAACTTAAGCCTCTATTTATAGTTTTCAAAACCGCCAGTCCAACCGCCGGTTGGAATTCCCAACCGTCGGTTGGATCAATTTGAGTCATTGTCCAACTCCGCGTCTAGAACCGCCTTACACTTTTAATACCCCAACCGCCGGTTGGGTAATTCAACCGCCGGTTGGACCTTCATTCCAGAATATTCCAACTTCGAGTTTGGGCTTCATTTTGGGCTTCTTCTTTTCTTTAACGGATTTTAATCTTCATTTTGGTCCATTTCTTCAATATTAACATTTTAGATTTTTAGGTCTTCAATTCTTTAAGGTTTAAGCTCCTTTTTCTTCATTTCTTCATTTTCTTCAGTTTTCTTCAGTTTTCATTCATTCTCGTTCCTTTTTCTTTAATCTTTAATTAAAATACATCTCTACAAATATTAACAAAATAAGTATCTAAAATCATATAAATGCACTAAAATGTATATAAATATAGGAATAAATTACTATAAAATATACTATCTATTTGATGCTTATCAAATATCCCCACACTTAAGTTCTGATTGTCCTCAAGTAGAATACTGACTAAAATTTAAAAATAAGCATCAAACTTATATTTAAAAATCAGAATACCAATACTAAAAATCTGTTTCATAAATTAAAAATTTAAACAATTTAATTAACATGGATAACTATAATATATAAATAAAAATTATTATTATTTATGTAATATATAGCTCATGAATGATTACTAATATATTTGTCCACTTTAAACAATCTATATTCATACTTCTGAATATATCTTTATTGTTAGTATGTATATTACTTATGATTACCATATATGATATACCTTTAAATTTAATTATACAATTTTCTTTTATATTCCCAATAAATATATGAAATACATTTTTAAGAATCAAGACATTGGTGACAGGTCTGCATTCATGCAACAGAGCGACATAACTTGATTCAGGTTTAAGCAAAACCAGACTTGGTCAAACCATTTTGGCGACCTCATTAGGTATCTTTTATTTTTAAGATTTTTCAAGTACTTTTGACTTGCGTTTGCTTAATTTTTAAGTATATATTAATAGAGACCAGGTCTATACTTTCGTATAACAGAGGAAACCATCAATATATACCCCCAAATGTATTCACATAAGTAAAAAGATATATAAAATTATTGTATAATAAATTTAAAATTTAAGACTTTTTATGTCATACATCATATTATGTATCATAAAATAATATACAAGTTATTTTATTAATTTATTAAAATTCAGAAATCTTCATATAGATTGCCTATCAGTACATCATATCACATAACTATATACTACTCCTTATTAAGGTAGCTTACGTTATATATACAAAACATTTAATCCACATTAAAGTCTAAACTTTTAAATACAAAACAAAACTTTTAACAAAAATATTCTAACTAATAAATACTTAGTTATTCACTTAAATTTTTAAATTTTTAATAAAATTTAAGAACAATAGAAACTTAAATAATTAATTAAAGAAATTCTTTTTCTTACGAACCCTATCCCCACACTTAAATTATACAATGCCCTCATTGTATAAAAATTGATAAACAAAAGTGAGTAAGGGAAAGAAAAATAGAACAGAAAACTCCCCTGACTGAAATTCAAAATTTCATCATCGGTGAAGGAAAATCTGCTTGGTTGATTCCTTCATCTCTTCGAAAAATAATATACAACATCCACACTTTCGTATTAATCACGATTGCATTTAGCATATGCAATAAGCCTTTAAACCCCTCGGTATCCCGAGTAGACGAGTTATAGTCTCGTGAGGGTTTCCAGGGAACATACCCACAAAGTTCAAAACCTGAAAAATAAAAACATAAAAGAAAAACATAACATATAAAAATAAACATAGGTTGTCTCCCAAGAAGCACTTTTGTTTAAGTGTCAGTAAGTTCGACATGGTTTGGTAACTTATTCTTCCAGAGTTACATCTGAAGTATGTTCAATAACAGTATCTTCATAATATTTCTTCAATCGATGTCCATTAACTGTAAAAATAGCTCCACGAAGGCAACTAAATCCACACTTCCATTTGTATGAACTTGGTGAATAACAAACGGTCCGCTCCATCTGGATTTCAATTTACCCGAAAATAACCGAATACGTGAATTTCACAAACCACTTATTTTATAAAATCATAGGAAATGGTCCCATAAAATCAATACCCCAGACATCAAAAATTTCATAAACCTGTATACTAGTCTACGGCATTTCATCACGTTTAGAAATATTCTCAGCTTTTTGGCAAGAATCACAATTCTTAACGAATGCATATGTATCTTTAAAAATCGTCGGCCAATAAAAACCTGCATCAAATATTTTCTTTGCAGTGTAACTTGGTCCATTATGACCGCCTACTGGTCCTTTATGACAATGCTTTATAATCTGTTGAGCTTCTTCACCATGTACACATCTTCTAATTATGCCATCTACACAGTATCTGAACAGAAATGGATCTTCCCAAAAATAATACTTTAAATCAGAAAAGAATTTCTTCCTCTTCTGATAATCCATCCTCGGGAGAACTTTAGTAACCAAATAATTTGCATAATTTGCAAACCAAGGTATCTCTGTTATTTCTTGTACTGTCATAAGTTTCTCATCCGGAAATGAATCTTGAATTTCTTCTTCATCCAATGCTTCCAACTCTGGATTTTCCAATCTTGACAAATGATCAGCTGCGACATTTTCAGCTCCTTTCTTATCCTTGATTTCAATATCAAATTCCTGCAATAAAAGAATCCATCGCAATAAACGAGGGCGCGCATCCTGCTTATTAAACAAATACTTCAAAGCAGAATGGTGAGTATAAACCACAGTTTTAGTTAAGACAAGATATGAACGAAATTTATCGAAAGCAAAAACCACTGCCAGAAGTTCCTTTTCCGTAGTTGTGTAATTTTCCTGAGCATATGTTAATGTCTTACTGGCATAATAGATTGGCTTAAATTTTTTATCAATTATCTGCCCTAAAACAGCTCCAACCGCATAATTACTAGCATCACACATTAATTCAAAAGGTAGATTCCAGTTTGGACCTGTCATAACTGGAGCAGACACTACTTTTTCCTTTAATGTATCAAACGATTGTTTGCATTTGTTTGTAAATTCGAACTTTGCATCTTTTGCCAACAAATGATTCAACGGTCTTGCTATTTTTGAAAAATCTAGTATAAATCTTCGATAAAATCCAGCATGTCCTAGAAAATTCCTTATTCCTTTAACATATGTAGGATAAGGTAATTTTGAAATGGCTTCAATCTTCGCTTGATCTACCTCGATTCCTAATTTAGATATTTTATTACCTAAAACAATTCCTTCTCGAACCATAAAGTGACATTTTTCCCAGTTAAGAACTAGATTTGCCCCTTCACATCTCTCCAACATCTTCTGTAAATTCTTTAAACAAGAATCAATTGAATCACCAAATACCGAGAAATCGTCCATAAATACTTCCATGAAATCTTCTACCATATCATGAAATATTGCGATCATGTAACGCTGAAATGTAGCTGGCGCATTACACAAACCAAACGGCATCCTTCTATAAGCAAAAGTACCAAACGGACAAGTAAATGTTGTTTTATCTTGATCTTCGGCCGCAATCGGTATTTGAAAATATCCTGAAAATCCATCCAGAAAACAATAGAACTCCTTTCCTGCTAGCCTTTCTATCATTTGATCAATAAATGGTAATGGAAAATGATCTTTCCTGGTAGCATCATTTAATTTCCTATAATCAACGCAAACTCTCCATCCCGTGACCGTCCTGGTCGGTATCAAATCATTCTTTTCATTTGGTATAACCGTTATTCCGCCTTTCTTTGGTACAACATGTACTGGACTTACCCATGGACTATCTGAAATAGGATAGATTAATCCTGAATCCAGCAACTTAATGATTTCTTTCCTGACAACGTCTTTAACATTCAGATTCAATCTTCTTAATGGTTGTACAACTGGCTTGAAATCTGTTTCCATCAAGATTTTATGAGTGCAATATGTAGGACTGATTCCCTTGATATCCGTGATTTTCCATGCTATTGCTGTTTAAGAACCTGAACTAATCGTTCTTTCTCTGCTATTGATAGTTTAGAAGATATTATAACTGGCAAGTCTGTTGTGCCTTGTAAATAAGCATATTCCAAATGCGATGGTAGCTCTTTAAGTTCTAACTGTGGTGGTTCTTCAATAGATGTCTTGATCTCAAAGATATCTTCTTTAAAATAAGGAATATTGTTGACAGAATATGGTATTAATTCTTGGTTAAGAATTTTAGCAACTGGCTGTATTGACTCCTCTGTAGGATGTTGTTGAATAACCACTGTTGCTTCTTCCAAATCTTCATCTTCCTCTAATAGCTTATCAAATTCTGCTAAATCCTTTTCAGTGTCAAACTCTTCAGTCCATCCTTTAAGAATTCCTGTATCTGCTTGATCTTTCTCTAAAAAATCTTGAAAAGAAGGGTTATCCATATATTCATATGAATTTAAATAATAACAAGTATCATCCACATAACCAGGAAATTTCATGGAATTATTAACATCAAAAACAATTTTATCATTCCCTAATCTCATGGTAATCTTTCTATTGAAAACATCTATTAGGGCATGTGTAATTGCTAAAAATGGTCTTCCTAATATAATAGGGACTTTAGGGTCTTCTACCATATCTAAGATTACGAAATCACATGGAAAAACAAATTTATCAACTTTAATTAAAACATTTTCAACTATTCCCTTAGGGTATTGCACAGATCGGTCAGCTAATTCAATACACATACGAATAGGTTTTGGTTCTCCTAATCCTAATCGCATATAAAGAGTATATGTGTAACAACCGCCAAATTAGGGCTAGTATTAGCGCCTAATTCTTTGTTAATACATGTAATTAGTTCTGTGTTAGGCTAATTTATGTATCGGATTATATGTTGGTGAATATATATACAACTTTGCGATTTGATTAAATCGTACACAACTTAAATAGAATGAAATTCTATTCGATTAACACGGACGTTGGTGAACAAACGTTTATAAACTAAAATAACGCAATTATGACCGAAATACTATTCTATAATGGTTATTAACTGACTTGTACTACTCGATTAAAACGTACACGATTTAGAAACAAAAGTAATTAAATTTAAGTTAAACTATTAAAGATTTAAGGAAATAATTTAAATAAATTATTTAACAAGATTTGTAATTTTATAAATATAATTAAACGAGTAAAATGGATATTTAACGTTTAAACGACGGAGCAAACGAACACCGCACGGGGAGCGGGGACTGAAAAGTGGAGGTAAAACCTCCACCTCCCTTTCCTTTCTTCTCATAATCTTCCACTCACTCTCTTTCTCCTTTCTCTCTCTTTTCTTTTCTCTAATCACCACCATCTTCAAATATCCACAAAAATCAACAAATAAACATATTAAACGCACTCGGATCATAGCCTCCATTTGGAAGAAAACGTTCACCACTACCCGATCTACATTCCTATCTTTCCGGATTTTCGATCCGACACTTTGTAAGTTTCCGACAAATCCCGACAACTCTCCGTTTTTACTCATTTTTACGTTTTTATAGTTTATAATGGCTAAATATGTTCATATAAGGGTTGGGTAAAAGATTTGGACCCAACGGAAACCGGAAAACTCGTTTTCGACAAAGATTCCGGCCATCAGACCGCTACGTCGCATTTGGCCAGGGGCCTCTGCGACGTCGCGGCCTACGTCGCACAAAAACCTCAACGTCGCATTAGCGACGCTGCCTCCTACGTCGCATTGATTTGCGAAGGTCGCATCATGCGACGTACATGCCTACGTCGCACCCTACGTCGCACCCGACGTCGCACCCGACGTCGCTCCTGACGTCGCACCCGACGTCGCACCCGACGTCACACCCTACGTCGCACCCTACGTCGCACATGACAGAACCTTGAAAACTCAGATTTTACTAAGTGTCGAACTTACACAACTTCAAATACTTATGTCATACGACTTAACAAACGTCATAGAACATACTTTCTATTACAATTACACTAAATTGCGTTGTAAATGATAAACTTTAATTATAACAAATCACCAACGGGCCGTATACTTTGATACAAACGAGAACGAACCAACATTAAACACAACGGGTTGTATGAACAACTAGCCTAGATGGTCTTGCGAGACATCTACTTACTTAACCTTACGTGTTTAGGCACTAGAAGGTTACGGGTTCGGAGAACCTACTTGTTTTACTGCTACTTGCTAATTACTACCGCTCAACTCAGGTGAGTCTTACAGCCCCACTTTTACTGTTTTTATACTTTGGGGTGAGATACTTAGCAACTGTTTTACATATGAACACAATGTACTGAACTGATTACATTACGGTTTACAAACAAACGCATGAGTTACTTTTATCCACTGAAAGCCTCCTAATCGTAAGTTGTTAGTTATGGACTTAAGCGCGATTACTAGTAGATGGATCCATCTGGGACTGACAATCCCTGTCTGGGGTGGTAGCGCCACCACGTACTGATTTACACGTAGAAACAGACATATTAGTATTTGTTACATATGAGTGTGCGGATAGCACTCACGGGGGTACGTGATTTATTTCACACTACACGGTTAAGCTTCAACTTATGAGCTCATGGCACTGTACTGATATACTGATTAACTTACTTTGCTTGATAGCAATACGGGTACATACTTGTGGTTCATAACATTTATTTATTACTAAACCTGTGAGATTCACCAACCTTTTTGGTTGACACTTTCTAGCTTTGTATCTCAGGTACACTTACGGAGTAGGTTCACTCCAGGATTGCTAGCTAGAGTCGCATGATTTACAAACTGCATTTAACGAAGATTCTTTGGCATTATCTTTTGTAACTATGATTATGTAATAGAATCTTCCGCTATACGCGCGGACTCTAGGAAACTACATTTTTGTGTACGAAAACCTACTGTTTTCAAACGATTCAAATTATGAAATGTAACTATTTTACAAACGTCTCATTTAGAGGTCGTTTGCTATATATCTTGTGCTTTGTATATTGATTAGTAACACCCAAAGTATGCTTCCGCAACTCGTTAAATTTGGGGGTGTTACAGATTGGTATCAGAGCCTAAGGTTGTAGTGAACTAGGTTGCATTTAGTGAGCCTAGACTATGACCATTAGGCAGTATCCCTTATTAGGTATAACCGGTTCAGTGATTACATCATACGAGTTTAATTTAACATAGCCTGATCAACTATGTACAATTAAGCGAAGATGATGCAAGATCTGAAAGGGGTTATGGCTGAACAGGGTACAATAGAAGACTCTGACCTCGAGAGAACCGAGACTTAAACATGTTTATGCTAGACACTCAATAGGCTATATTATATAAGAATTATATGAATATAGGCCTTAATCTTACTAACGCTTTGTCTCAGAAATGGCAAATACCCCATCCAATTCATCTCGTTCTCAATCCGGGTCGCAGAACCCAAGGGTAGCAAGGAGGAACAACAGGTTGCCTCGAGCTGGCCCGTACTCTACTCACTTCACCTTGCCGGCCTTAGCTGCTAGGGTGAACCAACATGAGCAACGACTTCGCACCATGGATGTCGTGTTGCAGGAAACAAACGAAAACTGGAGACTTACAGCACTTGAGCGCATCGAACAAGTCTCTGAGAATCACGAAACCACCGTTACAAATGTGGACATTCTTCTCAACAGAGTGGTGGAGATAAGCGTGGAAACCACTCTTTTGAAACACAGACTTGAGGAGTGTGAGCAACGCTCACGGGAAACGGAAGAATATACCCGTGGATTGGTACAGCGACTAGCATTAGCTGAAGACAATGCTCGACAAGCAAGCAGACTTGCTAACACTGTGGATCGTCTCATCGAAATGATGGAGCAGATTAACCTACGTTAAGACTAGCTTAGTCTTTGTTTTGTAAACTATCCTGTAATCTAGTAACTATCTCAGCACTACTCTATGTTCCAGTCGGATGTAACAATTCCCGACATCTTTTGTAACACATCCGTAGGATGTAACCTTTGAACTCGTATTACCTATTAAAAATTCCTTGCTGTTTCGACTCATATTAATTGCCATAATCCTTTTTCATGTTGATGTTATGTATTACCATCTTTATACATGTACATCTGAAATAAATACAGCTATCTTACAAAATCTCATGTATCTTCATTTCTTTTATTGAAGAGTCATGCCGCCAAAGTCAAGACCTTACACCGATGCCCAGATTACCTCCCTCATAACCCAGGCTGTTACTGAAGCCTTAGCTCGGAATACTCCACCAGGTTCCACAAGAAACAGCGATGCCGCTGAAACCTCTGCTGCTAAACCGTGTTCATACAAGGATTTCCAAAACTGCAAACCCTTGAGCTTCAAGGGGACTGAAGGAGCCATTGGACTTATCAGATGGTTCGAAAAGATGGAATCCGTTTTCCGCATCAGCAAATGTGCGGAGGACGACAAAGTCAAATTCTCCACCTGCACCCTCGAAGATGGTGCCCTTTCGTGGTGGAATTCCTATACCCAGTCTGTGGGTATTGATACCGCTTATCTACTCCCTTGGGAGGATCTGAAGAAGATGCTCACTGAGGAGTATTGCCCGGCCAAACAACTTCACAAGCTGGACGAAGAGTTCTGGAACTTAAAAGTGCAAGGAACTGATATCGTTGGATACACCACCAGATTCCAACAACTCACCGTCCTTCGCCCAGCTATGGCAGGTACTGGGCCCGACAAGATTAAGAAATACATCCGCGGCCTCCCGGAACCCGTCCGGGGAAATGTCGCCTCATCAAAACAAACCACACTTCATGGTGCCATTCGGTTGGCCCATGAACTTCTAGCCATGAACGAGGACCCCGAACCACCCACTCCATCTTCCAACAGCAACAAAAGAAAGTGGTCTGACAATCACAACAACCACCAAAACAAGAAACCTGAAACCATTAAAGCCTACATCTCCAGTTCTGATGACAAGGGGGCGTACAAGGGAACCAAGCCCTATTGCCCAAAGTGCCAACGACACCACCATGGTTCGTGTCCCTGCAGCAAGTGTAAAAGATTTGGACACTTGGCTAGGGACTGTAGATCAAACACCACTGACATCAACACCTCGGCACCAAAGACTTGTTATGGGTGCAACGGTACGGGGCATTTCAAGAAAGACTGCCCGAAGCTGAACAACAACAACAACAGGAACAACAACAATGCTCGAGGAAGAGCTTTTGTACTGAAATCTGGGGAAGCCCGTCAAGACCCGAATGTGGTCACGGGTACGTTTCTTCTCAACAACTTGACTGCATCTGTATTATTTGATACTGGTGCTGATAAGAGCTTTATTTCCGACAAATTTTACCCACTACTTGACACTACACCTATTGCCTTAGATTCTAAGTACACAATAGAATTGGCAAACGGAAAACTTATTGAGGCCGACAGTGTGGTACCTAATTGCACTCTGAACTTAGCTAACGAGCTCTTTTCCATTGACTTGATACCTGTCGAAATCGGCAGCTTTGACATCATCGTCGGTATGGACTGGTTGTCCAAGTACCGAGCCGAAATCGTTTGTTTTGAGAAAATCGTACGCATTCCTCTCGTCACCGGTGGAACTTTGAGCATACAAGGGGAGACCGGTGGGACGAGAATAAACATCATTTCTTGCATGAAAACCCGAAAGTACTTGAGAAAAGGGTACCAGGCAATCCTCGCGCACGTTATGGAGAAAAAGTCGGTGGAAAAGCGACTTGAGGATGTGCCTATCGTTCGAGACTTCCCAGAAGTCTTTCCTGAAGACTTGCCTGGCCTTCCGCCACCTAGACAAGTCGAATTTTCTATTGACCTTGTGCCCGGTGCAGCACCCGTGGCACGAGCACCTTACCGATTAGCCCCATCCGAACTTCAGGAGTTGTCTACTCAGTTACAGGAACTCCTGGACAAGGGATTTATTCGACCAAGTTCCTCACCTTGGGGAGCTCCGGTCCTGTTTGTGAAAAAGAAAGACGGTTCTTTCCGCATGTGCATCGACTACCGTGAACTCAACAAATTAACTGTCAAGAACCGTTACCCACTTCCTCGCATTGATGACCTGTTTGACCAACTCCAGGGATCGAGTTTTTATTCAAAAATCGATCTACGGTCAGGTTATCATCAACTCCGAGTTCGTGACGATGACATTCCAAAAACAGCTTTCCGAACTCGCTACGGGCATTATGAATTCCAAGTGATGCCATTCGGCTTAACCAACGCACCGGCAGTATTCATGGATCTTATGAATCGGGTGTGCAAACCTTACCTTGACAAGTTTGTTATCGTCTTTATCGATGACATCCTGATTTACTCACGCACTGAACAAGAACACGCGCAACACCTGAAAACCATCCTAGAGCTGCTCAAACACGAAGAGTTATACGCCAAATTCTCTAAGTGTGAGTTCTGGATGCAAACCGTTCAATTCCTTGGACACGTCATTGACAATCAAGGGATTCATGTCGATCCTTCAAAAATCGAGGCTATCAAATGTTGGCAAGCACCTACAACCCCGACCGAGGTACGCCAATTCTTAGGACTCGCCGGATACTACAGGCGGTTCATTGAGAATTTTTCGAAAATAGCCCTACCTCTCACTGCACTGACTCAAAAGGAAAAGAAGTTCGATTGGACTGACAAACAGGAGTCAGCTTTTCAGCTACTAAAACAGAAACTCTGCAGTGCACCTATCTTATCCTTACCCGAAGGCAACGATGACTTCGTGGTATACTGTGATGCTTCGCACCAAGGTCTTGGTTGCGTGTTGATGCAACGAGACAAGGTCATCGCTTACGCCTCTCGACAACTCAAGGTCCACGAAAAGAATTACACAACTCATGACCTAGAGTTGGGGGCTGTTGTATTCGCTCTAAAAATCTGGAGACACTACTTATACGGTACCAAGTGTACAATCTTTACTGACCATAAAAGTCTCCAACATATCTTCGATCAAAAGGATCTCAACATGAGGCAACGTCGATGGGTCGAGTTGCTTACTGATTACGACTGCGAAATTCGTTATCATCCGGGCAAGGCAAATGTTGTTGCCGATGCCTTGAGCAGAAAAGAACGAGTGAAACCACTTCGAGTTCGAGCTCTCAGTATGACCATTCACAACGACCTTATCAATCAAACTCTCACCGCTCAACTCGAAGCACTCAAACCAGAAAACTTGATAAACGAGGCCTTGCGGGGCATGGACAAACAATTTGAAACCAAACCTAACGGGGCCAAATACTTCTCGAATCGAATCTGGTTACCAAGTTTTGGGAACCTTCGAGACTTGGTGATGAATGAAGCTCACAAGTCTAAATACTCTATACACCCCGGTGCCGACAAAATGTATCACGGCATCAAGGAAATGTATTGGTGGCCCAACATGAAAGCTGACATTGCAACCTATGTTGGCAAGTGTCTTACTTGTTCTAAAGTTAAAGCTGAACACCAGAAACCTTCCGGTTTGCTTCAACAACCTGAAATACCACAATGGAAATGGGAGCAGATTACCATGGATTTCATTACTAAACTCCCGAAAACTTCTAACGGTTGCGATACCATTTGGGTGATCGTTGACCGACTCACTAAATCTGCTCATTTTCTAGCCATCAAGGAAACTGACAAGATGGAACGTTTGACACGGATCTACCTGAAAGAAATCGTGTCAAGACACGGCGTGCCCATTGCAATCATCTCCGACCGAGATGCTCGGTTTACTTCTCGCTTCTGGCAATCACTGCAAAAATCTCTCGGTACTCGTCTGGATATGAGTACGGCTTACCATCCTCAAACCGATGGCCAGAGCGAACGAACCATACAAACACTGGAAGACATGCTACGAGCCTGCGTAGTTGACTTCGGTAGAAACTGGGAAAATCACTTACCGTTGTGCGAGTTCTCGTACAACAACAGTTATCACACCAGCATAAAGGCTGCACCCTTCGAGGCACTGTACGGTCGTAAGTGCCGGTCACCTATCTGTTGGACTGAGGTGGGGGATACACAACTCACCGGTCCAGAAATCGTACATGAAACAACTGAAAAGATCGTCGGTATACAAAACCGACTAAAAGCCGCGCGTGATCGTCAGAAAAGCTATGCTGACGTGAGACGCAAACATCTCGAGTTCCAAGTAGGGGACAAGGTACTTCTCAAAGTGGCACCGTGGAAGGGTGTCATTCGATTCGGAAAACGAGGCAAACTAAATCCTAGATACATCGGGCCATTCGAAATCCTTGAAAGGATTGGTCCAGTGGCATACCGCCTGCAACTTCCTGCTGAGCTTAGCAGCGTTCACAACACATTCCACATTTCTAATCTGAAGAAATGTTTGTCTGACGAGACACTGATTATACCGCTCGACGAAATTCAAATCGATGACAAACTTCATTTTGTCGAGGAACCTATGGAAATAATGGACCGCGAGGTCAAACAACTAAAACAGAGTCGTATTCCCATCGTAAAAGTCAGGTGGAATTCTAGACGTGGTCCTGAATTCACCTGGGAACGGGAGGACCAAATACGACAGAAATACCCACATCTCTTCCTAGACAACGCACCGACCGTGCAATCGAGCTAATTTCGGGACGAAATTCTTTTAACAAGGGGAGAATGTAACAACCGCCAAATTAGGGCTAGTATTAGCGCCTAATTCTTTGTTAATACATGTAATTAGTTCTGTGTTAGGCTAATTTATGTATCGGATTATATGTTGGTGAATATATATACAACTTTGCGATTTGATTAAATCGTACACAACTTAAATAGAATGAAATTCTATTCGATTAACACGGACGTTGGTGAACAAACGTTTATAAACTAAAATAACGCAATTATGACCGAAATACTATTCTATAATGGTTATTAACTGACTTGTACTACTCGATTAAAACGTACACGATTTAGAAACAAAAGTAATTAAATTTAAGTTAAACTATTAAAGATTTAAGGAAATAATTTAAATAAATTATTTAACAAGATTTGTAATTTTATAAATATAATTAAACGAGTAAAATGGATATTTAACGTTTAAACGACGGAGCAAACGAACACCGCACGGGGAGCGGGGACTGAAAAGTGGAGGTAAAACCTCCACCTCCCTTTCCTTTCTTCTCATAATCTTCCACTCACTCTCTTTCTCCTTTCTCTCTCTTTTCTTTTCTCTAATCACCACCATCTTCAAATATCCACAAAAATCAACAAATAAACATATTAAACGCACTCGGATCATAGCCTCCATTTGGAAGAAAACGTTCACCACTACCCGATCTACATTCCTATCTTTCCGGATTTTCGATCCGACACTTTGTAAGTTTCCGACAAATCCCGACAACTCTCCGTTTTTACTCATTTTTACGTTTTTATAGTTTATAATGGCTAAATATGTTCATATAAGGGTTGGGTAAAAGATTTGGACCCAACGGAAACCGGAAAACTCGTTTTCGACAAAGATTCCGGCCATCAGACCGCTACGTCGCATTTGGCCAGGGGCCTCTGCGACGTCGCGGCCTACGTCGCACAAAAACCTCAACGTCGCATTAGCGACGCTGCCTCCTACGTCGCATTGATTTGCGAAGGTCGCATCATGCGACGTACATGCCTACGTCGCACCCTACGTCGCACCCGACGTCGCACCCGACGTCGCTCCTGACGTCGCACCCGACGTCGCACCCGACGTCGCACCCTACGTCGCACCCTACGTCGCACATGACAGAACCTTGAAAACTCAGATTTTACTAAGTGTCGAACTTACACAACTTCAAATACTTATGTCATACGACTTAACAAACGTCATAGAACATACTTTCTATTACAATTACACTAAATTGCGTTGTAAATGATAAACTTTAATTATAACAAATCACCAACGGGCCGTATACTTTGATACAAACGAGAACGAACCAACATTAAACACAACGGGTTGTATGAACAACTAGCCTAGATGGTCTTGCGAGACATCTACTTACTTAACCTTACGTGTTTAGGCACTAGAAGGTTACGGGTTCGGAGAACCTACTTGTTTTACTGCTACTTGCTAATTACTACCGCTCGACTCAGGTGAGTCTTACAGCCCCACTTTTACTGTTTTTATACTTTGGGGTGAGATACTTAGCAACTGTTTTACATATGAACACAATGTACTGAACTGATTACATTACGGTTTACAAACAAACGCATGAGTTACTTTTATCCACTGAAAGCCTCCTAATCGTAAGTTGTTAGTTATGGACTTAAGCGCGATTACTAGTAGATGGATCCATCTGGGACTGACAATCCCTGTCTGGGGTGGTAGCGCCACCACGTACTGATTTACACGTAGAAACAGACATATTAGTATTTGTTACATATGAGTGTGCGGATAGCACTCACGGGGGTACGTGATTTATTTCACACTACACGGTTAAGCTTCAACTTATGAGCTCATGGCACTGTACTGATATACTGATTAACTTACTTTGCTTGATAGCAATACGGGTACATACTTGTGGTTCATAACATTTATTTATTACTAAACCTGTGAGATTCACCAACCTTTTTGGTTGACACTTTCTAGCTTTGTATCTCAGGTACACTTACGGAGTAGGTTCACTCCAGGATTGCTAGCTAGAGTCGCATGATTTACAAACTGCATTTAACGAAGATTCTTTGGCATTATCTTTTGTAACTATGATTATGTAATAGAATCTTCCGCTATACGCGCGGACTCTAGGAAACTACATTTTTGTGTACGAAAACCTACTGTTTTCAAACGATTCAAATTATGAAATGTAACTATTTTACAAACGTCTCATTTAGAGGTCGTTTGCTATATATCTTGTGCTTTGTATATTGATTAGTAACACCCAAAGTATGCTTCCGCAACTCGTTAAATTTGGGGGTGTTACAATATGGCATTAATGAAATACTAGCACCTAAATCTGCTAATGCATTTTCAATAGTCATTTCACCAATTTTGCAAGGTATAGTAATACTCCCTGGATCTTTGACTTTCGGAGGTAGTTTATTCTGCATTATTGCTGAACATCTCGCATTCATTGTAACCTTTGTCACATTATCCAGTTTACTTTTGTTTGTCAGCAGCTCCTTAAGATATTTTGCATACTTCGGCATTTGAGCTATAGCTTCAACAAAAGGAATGTTAATATGAAGTTGTTTCAGATTCTCCAGAAATTTGTAGTATTGTTCATCTTCTTTGTCCTTCCTTAGAGCAGCTGGATATGGAAGTGGGGGTGTATAGTCTTTGATGACTTCTTTAACCTTATTTTCTCCGATGTTCTTTTTGTTTGGTTGTATGTCTTCATCAATTGTTTCTTTTTCAACCTGCTCAGATTCAACAATTTTATTAGTTATAATAGGAGAGTCAACATTCTTACCACTTCTGGTAATTACTGCTTTAGCTTGCTCCTTAGGATTTGTTTCAGTAAATCCTGGCAATGTTCCTGGAAATCTCTCCTCTAATGTTTTAGCAATCTGATGAACTGATCCTTCAATTTGTTTGATTGATGCTTCATTATTACGCATCCTTGCATCATGATCATCCATTCTTTTATTACTTGCTTCAACCATTTTTCCCAAAATACTTTCTAACGAGTTGATCCTGTCAGAATAGGACGGATTTTGTCCCGTTTTGACATAGAAACCTGGTGCTCCTTGTTGATACTGTTGTCCTGGTTGATTAACTCTTCTAAAATTAGAAACTTGACGATAATTATGATTTCCTTGAAAATCCCCATACATAATATCTTCAGTATTCATTTCGTTGTCATTATTAGGACATTCTGACTTTAAATGACTTCCTCCACATATTTCACAACCAATCCTGATTGTATAACTTGTTCATTCACTTTCTTAATATCTCTTCCCATACTTTCCAATTTTGCTGTGATAGCTGCGAGACCATCACTGTCTTCAGATATCCTTTTTCTTCCAGATGAACCATCATCCCATAACTGAGAATGCTTAGCTAATTCTTCAATTCCAGCTTTTGCTACTGCTGGAGTTTTCTTAGGTACTGGGCCTTGTGCATCCAACTGTTGACGTGTTGCTCGATCAACTCCTTTATAGAATACCGTTATTTCTTGTTGGACATTTAAATCATGTTGTGGACATTTATGTAACATCTCCTTATATCTTTCCCAAGCTTGATATAGAGATTCATCGAGTTTCTGCTTAAAGTTCCTAATCTCATCAATCATCTTCGAAGTCTTGGAAGGCGTACAATACATTTTTAGAAATTTTGTACGAAGATCTTCCCAAGTAGTAATAGATCCGGCTGGTTCATTATTAATCCATCTCTTAGCTCCATCCTTTAGTGTTAAAGGAAATACTCATAACATAACCTGATCTCTTGTAACATTAGGAATATTAAACATATCTGCAATCTTCAAAATTTTCTCAACATGCTCGTTTGCATCTTCTTTATCTTCTCCTTTGAAATGATTTTCTCTTAATTCTTTCAGAAATTGCCCCTTTAACTCAAATTCGACTTCTCTAGCTATGGCAGGCCTAACCACTCCCGGTCTCGGATCTCCACGAGTTTGAATCGTGTAATCCTCAAGCGTCATGTTAGCTATGTCTGCCATGTTTATTTGTTCCGGTTCAGAATCGCTTGGATATACTGTATGTTGTCTAGAAGGCACTTTATCTAACTCCGTATCGGAGTAATACTCTCTTTTAGCCGTTTTGGCTAAACTGTTATGAAAAATTAAGTCTTCTTCCTCAGATGAAATTTCGTGTTCTGGCGAATTAGGTGGTGCGTATGATAATCGTCTTCTAGAATGAAATTCTCGTTCTGGTTCTTCAAACGGACTAAGTGGATCCGGATGAAGTGTCCGGGTCATGCATCTATCTGCAACAAAAATAGAATTTAGTAGTACTTTAAATTCAAAAGAAAATGTTAGTAAAATGTTAGAAATATTTAAGTTGGTATATATGAATCCCGATAATTAATAATAAAACACATTCAAAATTAAATAATCGAAAAAGAATACTCAACCCAAATTTTCTATTTGTTAGTAATGCAAGTTAGTTATTTATACAACGGTTTGAAATTACAGTGGGTTTTGTTAAATTTTTTTTACAAAGCTAGTCAATAGATCTCGGTAGCTCCATTGATAGTACACAAAAGCGGAGAAACAAGTCAGCGCGAAGCTTATTAAAAACCTCTTTCTTTCGAGAAGCACATTACCTCTTATATGATAAATCAATGAGGTAGGGCTTTACTCTCCTTATACCTTTATTTTTGTCAGTATTCTCAATGGGTGAGCCGATATTTCGTATTGATTTTGTAAAGTATTAGAAATAAAAATTACACAGGGAAAATAATTAGTTTAATTAAAATACACCGCTCCCCCGGTAGAACAAAAGTTCAACCGGTTAAGTGTTCCCCGGCAGCGGCGCCAAAAACTTGATGTGGTGAAAGTATAGGCAATTATAATCACAAGTTTTAAATTAAGGAAATACTAAATAATACTATCATACAATTCAGGCAAGATTAACCCGTTCATGTAATATAGCTTAATAAGTAAGTCCAAATTCGAACACAAGGAACACAAGAAACGTGATTCTGATTTATAACTAATTATCTATTTATTCCTAATTACAACTCATTACAATAATAATACAAGTAACGTAAAGGATCCAATTTACAATAATATACAAGATAAGGGGGACGTTTTAGTTCCGAACGAACATATTTATATTTATATTTATATTTTGATACATATTCTAATAGATAAGTTTCAGGAACAACTTAATAATACTCAGATGGATAGAAAATTATAATTATTCAAACTCTTATTTATTAAACTTATTATATTTACTTATGTCTATTTGCTTTGTTGGCTATTATTACTGGTGAATTACTAATGTAGAAAATTACTTAAGGTTAAGCTAATCTTCATCATAGCAATACAGTCATAAGGTTACGCAAAGTATCACTAATTAATAAGATCTATCAGCAGTTTATTATTACAATTTCATCGGTATGGCGTGAATCACAGTATTACTTTACATTAATGAATTATTCTTCGTCTATCGCATAAGGTTAAAATCAAGACATAAACACAATCACTTAATTTATATAAACTTAATATGGTCATCCTCGTTTAATATAAATCAGTCTAACTATGTCAAGAACAATCATCAATATATCATAATAAAGACAATTCTTGTATAATAAACATTCAATAATATAGTTCCAACATAAACATATAATTCATATAATAAACTCAATAAACATTCATTCAAACAACTATAACGAAAACCTAATTAACAAGTAATTCAAATAAACAATATCCATAAATTAACTCAATAAGGTTATTAAAGTTACAAGGATAAAGAAACCGAACCAATTGTCGAACCAGCTTTTCCTAGGGTTAAAAACCTTCAAACCCTAGCTCCTTAACCTCCAAAATCACACCTTAAGTCGACCTTAAACCCTAATAATCGGTTTTGGTATTCTTGAATCGTATATCTAAAACCTAAACTTAAGCCTCTATTTATAGTTTTCAAAACCGCCAGTCCAACCGCCGGTTGGAATTCCCAACCGCCGGTTGGATCAATTTGAATCATTGTCCAACTCCGCGTCTGGAACCGCCTTAAACTTTTAATACCCCAACCGTCGGTTGGGTAATTCAACCGCCTGTTGGACCTTCATTCCAGAATATTCCAACTTCGGGTTTGGGCTTCTTCTTTTCTTTAACGGATTTTAATCTTCATTTTGGCCAATTTCTTCAATATTAACATTTTAGGTCTTCAATTCTTTAAGGTTTAAGCTCCTTTTTCTTCATTTCTTCATTTTCTTCAGTTTTCATTCGTTCTCGTTCCTTTTTCTTCAATCTTTAATTAAAATACATCTCTGCAAATATTAACAAAATAAGTATCTAAAATCATATAAAAGCACTAAAATGTATATAAATATAAGGATAAATTACTATAAAATATACTATCTATTTGATGCTTATCAATTTCGTACGCGGATATATTTTTATTATGAAGTAATATGATTTAAATAGTGAGTTATAATAGAAAACGTAAATAGGTTTTTCAGTTCCAGACTGTAAAATAAATGGGAATGAGGTAATTAGATAGATATGTATGTGATGGTCTGAGATTTATCTCTTTTACTCTAAACACTTCCAAAAAATACTACAGAGGCTAGAGAAATCGCAGGAACCCTTCCTCCATCTTCAAATCATTCAACTAAACTCTTAATTCAAGCTATTAGTGTTTAAATCATCATCTCCTTCCATCATCATTCATAAATTGTAAGTGATTTCCTCATATGTTTAACCTAGTTCTTGGGGTTTCATGGGGGTTTTATAAATTAGTGATTTTAAACATGAAATTAGGGTTTCAAATTGTTAGAATTGTTGTTTATTAGTGTTTATGAGATTAATAGTAACCAAATAGCATGTTAAAAGTGATGAATTAGTCATTAGTGTTCTTGGATGATTTCTAGAGTTTTACTAAATTTTAGAGTTATGATGTAAATTAGTTAGAAACATGATTAATGATATCAAGTGAAAGTGTAAATGAAGTTAGTAGTGGTTATAAAGAGTTAAGAGTATAACTTTGGTTAGTTAGTAAGGAATTAGCTAAACTAATCAAAGTGGGGGAGTAATTACATGTGGTTAGTAGTTTAAAGTGATGAAGTATGTGTTCTAAACATGTTATATATGATTATGTGTTATGATAGGTGCTAAAGAGTTGGATAAATCGTTGTGATCATACTTTTTATTTCAACAATCAAGAGTAAAGGTGAGTATTGTAGGAATTAATCAAGTAATGAATGGTTGTATGTGTTTTCGGATTGCTTCCGAGCAAGAGGATCATACAATCATGTGGAAGTTAATTGTATTTCTTGTTTATAATTGTGTTATGGATATGAATTAGTTGTATGTATTTCCGGATTGCTTCCGAGTAAGAGGATCATACAATCAAGTGGGAGTAACTTGTTTCTAGTGATATATTATGTGGATGGACAATAATGTAGAGATTAGCTAGCGATGCTAGCATAGAGTTGTTTTTAGTGTTTGGTATCCATTTCGATGTGATTTGGTACCATATGCCTTATTTCTTATGGCCGCGGATCCGCATAGTGTTTAAATCTCTACATGTTGTGCTGGTAGTAAAATGTGTAAGAGTTTAAGTGTTATTGTGTATAATGTTGTAAATTATTTGGTTGATTGCCTATATGCTCACTAAGCATGCGTGCTTAGCCTTTCAAGTGTTTCATGTTTCAGGTAGTGTTGGGAAGGAAAAGAGCTTATGAAGTGATAGAGTGGATTGCTCGTTAGTGAGTGAAGTTTCTTCCCTTTAATTATCGTTTTGTGATAAACTTGTGTAATACTCCCAAAGGTTATTTTGGAAGTTAAACAAGAGGTTATGGGTTGGTTTTAATATGTATGTTGACTTGAGAGTCAACTATGATGTAAATTATGATCATGTTTGGTAAACCTTGAATTTTAAGTGGTTGAAAATAGAATGGGTTGCATATAAGTAGTTTGTGATTGGTTGGTCAAAGTGAAAGTTGACAAATAGTCAAATATGTGTAAATGGGTGTTGGTTTGGGCTAAATAGAGGTTGGAATGGTAAACGGGTCAGAAAGTGTCAAAACGGGTCATCAAAATGCCATGGTGCTAATTCTAAATGAGTTAGTGTTATGGTACTTTTGTTTAGTGCTTCAAGTTTGTTTTTGGATGTTAAATAAGTGTGCAAAAGCATTTGGTCAGATTTCATGTAGTTTGTGTTTTGAGGTGTTGAGCAAAAGTGGTCAAAATAGCCGAAAATGAGCCACACGTCCAAATCTTGCATTTTTGTAAAGAGAAAGTTTCATATTGTTATAGTGGATGTGTGTGCAAAATTTCAGGTCCTAACTCGTAACGAGTAAAAAGTTATGCGAGTTTGAAATTGGTTAAAAATTTGACTTTTGCTGACTTTCGGTTTTGTGCTTAGCTACGCGATCCCAGAAATAATTTCTGGATCGCGTAAGTCAGTGTAAATTGTGATCAGTGGATTTTGGTCTTGGTCACGCGATCCCAGAAATATTTTCTGGATCGCGTAAGCACGTGTAAAATCAGAAAATCAGTTTTAAGTTCAAGGTTGAATATGGGATAAATGTGATATGATTTGTAAGTAATTTAAGATAAATGGGGACCTAAATGAATGTATAAAAAAAATAAAAAATCTTTATAAATTTTGAGGCGTTTCATAAAAGTATAAAGTTTATGTTTTTAAAAGAAAAATATTTATCAAATGAATTTATATGTAGATTATATTTTTTGCATATGCATGTACAATATAAAACTTATAGGTTTTCAGTAAAAAAAATTAAAAAATAACACAAGATTTTTTATTTACATGAAAGACAATAAATATGTCTTTTGCTTCATAATTCTAAAAATGATCATAGTTTTTTTTGGCGTATTATTCTCCCACCAAAATGGTAAATATGATATACATAGTTTGAAGGTGATGCACCTACCAAATTGGACCATCAAACGTTGATTAATATTCAGTAGTAAATAGTTACCGTTAAAAAGGAGAGATCTAGCTAACTATATAGAATGAGAGTAGTGACTTTATCATTAATAAATAGTGGTGGAGTAGTATGTTTTTTTTTTTTTTTTTTACCCTACAATAGTTGATGTCATTCATAATTTATAAATCGTTTTTTGTACCTTTCCTAAAATGTCTTCCGTAAATATTTGATGATTAAGATTCTAAAATACTACAAATTTCATGGTTAGCCTCACTTTACGAAGCTTAATTAGAGCATCTCAATATAATTTAATGAAAAAAATAAAATGAATGTTACCTAAAAAATAATTTAGATTTTTTTTTTTTTTTTGATATTTTAAAACATTCTATATGTTCATTTTTAGTAATAATAATAATAATAATAATGATAATAATAATAATAATAATAATAATTTGTGTGTATTTTTTTGTTTGATTTAAATAAATTATATTAAAGTATTGGTGCTACAAGTGTGTAGGTGTTATATGTCTAAGATGTTGATGTCATTATATATAATTGTAAATTATACAATCAAAATTAAGATTATAATTCGAATAATATATAAAAAATTAAGAATAGAAACTAAAAAAATTATAAAAGTTAAGGACACATGTCACCTATTAAGGTGATGATGTGTCATTAATTTAAAGAACTTGTTGATTTTATACAATAAGAATGATGAAATGAAATGATACTGTGAGTTTATGATAGGCAGCTATTTGACGTAGTTGTAACGATTGTCAAATTTATTGAAGTAACGGTGTCTTCCAATGTTTAGCAGAAACATTGTAAGTTGGGTCGGTGATAATGGTAATGGGTAGGTAAGATTTGTGAATAATTAAATTCACAGATTCTTATTCTTATTTCTATTCATTAGAAAGTGAAAGGGTCCTTTAGCATTCCAAGTTATTTCAAAATATTTTGCTTTATTAGAAAGAACTTAATATTCTTATAAATTGATGAATTCAAAAGTATGTCACTAAAAAAAGGAATACAAAAAATCATCTGATTTAGGGGTAAAATGACCATTTTTATCGTTCAGATGGTTTATTCAGCACAAAAAATGAACATTATTATTCATCAGTGATTACTACATATAGTTATTCTATACTCATACTGCCATATATATTCATATACGACTAAAGACATGTTTACTTTCCACTTAATAGTATGTTTTCATATACTTCTTAATCCAGACAGATAAATTGTTGTTTTTTTCCACCTAATCTGAAAAGAATGTCTGTTTTTGAAATAAGAAGAAAAATGAAGCTCTTACCAAAAAGAGGCACTTAATGATAAATATATATTTTTTCACCATTTTTTCTCCAATAGAAATTGAATATGCCATTTCTTGTTCAAACTTTATATCATTTAACTTCATCTTTTTGGTAAAAAAAATAAAATTACATTTACTTAAACAGCACTTGTTATAAACATATATATTTATCCAAACAGACATCACATGCAAACAGCACTTAATAGTAAAAAAAGTAAACAGCCCCTGGTCTGAAATGTAAATAGCCCCTTAGTATGTTTAAAATGTTCTGGATAAAGACCACAAATGCAATTAATCAAATAAGTATAATAATAAGTATTAAATAAACAATTGCTTTATTTTTAAAAAATTATTAAATTAATTGAATCTGTAAATGAAAAAACTGAAGAAAGCTTCAAGGTGCGTTTAGTTACTAGAAATTTATGTAAATTTTGTGTTTGTAGAAATTTTTGTTTTTTTAGAATTTTGTGTTTCTAGAAATTTATGTAAATTTTGTAAATGTGTTCAATGTTAGGGGTGTATTGTGCGTTTAGTTACCACAAACTCATATACTTTTACATGGAACTTCTCGGAAAAAACTCTAAAATTGTGTTCAAATACAAGTTTTATAAAACACTTTTTTCTAAGAAAAATAAAATTTCTATTTTCATTTTTATAACTACAAAGTTGTAAAATTAATTTGTATGGTTTATTGAGTTTTCCATCTTTACTCTTTATTAAAAAAGAAAACTCCATCTTTCACATTTGAACTTATTTTATAAAATTTTTATTACTTCTTAGTGTTTTTCTCATTAGTTCCAAAAATATTAGTGTCAACACTTCACGTGTTCTAACTTCCACTTGAGGGCTTGAGGCAAACCCAAAAAATGGTAGATTAATCAAGACGTGTTACTGTGTTAGGGCTTTTAAATACAACGAGCTCCGAGTATAAGGTTCCCGTTGTAACATTTTGATTTTGATTTTTTAATATATTTAAGTCGATTTTTTTTTATGGCCAGGTGACTACAAAATCAATTCAGTTTCTCTCAATTTCAATTGCGATAACCTAAAAACATGCAGATCTTCGTGAAAACCCTAACCGGGAAAACGATTACTCTCGAAGTCGAGAGCAGTGATACCATTGATAATGTCAAAGCCAAGATTCAGGTTTAATTTCTGTTAAATGTTATCTCTTCTTTTATTCCATGCTTATAAACTTCATCATCATAGGCCGTTATATATAAAATTGCAGATCTTATTCTGTTCAACTTCTAATCTAATTACTATATGTATGTTTATGTCTGCAATTACTCCTTACTGTTTAATATGATTACAATTAATTAAAACTAGGGTTTTGTGCCTTTTTACTAGGGTTTTATGTCTTTCTGTATACAAGTTAATAATTTGATATGTTATTGTTTGTTACTTACCTTATTGATGTAAACAATGTTTCGAATCATGATTAGTGTTTCAGTTGGGAGGCTTCTATTATGTCGTTAAATTACGTGATAGATTGTATTGTGATCGATCGTTTGCTTACTTTGTTATTGGATTTATAGGACAAAGAAGGTATTCCACCGGACCAACAGAGATTGATATTTGCCGGCAAACAATTAGAGGATGGTCGAACTCTTGCTGATTACAATATTCAAAAGGAGTCAACGCTCCATCTCGTTCTGAGACTTAGGGGAGGAACTATGATAAAGGTCAAGACTCTCACTGGAAAGGAAATTGAAATTGATATCGAACCAACTGATACCATTGATAGGATCAAGGAAAGAGTTGAAGAGAAAGAAGGAATTCCTCCTGTACAACAAAGGTTTGCCCCTTTCTTGCCTTATAATCCACTAAAATCAGTATCGTGTTTTTGGTGTTTGAAGTATATGAGATTTTTTCAAGGTTATGTGTGCGCTTGGTTTAAGGCTTTGAGTAAATTACTAAGATGTGATTGGTATGGAAACTGCCTAGTGGATGTTACATAAGTTATGCATAATGTGATGATGAATGTCGTAGATTGTGAGTAGTAGGTTACTTAAATTGATCCTGCAAGACGTACATGTGCCATTGTAAATATCAAATATGTACATTTATGTAAAGTATAGGAATATGAATGATGACTATATCTTTCTTTATCTTTGTTACTCTAACTTGATGAAAGTTGATTTACTCAACTTTTGTAGTTTTGTAAGAAGTAAAATGCAAGTACACACCTTTTCCATTAAGAGACACACTTTCACGCTCCCTAGACTCCTAGACAAATGTTGTATTTGTTTTATCCTAATCAAAATTGAGGAATATCTAGAAATTAAAGGTCTTACATTAGTTTGGATAAAGGACAAGAGCGATGATTTACTTAAGCTGAGAAGACTCATTAGAGTTGCAAGCAAACTTTTTTAAAAATAATCATGACATCTGCTATGATTGTTGGGTAAGGTCTTCGACTGTTAGAACACAATTAGCACACGGGATGCAAATGTGAATTTTGAGGTAGATGCATGACCATATTATTATAATGAGAATATATGATAAAAGGTCTTAACACTGGTTGATGAGAACAAAGGTGATGCCATTTGAGGTCGGTGTTTGGTCATCCCTAACATTAAATTTAAAATGTATGAATCAGAAGAGTGGACTTCTACTAAAAATGAGGCCAGTAGGTGTGGCAAAGGTTCCACCTTGGGCCCTTGTTGCAGTTGTCTTTTGGTTTCATTTTCAGCCCACTCCTAATTAATTAGAGATAAAATGCTTTTTATTCTTGTTATCTTACATGACAGCTTGATTTTTCCCTTAAGGGTGACCTGTCCAAACTATATTTTCAGATATCACACGTTCAAACATCAGAGTTTACCTCAGAGGCTTGAACTTCATGTTGTTAAAATAGGAAGCTTATTCTTGTTTACTGTTGTCAACAGATTCTAATTTTTTTTCCTGCCATAGGTGCATGTCTCGACAAACCTTTATAAGCTCTAATCTTTCTTTCTACTTATAACATTTGATACAAATCTACAATGTTGGCTTTACCTTGTATGATTATGGATTTTGTAGTTTTAATTGTTTACTAACTCGACCCAGTGTCGTTGCTTTTAGTTATAATGTATATCATAGTCATAATTGTTTCCGAACTAGACCCAATTGCATTGCCTCATATTATAACCTATTTTGTTTGTGATAGAGATAGTTTAAGTTCTTATGATATGCATAGATCATACACATAGCTCTATACAAGTAATGCCCCAAGAAAAACTTCAAACTCTCGAGAACATTCTCGGAGGGTTCTCATTTTATAACCTTCTTAATTTTTAGCCTTGTTCTAACTTCATTTTCCTTTCATTAGCTATATGCCTTAAAACTTGGACTTCGTGGATTGGATTTTTTTCTTTTTTAATTCTTTTATGTTCAATAAAAACTTAAAATTTTACCGTACATATATTTTTACTTTACAGCTTCATCACTAGGTTTGATGTTCATGATCATTTTAACATTTGAAATGAATGAAAATGCTTTTCATTGAACACCATCACTAACTTGTCGAGATATGGTCCTGCCCTGTTCCATGATATGAAAATGATTGGGAAGGTGCAGGGCTATTACCCGTAGCCATACACCTCATAAGCAAAATAATCCAGCAGTCCAGGAAAGCTAGTTTAGCAATAACAGTAAGCAATAACAGGAACACATGAACATATCTAGCACACTGAAACAGCATAAAATTACAGTTCTTATATTCTAATTGACCAGTCTACTACTCTACTTGCATCCTTATTGTCAAAATCTGGTACTCTGCATCTGAAAGCGTCTTTTTTTTCTTTCTTTCCTTTTTTAGGCTCATTTATGCTGGAAAACAACTTGCAGACGATAAGACTGCAAAAGACTACAATATTGAAGGGGGCTCTGTACTTCATCTTGTGCTTGCTCTAAGGGGTGGTAAACTTTGAGACCGTGTGCATTTCATGAACTGTGTGTAATGCAGGTTACATGTGAACGATATGTAAATGGCTACCTTAGCTACATTTGAGTTTGGTATACTTATATTTGCAGAGTAATTTGTTGAGACATTACATCTAGTTGTGCTTGAGGTTACTAGCATTGAATTCATTAATTTTGAATGCAAAATTGTCCCGTGTTAGTTTTGAAATCGTTATTTATGTGCAGATATTTGCTCAGGCCCTCTTGTGTTCAGTAGGATCTAATTGGTTTTCTATTGTCTTAAGCTAGCTCATAGAAAGAAAATATTATAATCGTGTAACCTCTCAGAGTAAGAGCTTCTAAACATGTTTTTTGATACGTTTGTCCAAATATAGTCACTCCATTTCACTGGTGATCGATGTTTAAACATGAACTTTAGGTATAACTATGAGTCGTACCCTCGACCATTAAGATCTAAAATAGATATTCTGCATGTCCAATCTTTGAGACTTGCTAGATGTCCTCTACATTGTCGTGAAGAACGACCGAGACTTGAATTTGGAGATTAATACTGAAATTGGAAGCCTCGGTAAGTGACTTGAACTTTGAAAAATGCGCTTGTTTATGACGCTGACTAGTAACAATACCAACTCGCATCTTGAAAGTATGTCTAGTTACTTCAAGTATTATGATTATTTATGGGAATCAATACACCAAACTTTTCAAAGGATTTGAAACAAACTCTGTAGATGTTTATGGTTATATTTATTTGAATTTTTGTCACTTTAAAGCAATGATAAAAACGTGAAGATATGGGCCAGACATTTTAGGCAGCTAAACATGTATGTAGGTATTAAACGTTCTTTTCATTATACCAAACCTCAAATATATGTTGAAATCAAATGTCATTTTACATCCTTTTTTTTTTGTTTTATTATGATTATTATTATTATTATTATTATTATTATGAGTGTAGGCATTATGGTACTCATAATTTACTGTTGTCCATTTAGGGTGTGTTTGGTAAAAGTAGCTGGTAGCTGGAGCTGGTAGCTGGAGCTTATATTTAAAGCTAGAAGCTTGAGCTTATCTTTTTTGTAATGTTTGGATAAAACTAGCTGGAACTTGAGCTTAAAATATGTAAATTGACATAAAAGGACAAACAAATATATGATAGATAATGATATAAAGGGTATTTATGTAATTTTTCATTACATAAGCTCCTAGCTTAATTTAAAAGCTAGTTCTACTAGCTTCTTTTTTAAGAGCTTATTTTTTTAATAAGCTCTTAATATTTTGTCTACCAAACAAAGCTTGAAGCTGGAAAAATTAGCTTAAGCTTCCATAAGCTCCCATAAGCTCCGTTGCCAAACATAGCCTTACTCCCAAAAATAACTAATTATTGAAAAATGGAATAATTGTCCTATTGCATAATGTTGGTTCTTTTAACCCAACCCGTTATAGTATTCTAGTACCTTACATCATGGCCGTCTCTAATTTTTTGGAGCTTCTGAGCGAAAAATCGTTTATAACAAAAGTGAGGCTTCTGATAAAAAAAAAAAAAAAATTTATAATGCGTAGTTAATTGTTTATAAAGTAACTCAATTTTTCTTGACGATCTAATTAACTTTGATAACAATTGGACATACTTTCTTTTATCTATAATTTAACAATCAATTGTATATAAAAAATGTATATGTATTTCTATGTATATATATTTTCTAAGATTCTTGTTAATCAATGGTTCTGGTGAGTCGATCACATTGCGCACCCTCAAAGACGGACTGTATTACATTAAACTGCCAGCTTATATTGTCATTACTGAATCATTGAAGAAATTAAGACTTCGTGAAATGTTTACTGATGTATCATTTTGTTAGAATTGAAGCACTTATTATATGGTGTTTTAGAATTTTAAATATTAAATATCAAACACGTGTTAGTACCATATGCTTTCACGTTTAATTCTATATATCGTTCACGTTTTATTCTATAGCAATAATTTCGGTTTGATCCTTTCCCACATGTCATATTAGAACAACGATATGTACGTGTTCCTATGTACAAAAGTTTGTGATACATTTATGTTGGAAAACGATAATAATAATGGCAAATTATAAATGAGAGTAAGGTTCAAATGAGTACACCAATTTTAAATGAGAATGAGGGAACCAATAGATTTATGCCATGTGTCACTTTATTCTCTCTCATCCACATTTTTAAAATTAAATATCTCACAAACGGTAAGTCGAAAAATCATGAAAATTGCACCATAAAATTCAGCGTTTTCTCCTCTTCGATTTGCCGTTCCTCAAGGCATACTTTCGACAACTTTTTTTTTCTTCCATTTTTTGGTGGGTTTTACAAATTAGTAACACATGTGTTAGTGATTGGTTATACATTTAATTTGTGGTTAAGGTTATGGTTAGGGTTAGGGTTTAGTAGGGTTTAGGGTTTATTAGGGTTTAGGGTTTAGTAGGGTTTAAGGTTTAGTATGATTTAGGGTTTAAAGTTTTGTAAAGCGTTTAGGGTTTAGGGTTACCCTAACCCCTAAACCCCAAATCCTAAACCCTAAACGCAACACTGTAACACATGTGCTGGTAAATGTAAAACCCACCAAAAAAATGAAAAAAAAAATTCGTCGAAAGTATGCCTTGAGGGACGGCAAATTGAAGAGGAGAAAACGCTGAATTTAATGGTGCAATTTTCATAATTTTTGGATTTGTCATTTGTGAGATAATTGACGTTGGGGGTAAATGAGTTTTGTACATATGGAACATTCTCTTTGTACACATGGCTTGATATCATTGGTTCCCTCATTTTCACACAAATTCCTAGTCTCATTTGAACCCTGCCCTTATAAATAGGTCTGTAAACGAACCGAACGAACACGAACGGAGTCTGTTCGTTTCGTTCATTAAGGTTTTGACGAACAAATGAACGAACACGAACGGATAAGCGAACGAAATTTGTTGTTCATGTTCGTTCACTAAGAAAATTTGTTTGTTCACGAACACAAACGAACGTACACGAACAAACACATAATTTAATGCATTTCTTCGTTAATACCTTAAACGAACCTCAACAAACATAAACGAACATATATATACACATCTACACATATATATTATAGAAGTTGAAACTTTGTAATGCATATTCAACATTACAAAACGATCACAATGTGAAAATAAACTCCTTTACTTGGTCCGATCGTAGGCACGAACAACAGATCTGGAACTAGTGGAGGGAGAGAGTAGAGGTGTGTTAAGAGTCGAGGGAAATATGAGAGGGAAATGTGAGGTAAAAATATGTAGATATTTAATATTATTAAATGAAAATATCTAAATATTTACTAATATTATATATAGAATTTAGCTTAAATAAAATAAGATATACAAATATGTATTAATTTAATTAAAATATTAGTTAATAAACGAACATTCAACCGAACGTTCACGAACATATTATCGAACGTTCACGAACGTAAATGAACGAACAAGACATGTGTTCATGTTCGTTTATATAATTAAACGAACGTAAAAATGTGTTCATGTTTGTTCATATAACGAAACGAACGAACATAAATGAACTTTCCGCCGAACGGTTCGCGAATAGTTCGCCGAACGTTCAGTTCGCTTACAGGCCTATGTAACACCCTCAAATTTCGGTTTGCGGAAGCGATCGGGTCGGGTGTTACCAAATTAAATATCACAGCAGAAGATACATAATGAACGACCCTAAATGAGACGTTTGAAAATAATTATACATTTATGAAATTTAAGTATTTACAAGTTGCGAGTTCGCATAAAAGTAATATTACATTCTACTTGTACTGAGTAAATGCAATAAATATCCTGAGTATTGAAAACATGCGACTCGAGCTAGAATCCTGTAGTCCAATCCTACTACAGCAGTGTACCTGAGAATGTACACTAAAAGGGTCAGCTGGAAAGCTGGTGAGTTCACAAGTAATTTGTAGAAACAAGTAGTTCGAGTAATAAATGTTTCATTCAAAAATATCAATCAAGTTTAGCAGTTTAAATAACAACAGTTGCCCCTCGAGGCAGTTATAAGTAATTTATGGTAAGCAGGTGAACCTAATCAATAGGTTTCTAATCAAGTAAAGGGGACCAATCCCCAGCCTGGGTGTTATCCGGTAAGATATTGCCACCTGGCAATATGTATACGAGAGTAGCGTAAGGTGACTATCTGTCGTGCTACTGGCCGCAAGCAATCAAGCGAGAAAGTCTTAGGCAGTCGGTATTGCTCCCCGGCAATACGGTGCGGATAGTTTGTACGGTTTCAAGTAATAGTACTGTGGTTACTAATAGGTCACGATGCCACCTGGCATGAAAGGTTGCACCCCGGCAACGTGATCAAGTTATCTGTTTTGTGATTGTGTCATATCGGTACGGTTTGTGATTACAGTCAAGTGAGCAAAAGCTCGTTATTTCCTGAGTCTCCGACTCGTAAGCATCTAGTAATCACCTACAGTGATGGTAATGGGTTCACAATTACGGTCAAATGAGCAAAAGCTCATAATTTCCTGAGTCTCCGACTCGTAAGCATCTAGTAATCACCTACAGTGATGTAATGATTATCCCCCAAGGGAAGTGTCAAATTACGTCCCGCAGGACCACGTTTCAATAAATTAACCAGTTATAGAGCCAACGACCCCGACCGTAATAATTCGTAGGTCCGTTGCTGAATGTAAGTAAAGCATAAGTCCATATGCTGGAATGAGTAACCGTGCAGTCCCGCAGGACTACGATAGAGCATGAATCCACATGCTGAGCCAACGACCCCGACCGTAATAATTCGTAGGTCCGTTGCTGAGTGTGAGCATTTAGCTCGTAAGTAAGTTGTACCACCCACCGTGGTATCGTGAGCAATCCAGCTCGCAAGTAAGTTGTACCACCCACCGTGGTATCGTGAGCTCGTTTGTGAATCCGTGGTACCAATCACATTGGTATCGTGTTTGTACCACCCACCGTGGCATCGTTTTGCTTCACATATAGTGACAGCGTCCGTTATTCTCCCGCAGGAGATGCAAGTAATCGTTTTGGCAGTACACGACATGCCCGTAAGTAAGTTTAGCCCAAAGCTAGTAAAATGTTACAGGCACTCAACAGTACCTCAAGTTGTTACGTGATTCACAGTAGTATATCATACTAAGAAATGTGGGAGCGTCATCTGGATGTAAGGGATAATCGTAATCAATAGATAGGTACGTATCTACGTCACCTAGTTTGCCTGAAATAATGTGTAAAGTCAAGTACGTTAACACGTCACTTAACTGTAAGGAAGTACTTACAGTACTTAGTCAAAGTCATCCGCTAGTTCGTAAAAGTAGTCAATGCTAACTAGCAAGTCGGTGCCTATAGTTGGTGTTCATAAGTTCACTAATCATTATTAGTACTTAGCAAGTCACTGATGTAGTGAGGCGTCTATTCCCAAGATATCATATGTAATATAATTCTAGGTGTTACTGTCACAGTCATACTTAATATCCCTAAGTATGGTCAAATGGTTCGTAGCTGTCGCGGTCTAGCACCGTTACCATAAACTATAGTAAAACATTTGTAACGGTTTGAACAGTTGAAAGTAGTAAAACATGAGTATGCATTCCCACCCCGAAATCAGTTGGAAAACAGTAAAAGAGTGGGGTGATGAACTCACCTGAAGAGCTAGCGTCCTAGCGTAACGAGTCGTGCCAAGTGAAATCTCCTAATGTCCTAAACACGAGAGATTTCGTACGTTTGTAAGTGCGGTTCGTTATGGATGTTCGTAATAATAATTCATATTATTATTAGGTTTGAGTTTTCGTATACTTCATAGAGTATATTTGTTTTGGAGTACAAGTCGTATCGTATTTAAATTGTCTTTTGAAAACGTTTTCCGACACTTAGAAAAATTTGGCAAATTTCTGTTTTCTGCGACATAACATGCGACACAAAAATGTGTCGTGCGACGCAAGGGTTGTGTCGCATAATGCGTCACAAGAGTTCTGCGACACAGTGGTTGTGTCGCATAATGTGTGCGATGCTAAATCAATAGCGACATAAGGGTTGTGTCGCATGGAGTCTGCGACACAAGGTACGACACAAGGATACGACATAAGGGTTGTGTCGCATAGATAGTTTATGCGACACAGTATGCGACACAAGGCTTGTGTCGCACTCAAGAACACCAGCCCAGAAACCTTCGGGTTTCGCGTTTTTCCGACCAAAATCGCAAATCAAACGCATTTTCAAGCTGTAAAATCGTGGTTTCTTGGTTGTTTAGGTTATAAGCAACTTAGGTAAACATTATTACACTAAAACATTACACCAAAATAATTAAATCTAAAAATTTAGGAATTTCTTACAATTGCGAATCGAGGCCAAACGAGGAAGAAAACGAGGGTGTCGTCTTTGTTAATGTTGTTCCTCTCTTGATGGTGATTCCGAAAATGTATGGTGATGGTGGTGGTGGTGATCGGCCGGCGGTGGTGGTGTTTGGTGGTGATTATTTTTAGAGAGAAAAATGAGATGGAGAAGATGATGAAAATGAGATGAAATGGGAAGAGGGTTGGGTTTTGTCCAACACAGATCCCCAGTGCGCGGACTGTGGTCTCCAACCATAGTACAAAATACCCGTGTTTTATTTGTCCAGTCATAATATACAATAAAATCTTATTTATATTATTTAAAAATGTTTTCTAATGAAAGTGTTTTATAAAAATACTAATTGGGAATAAAAGTTAAATCGTTTATTTGAAGTTTAAATTCAACGCGAAAATTGACTTTTTGACGAGGTGTTACATTCTCCCCCTGTTAAGAAAATTTCGTCCCGAAATTTAAAAGTGATGTCGTGGTCATGTGAGGTCTGGGGAGCAATGTACGTACATGTTGTTTGTCGAGTAGGTTTTAGACATATCATGTCTTATAACGGGGTTGAAGGGCAGTCAATCCATGACTGTGTCGCGGTTTATCGTTGTAGTCACATCCTGACTATATGGTTTTGTTCAAGTTATCGTTGAGTCGTAGTCACTAAGAGACCGTTTGCATTGTAGTCCATACGGGACTGGATAGTTGTCACCACGTGACCGTTCGATGAGTAGTCCTATCAGGACTGAGTGTTTTGTGTACTTTCAGTCGGTTAGTCTGTTGAAAGCAAACTCTAGATTTTAAGTTTGGCTTAATTCGTGTAGTCGGTATTAATTTATGTAATCGGTATCATTTTGGAATCGACTTTCCCACCGATCGAAACGTTGTGTTTGATTTGGAAGTTTAGTATTGGATAGGGACATACCCGTGATATTGTCGCGGTTTCGTCCGGTCCTTCCGGAGTTGATCATGAGGATTTTTCGTTTCTGATTTGGGCAATCTTTCTTGAAATGTCCAGGAGTGTTACATTTGAAACACGTTTGTTGTTTGTCGGGGTTAGCAGGAACTCTACAGTCCCAGATTTGGTGTCCGAATCGTTGACATCTCTCGCAAGGTGAGCCACAAGGGCCAGAGTGATGACGTTTACAGCTGTGACAGAAGGGTTTATCCCCCGCATAGCCCCGCTTTCCTTTGTATTCAGAAGGGTAAGATTTTAAGGGTTCGGGTTGATTTGTTGGATTATGACTAGTGCTGGAATCGCCATTCCAATTTTGTGTATGGTTTTCAGTGGTGAGGGTTCCGCGTTGAACCACCCGCGCCATGAGGTTATGGGCCATGCGAACGGCGTCGCGAATAGTGTTGGGTCTAGAGGAGGTAACCATGCCCGCTATTTGTGTTGGAAGTCCTTCGATGTATTTTTCGATCCGTTTGCTTTCTGGGTTTACTAGTGATGGGCAAAAGAGTGCTAGTCGGTGAAAACGATTGGTATAGGTCATGATGTCGTTGTTTTTCACGGTTAGATGCCAGAGTTCATTCTCGAGTCGGTGTAGTTCCTCGCTAGGACAATATTCGTCCCTCATCAGTTGTTTCAGTTCCTCCCACGAAAGTTCATAGGCGGTGTCGACCCCTACGGTGTGGGCGTGAGCATTCCACCAGGTTAGAGCATTATCTCGAAGGGTGTAGGTGGAGTATTTGACTTTGTATCCATCGAGGCAGTTGCAAATGCGGAAAACAGCTTCTATCCTTTCGATCCATTGGATCAGTCCGACAGCCCCTTCAGTACCAACAAAGATTGGCGGGTTACAGTTCAGAAATTCTTTATAGGTGCAGAGGCGCGTTAGGTTTTGTGCAGCCAGAGCTTCAGCTACTCTTTGTTCCGCGTATTGGTCGCGTTCTGTTTGAGTGTACATTTGTCGTCCACGTGGCATGATTCTTAAACAAGAATGAAACAACAGTCGTGAGATTCCTTATTCAGGAATTGTGATTATTACAGCTGTATATGTAAATCGGTATTACACCGTTGCCCACGGATATAAAGTGATAATGATCCAGAAACCACTTAAGGTGTCTGTATGAAAGTCCTCGGGCTTTGAAATTTTAAATGTGTAGTCGTACTAACGACCTAGTTGTGTATTATATGTAGTTCGACCAGAACTATGGTATCGTCGTAGTCTATCAGACTATAATGTAGTACTAAAGTACTATAAATGTAATCCCAATAACTTAGAGTGTATTCATCGAATGAGGCATCACATGCCTGAGTAGTCGTGGTGTGGCACTTCGAGCCCACTAAGGAAATTGCGCATGCGTATAAGTGTACAAGTGCCTATAGCGAGTGTTCCTACGCAAAGAAATCGAGTGGGACGCCTCGTGTCCAGTAGAGTAGTCGTATATACATATGTGATGTACACGTAACTATACAAGTATAAGTGCGTAGTAGCAAAGAATCAGGTGTGGCATCTCATGCCCAGTTAAGTAAGTGTATATGTATATATAAGTCGTACATGTAACTATAACAAGTCCACATGCATATTGGATAGTAGCTCATCGAGCCTGGGTGTAGCACAACGTGCCAAAATGTAGTGCCCGAAGCACCGTAATATATTATGATTGTAGTACAAAAGTACTATGAAACGCAGCACCACGTGCCGTAATGTAGTGCCCAAAGCACAATGCAGCACCACGTGCCACATGTTATCCAAGTATGGCCCTCAGGCCGATAGTAAGTTTGAAAGTAATTCGTGGACTTAGTCATTACGAGCATCTCTCGTAATACCAGTCAGTCGTGACCAACCTGGTCAAAGTTTTGAGATCAAGTCGTAAAGGTTGGGAAGCTGGCGATATGCCACTTCGAAAGTGTGTATCAGTTTGTACAGCGGAATCATGTCAGGTATAATCATACCTACCGGTATATAGATATGCAGGAATAGTATACACGTAAGGCCTATTCATATATACCTACAGTACATATAATAGCCTAAGGTGTCTAGCAAGTAGCAAATAACAATCAGAGTCAACTACTGCATTCCCTTTCAATATAACTCCTTTCAGATCTTACATCATCTTTGCTTAATTGTACATAGTTAGCTACGCTATGTTAAATTAAGTTCGTATAATGCAATCCCTGAACTAGTCATACCTAATGAGGAATACTGCCTAATGGTCATAGTCTAGGCTCACTAAATGCAACCTAGTTCACTACAACCTTAGGCTCTGATACCAATCTGTAACACCCTCAAATTTCGGTTTGCGGAAGCGATCGGGTCGGGTGTTACCAAATTAAATATCACAGCAGAAGATACATAATGAACGACCCTAAATGAGACGTTTGAAAATAATTATACATTTATGAAATTTAAGTATTTACAAGTTGCGAGTTCGCATAAAAGTAATATTACATTCTACTTGTACTGAGTAAATGCAATAAATATCCTGAGTATTGAAAACATGCGACTCGAGCTAGAATCATGTAGTCCAATCCTACTACAGCAGTGTACCTGAGAATGTACACTAAAAGGGTCAGCTGGAAAGCTGGTGAGTTCACAAGTAATTTGTAGAAACAAGTAGTTCGAGTAATAAATGTTTCATTCAAAAATATCAATCAAGTTTAGCAGTTTAAATAACAACAGTTGCCCCTCGAGGCAGTTATAAGTAATTTATGGTAAGCAGGTGAACCTAATCAATAGGTTTCTAATCAAGTAAAGGGGACCAATCCCCAGCCTGGGTGTTATCCGGTAAGATATTGCCACCTGGCAATATGTATACGAGAGTAGCGTAAGGTGACTATCTGTCGTGCTACTAGCCGCAAGCAATCAAGCGAGAAAGTCTTAGGCAGTCGGTATTGCTCCCCGGCAATACGGTGCGGATAGTTTGTACGGTTTCAAGTAATAGTACTGTGGTTACTAATAGGTCACGATGCCACCTGGCATGAAAGGTTGCACCCCGGCAACGTGATCAAGTTATCTGTTTTGTGATTGTGTCATATCGGTACGGTTTGTGATTACAGTCAAGTGAGCAAAAGCTCGTTATTTCCTGAGTCTCCGACTCGTAAGCATCTAGTAATCACCTACAGTGATGGTAATGGGTTCACAATTACGGTCAAATGAGCAAAAGCTCATAATTTCCTGAGTCTCCGACTCGTAAGCATCTAGTAATCACCTACAGTGATGTAATGATTATCCCCCAAGGAAAGTGTCAAATTACGTCCCGCAGGACCACGTTTCAGTAAATTAACCAGTTATAGAGCCAACGACCCCGACCGTAATAATTCGTAGGTCCGTTGCTGAATGTAAGTAAAGCATAAGTCCATATGCTGGAATGAGTAACCGTGCAGTCCCGCAGGACTACGATAGAGCATGAATCCACATGCTGAGCCAACGACCCCGACCGTAATAATTCGTAGGTCCGTTGCTGAGTGTGAGCATTTAGCTCGTAAGTAAGTTGTACCACCCACCGTGGTATCGTGAGCAATCCAGCTCGCAAGTAAGTTGTACCACCCACCGTGGTATCGTGAGCTCGTTTGTGAATCCGTGGTACCAATCACATTGGTATCGTGTTTGTACCACCCACCGTGGCATCGTTTTGCTTCACATATAGTGACAGCGTCCGTTATTCTCCCGCAGGAGATGCAAGTAATCGTTTTGGCAGTACACGACATGCCCGTAAGTAAGTTTAGCCCAAAGCTAGTAAAATGTTACAGGCACTCAACAGTACCTCAAGTTGTTACGTGATTCACAGTAGTATATCATACTAAGAAATGTGGGAGCGTCATCTGGATGTAAGGGATAATCGTAATCAATAGATAGGTACGTATCTACGTCACCTAGTTTGCCTGAAATAATGTGTAAAGTCAAGTACGTTAACACGTCACTTAACTGTAAGGAAGTACTTACAGTACTTAGTCAAAGTCATCCGCTAGTTCGTAAAAGTAGTCAATGCTAACTAGCAAGTCGGTGCCTATAGTTGGTGTTCATAAGTTCACTAATCATTATTAGTACTTAGCAAGTCACTGATGTAGTGAGGCGTCTATTCCCAAGATATCATATGTAATATAATTCTAGGTGTTACTGTCACAGTCATACTTAATATCCCTAAGTATGGTCAAATGGTTCGTAGCTGTCGCGGTCTAGCACCGTTACCATAAACTATAGTAAAACGTTTGTAACGGTTTGAACAGTTGAAAGTAGTAAAACATGAGTATGCATTCCCACCCCGAAATCAGTTGGAAAACAGTAAAAGAGTGGGGTGATGAACTCACCTGAAGAGCTAGCGTCCTAGCGTAACGAGTCGTGCCAAGTGAAATCTCCTAATGTCCTAAACACGAGAGATTTCGTACGTTTGTAAGTGCGGTTCGTTATGGATGTTCGTAATAATAATTCATATTATTATTAGGTTTGAGTTTTCGTATACTTCATAGAGTATATTTGTTTTGGAGTACAAGTCGTATCGTATTTAAATTGTCTTTTGAAAACGTTTTCCGACACTTAGAAAAATTTGGCAAATTTCTGTTTTCTGCGACATAACATGCGACACAAAAATGTGTCGTGCGACGCAAGGGTTGTGTCGCATAATGCGTCACAAGAGTTCTGCGACACAGTGGTTGTGTCGCATAATGTGTGCGATGCTAAATCAATAGCGACATAAGGGTTGTGTCGCATGGAGTCTGCGACACAAGGTACGACACAAGGATACGACATAAGGGTTGTGTCGCATAGATAGTTTATGCGACACAGTATGCGACACAAGGCTTGTGTCGCACTCAAGAACACCAGCCCAGAAACCTTCGGGTTTCGCGTTTTTCCGGCCAAAATCGCAAATCAAACGCATTTTCAAGCTGTAAAATCGTGGTTTCTTGGTTGTTTAGGTTATAAGCAACTTAGGTAAACATTATTACATTAAAACATTACACCAAAATAATTAAATCTAAAAATTTAGGAATTTCTTACAATTGCGAATCGAGGCCAAACGAGGAAGAAAACGAGGGTGTCGTCTTTGTTAATGTTGTTCCTCTCTTGATGGTGATTCCGAAAATGTATGGTGATGGTGGTGGTGGTGATCGGCCGGCGGTGGTGGTGTTTGGTGGTGATTATTTTTAGAGAGAAAAATGAGATGGAGAAGATGATGAAAATGAGATGAAATGGGAAGAGGGTTGGGTTTTGTCCAACACAGATCCCCAGTGCGCGGACCGTGGTCTCCAACCATAGTACAAAATACCCGTGTTTTATTTGTCCAGTCATAATATACAATAAAATCTTATTTATATTATTTAAAAATGTTTTCTAATGAAAGTATTTTATAAAAATACTAATTGGGAATAAAAGTTAAATCGTTTATTTGAAGTTTAAATTCAACGCGAAAATTGACTTTTTGACGAGGTGTTACAGCCTACTTATAAATGATAATAACATTTGCCTCCAAACTGCATGTTCTCACGATACTAACTTAGTGGTGGGGTAAATGCACATTTAACCATAAAGTGCCTCAAAATTATACATTAAATTCATATTATTGACAGTCGTTGGGTTGTTACAAGATAAAACTGCATGTTTCCACGATAGTAACTTAGTGGTGGAGGATATGTAGCATAAATGTGAAGGTTTTAAGCTCAATCCCCATCACAATGTTCCTTTAACTACGAGTTACACGATCTACCTTTCCTATATTGGTCGTGGGATCGATCAATAAGGGCCACAAGTGAAAGTATTTTAGTAACGAAAAGGTTAAGCAACAATATAACAAAGTATATTAGTAACGAAAAGTTTAACCAACAATATATTAGCATATAAAAATAAAATGTTACTCGTTAACTAACAAAAACAATACTAGTAGGAAACAAATTAAAAACTTTATGCATTTTTGTTACTATTGCGTGTGCAAACTGAATTGCACCAATTTCAAAATTCTCACCAACAATTTACTGAAATTAAATTATTACATTATTATTATTATAATAAATAAATAAAATAAATAAACAATTACTCCGTACAATGTTTGAAAAAACACCATCATTCACAGCTTTAGTACAAACAAAGCAGCCATGAATAAAACAAAACAGCAGCGGAGGATTAGATAACCACTCCCTTTCTGTGTTTTTTCTTCCATTTTTTCTTCTAGATTACGATAAAAATATGATATCTTTATGATTACTTTACCACATTTAAATTTAAATTTTAAATAAATAACCATAACTAGTTAATAGCACAAGTAATTTATCAAAAATTTCTTTTTTTTTAAACTTTAACTACGTTTGATAATTTAGCTTAAAAAAAAAAGATCTCGAAAAATAACAGAAATAACTGATAATCTCAAAGAATGTGTTTATATCTATCAAGTATCAAGAACAACTTCTTCAATTGAAGTACGTATCTTTCTTTGAAAATACTATTTTGAAATAATCATAAAAAGAAAACAAAAATGACACCGCATTATTAATCATAACTAGATGATAATCAGGGACGGAGCTATATAAAGCGGGACGGGTTTGCTTAACCTAGTTGATAACTCTTTATTTACCTTAGAGTATGAATTCGTCAACAAAAAATATGAATATAATCTCTCATTTTAATATAATCTTAATATAATAAACCTACAATATCTAAACATAATATAAATACCCGGTCAAACTTTATATTTGAACATCATTGTTATAATCTTGACCTTGAACCAAAATTGATAATATACTTTGTCTTTATATGTAGTGGAAACACTTTAATCTAATTTGTCATTCATTACATAATGCCAACATCGAATACGACAAAATTCTCCCCTACTTTTCTCTTTTTCACACTTGTCCTCTTTTCTCCCACAACACAACAACAACCGTACATCCCCTAATTTCCGCCGTTGAAACTGCCGGAAAAATACCTTCATCGGACCTAACAAACATCATCACAAGATCTACTATTTTTAGGTCCTAGTACAAAATTACCAAATGAAAATCGAAACAAAATGTTACAATTTTATTTCATCGTAACTGTCGGGATCAAATAAGAACTAAATATTCGTCGTAACAAACAATCCAAATTAAGTAAGATTACGAAACGAAATCATAAATAAGTGAATGATTTATATCTAGTTTCTTGACGGATCCTAATACATATGATTGAGAAAAAAATTAGGATCTGCCAAGAAACTAAATATACATCAGAAAAATTATAAAAAAAACAAACAACTCGAATAACAAAAAAAATAAAAAAAACAGATTACAATAATTAGTAAATCATTTATATTTAGTTTCTCACCGGATCCTAACCCGATGAACGTCTTAAAGGCTACTTAAAACGACGAATTACAATCGGATTTGATCGAATTCATATCATATCTTACGACCATTGTAATTCAACTTTTCAAAGTATCGTATCGACAAAAGAGATAACGAGAGCTGGATCTCATCTTTTCCCCAACGAGTTTTCACATAACTACTAGTCTTCACCGGAACAGCCGGACGTGGCTGTGTAGGCAAACACGGCCACACCGACGACGATGTAGCGGCTGCAACGGTCGAAGAAGACGACGATTTAGCGACACAAACCGACGGCTTAGATAATGGCAATAAATATTGAGAATGGAGACACTTGAAACCACCAAGTGCAAGTACAACCAAACGAAGTTGGTTAATACTACAACCAAGGTTTGCTGACTGTCGTGTACAAATCATCTCCCATAAACGTTCATCCTGGCTCGTCTTATGCCATATTTTACTTACGCATGCGGCGGTACCTAATGTTTTCGCGTCAACGTGTTTTAATATCTCAAATAACAAGTTTTCATCCAATAGAACCGATGCGACATGATCGATAGGATCGTGTTCGTGTGTTTTGATCTTTTTGGACATGATCGAATCGTGAAAGCTAACCGGAATCGATCTTTTGACCATATTTTTGATGAGATTTTGATAGGAATGAATGAATGAATGAGATGGAAAGAACGAGGGTTTAAAAAGATTCAAGAGGTTTGATGGTTAACGAAGAGGACAACATGAGAAATGAATGCGCTTTCGTGTTTGGTGGTTTCGAGAAACTTACTATTATGTCCTTTTTCTCTCTATTTCTTTTGTTGGTTTCTATAGATTTGTTTGTTTTCGCCAAATGTCAAATTAACTATCGGTGGACAAACAATTATACTTTTTTCCTTTTTAGTGATTATTTTAATTATATATATAGAAGATATTAGCACTTTAAATCTTTAATCAAAGTTATTCCTAAGCATATAATTAATCTTTCAATTAAATGAACTATTTCATTTTAATTTATACTTTGTTTACTTTGAGTGATAAAGACATGCATCATGCTCTACGTCATTTTATTATAGATGTTTATTTGAACAATTAACCGCTTGACTAAGAGGTACCTTAGTCATAATTTTAATACCACGTATTGGGTCTATAGTCTATACACATGACGAGGACATCATGATGAGTGTAATTTTTATTTTATGTGAGTCGATAGATTAATTTTTTGTTAGCTTGGAAAGAAATATTATACACAGGGAGCGTTTAAGATGGAAACATTAATTTTGGGGGAAGGGAGAAGTGTAATATTCATCACGGAGCATCTTAACTTTGCTAATACAAATTTAAAAAAAGAATTAATTTTATTAGTAAAATAATAATTAAAATCGATGCTATAAAGAATATATTAACTAATGAAATTTATTTATAAGTCAAAATATTAGTTCATGATGAAATTCATTTATAAGTCATAATATTAGTTGATGAATATTTATTTAATAAATTGTTAACATTCATCAAAATGAATGTTAACTTAATATTATTCACGATGAATGTTAAAATAATATTTTCACACATATTTTTAATTTTAACATTCATCATAATGAATTTTAATTAACATTCATCTCGATGAATATTAACGATTTTGGATATAATATTCATTAATTGATGTTATAAACTATAAAAAGAATTTATCAAGGAAACTTAACATTCATAGTATCGACTCTGATTAACATTTATTAATTTTGACTTTTTATTTTTTGACATTTGTATTGGCGAAAATTAAGATGTACTGTGATTAATATTACACTTCCCACATTCCTCCAAAAATATTGCTTCCGCTAGATCATCCCAATATATATATATATATATATATATATATATATATATAATATATGATTCGATTAACATATCATGTATAGAATTATTTTTGAGATAAATATATGTAATCATCATATCATATATAGAATTAATTTTGAGAGTAATATAAAAGGTGGAAATTTTATTTAGTGATGGGTTTTAGTCTTTTAGATTGAAATATGATAAATTCATCAAAAGTAAATATGCATCATATATATATGGGCATTGATATTTCCACCTTTAAAAATGATAAATCCACTATTATGTACAATTATTTATGCATACAGTACAACTGTCTACTGCACTGTTTTGGTAGAAATATCATTTTCTTGGGTGGAAATATCATTGGCCTATATATATATAGAGGTGTTATACAACATGCATTAAGGTGTTACTAGTTTTATGTATATCCATCAAATATTTTGATTTATTTACCACCATCCTCTTAAATTGCATTTTAAGAATCTTTATTTGAAGCACTAGTATAGTAGTATTGATTAGGAGGAATTAAATCTTTTTGTTTGGGTACGATATAAGTGGCATTGGATATCGTGTAATCATTAACCAAACAAGTTTTGGACTTGGCATATGTCCACAACCTACATTATACTTTTGTCGTTATTAATTAAATGTTCATCTTCGTAGTGGGTTTCATTTTTTTTCAAAGATACGGTTATTGACATTATTATATTTGGCACCATAAAGTACGAAAAGAATCATTTTGACCGAAATCTTGGGTTGTAAAGTTCAAATAAACTCCAGGTCTTGGGCTGGGCCGGCATACATTTTGGGTTCACATTTTGATTCAACATAATAACAGGGCTACACTTGTAAGAAATTACCCACTTTGGTTTGACCAAATTTAGGGTTTGGTTGATTTATTTTTTCTATTCTCCAACTTACACATAAAAGTCAGTTCTTGAGTTTACATATAGGTGGAAAAGAAAAGAGAGGAACAAAGAAGAAAAGAAAAGAAATAAATTGGAAGGAAGATAGTTTAGTAAATTGTGTTCTTTAAGTTAAAGAGAAAATAAGGGAAATAAAGTGATCCCTCCTAATCATCCCAAAAATGAGAGGAAAGTTGAAGGGAATGAAAGTCGTCCCTCCTAATCATCCCAAAAATGGGTTGAAAGACTTGGAACAAATATACACTTGAGCCTTTTCCTCATCTTCCTTCTTCTTCCTTTCCTTTCTTTGTATAAAAAAACTAAAGAACACCATTTTATTTTTCAATCATTTCACTTCCTTTCTTTTCCACCCTCAAATTAGCTCGAGAACACAGACGAATGGAGTTTTAGAGAAGTGAGGATTCATTAACACGATAAAAGATTGCAATTACTTGGAATAAATATATATGAATCGTGTGTGAAAATCATTTTTCATAAGGATCAATTTTCAAAAGCAATATTTCAACTGCGTAACACTAGGGTATTATGAAGTTCACTATGCGATAATTCAATAAGTATGTGTTATGTTTAAATACCCAAATGTACTCGGGGTTCTTTAGTCGAGTTATTAGTTTCATGTAAATAGAACACCCAAAATTCTCATTTTGATGATAGAGTTCTTAACATACATGTTCATTGTGTCTTTATTCAGGAGATAAAATTTAAGTTTCATTGTAGCATAAGGGACTAGGCTGTGAATGAGCAATGTTTTGACCGTGTTCAGTGGTGGATCCAGAATTTTGAGTGACCCGTAGTAATGGTATCCCAATTTTTATGAACCCGTAGTACAAACAAGAAATGCAACTAAAAATGCTATTTTTCAATAGAAATTACACTGCATATTGACAATGGACCCGTAGTAACTGCTACCCCTACCTTCTACATGCTCCGCCCCTGATCGTGTTATCTCTCCGTCAACTTACTATACAAGTTTTTTTTTTTTTTTTTTTTTTTAATAATTATTATTTTTTTAAAGAACATTTCACTTACTAAAAGCGTCCAAAAAACAAAAACAAAATGTTGTTTACTGCTAAATTGCTAATGACCGGCTATTCCCTTTTGCTAGACCCGAATACAATGTTTGTGTTGTTGCAGATTTATGATATTCAGCACGAGAATGTTCATGATATACAGGATCAAAGCTCTGTGGAGTTGATGTGGAGTTAGGGGACAGAACACGACCATTTACGAGATGTCTCGATCCTTCAATCTTAATCCAACACGAAAGAGTACAATCACAAGATTCATGTTGAGAAACTGCGCAAAACCACCAACTTTCTTCATTGTTTGTTCTCAAGAATGACATAATATAAACTAATTGACCACTAGCTTGCGTGTTGTAACGGTAAAGGTTTTAACATTGACCAAAAACGATATACTCAAGTGTTTGCGAAGAACGTATTTTAAATTAAACAAATGATAATATACTACGATTACGATAAAGGTGACATAATATTAGAAACCGGAATATAAAACCTACATAAAACTAAAATAAACGAAGACCTATAACATTAACAACATGTTCACAACAAGTGTCCAATTTTTAGTGTTTAATTTTAAAAAAGATTAATTTTTAGTGAGAAACGCAAGAATCTAAAACGCAAGTCTCTTCTCTCCGTGAGAAACGCAAGAATCTAAAACACAAGTCTCTTCTCTCCGTGGGCATATATGGTTTGTATTTAGATATGTTCTTACTAATAATAGGATCGTCAGAGAGTCGATTTTTCCTTTTATTATTATTGTCATTCATTAAGCAAGAAAACTGAGAAAAACATGGTGAATTTTTAAAAAGAAATTAACACGCTTTACGCTGAAATTGGATGGTTAATTTAAAAAGGAAATGATACGGAGTAATATATAGAAAGAGTTAATAGATAAATAATTTCAATCTTTCACAATTTTCAGGAAAGACACAAGATTAATAATATCTGAGAAATGTTATTGTAAGATCACTTATTATCGTAGGAATCGTAGGAACGACTTTTTTCACTTTTAGATTCAATGTATGTACATGTTTTGCAAAAAAAGTTATGTTAAAAATATTAAAATTTTATCCTATTTAATATTAGATTAATTAAAAAAATAAAAGAAAATATATGATACACAAATTAAAGTTGTGTATCATAGCCTTTTATGTGTGATACTGTGATACCCACAAAAAAATTTATGATGTGTATCACATTTAAAAAAAAAAAAATTCTCATAGTAAAGAACACACAGTTCTAAGAATTTTGATATATATTTTTCATCAAAAACATAATTTAATCTTAAAGTTTAAGTAAAAATGTTCGTTCCTACCGTTCCCACCATAATAAGTGTTCTTATTTGAACCTTACCATAATATATCTAAATTAACTTATCAACAACTTTTTTTTCCTTAGAAAAACAACCCTAGACTACTTATCCCAACGATGTATATACAACCACTATTGTAACATCCTCGAAATGGACCTAGTTGTTTTGTATTATTTCATGATTTAAATTAGTATTTAAATGTGTTTGGAAATAATATTGTCGGAATTAGTTGAAATAATTGGAATAGGAGTTGAATATTCCAATGTGATAAGTGAATTATTAATTGTTGTAAATTAATATAGTTGACGGTGAAATAAAATGTTTGGACTCGCAAATGATTTTCGGGTTCCAGACAATAGATTGAGACGGGGTATTAAATTATACCCGTATATTGAAGGCGGTTTGTTAGGCCGACTTATATATATAACTTTCCTCTTTAGGAAAGTTCATTTGAAACTTCAAAACTCACATAAACCTTATGAAATCCAAATCAGAAACTTGAAACCTACGAATTGGAGCTATGATTGATTCTAGTTTCACCATTATTATCTTTCAATTCAGTGTTCTTCAATTGAGAGGTAAGTTTGAATTGAATCAAATAGTTTATAAGTTTTGAATTGAATGATTTGGATTGAAAAACATGAACTTGATGTTAGAACTTCGTTATAACTATTGCATATTGATTATGTGAAGTTATTAGGTGTTTAAAACAGTTAGAAATCGAGTTTGGGTGATTTGGGTATTAAAATCGCGAGTTAGGGTTTGATCAGGGATGAAGATGAGCTGAAAAAGGCTCAAACGCGATCCCAGAACCCTAGCCAGGATCGCGTTCGTTAGTTATAAAAGGAATCGGACGAGTTTTGTTCTTGGGAACGCGATCCCAAGAATTTGTCACGATCGCGTTGCTTAGTTATAATTTGTCACAGAATTATTTTACAAAGAGGAACGCGATCCCACCATGGTTTTCTGGATCGCGTTTGTCAGTACCTTTTTGTAAATTTTGAAAATGCATAAGTGTTTAGAAGGTGGTGTTTTTAGCGACACTTGAAATTGATAAATTTTCATTAACTCGGATTGGGTTGAAATTTACATGGTGACTCGAAAACGGCCCAATGATCAAAGCTCTATTCTAAGAGTCTATATGGTTTTTGGCGTTTCGGGGTCGTTTAGGGGTCGAAAATAGCATTTTACAGTTTTTGGACCTTATTTCGGGACTTTTTGATTATGTTCCGAATTGAACTTTTGTTGCTGTGATCTTAGGGATCACTTGATACATGTAATTATGTTATGATTGGGTAACGATATTAATTACCTGTGTGTTATCAGCTGAGACAAGTTATTAACTTATTGTTTATTGATTGTATTCTCAGATATGGAGAAGGCTCAGTAATATTAGACTTCTGAGCTTGCGGCTGAGGTGTCGGTGAGTGGATCTGTAACCTCAGTGTGATTTAGTTGTAATGATTTGATTTACAACAAGTAAATTATAGTATTACTTTGATATGATACATCTGTAGAGATATCTTGCCATGATAGTTTAATTAGTTGCTTACTTGGCCGATTGTGCTAGTATGTAAGATTTTGAGGTCAACTTGATTTGATGGTTGGACTTGTTGTTATTGTAGACGACAGGAGATCTCGGAAACTTGAAATGTTGGTTTAGAGATCTAGGTCGTGTGTGATTGACAGCAAGTTATCGGTAGTTCTGTATGGGCCAATACAGATGATTGATAAGAGTTCCTTGAGTACCAAACCGGTATTAGGGTGTCTCAGGGACCACCGATCCTCATGATGTTGCGTGTATGACATTGATTGGATGTTGAGTGATTGATTAATTTTCTGTTTATTGTTAATTGATGTAAACAGATTGTTATGCTAGGTTGGACTGTTGCTTATAGTTTCATTCACTTAGCTTTATGCTAACTCCACCACAGTTCTTCCTGCAGGTTAAAAATAGATGGGACATATTGGGCAGGGCAGGAGGTTGTTGGACTGGATGGAATGTTTGACAGGCTGTTACTCTGATTAAATTTTGATAATCAAAGAAGTATTTGAATTATATAACACCGAGTATGTTGAAATGTCATGTATTGGATTTGAAAAAGTTTATCGACATTTTGAGTACATTGATAGTATGTTTTAAATATACGTTTTCGAGTCGCAAATTTTATATGAAATGTTTATAATTAACGAGGGGTGTTATAAGTTGGTATCAGAGCAATAGTTTGGGTGAATTGGACTTGATAGAATGTTCAATCCTAAACTTTGATTGAGTTGAGTCAAACATTCCAGAAGGTGTGGGTTTAGTTGATTAGTGAATGTGTGAGAATGTAGTTAGCTGAATATGTACTAACCTTTAACAAGTTGTGAAGTTGTTGTTTGATTGCAAAGACGGAGGAACATGAGTATCTGACTGGTATATTTCATGTTTCCTCAACATTCGTGGGTTTAAGATTTTCAGGTAATCTTCGATAAGCCTATGTTAATTTACATTAACTTGAATTGTTTACTCTGTTATGTTGAGTAAGCCTTGTTGTGAAGTTAATTGAGTCAGACTGATATGATTCCCCAGTTTTGAGTCAACTATTGATTGCTATAGGTTGACATGAGGATAGAGGTATTAAATGAGATGCTCATTGTTGTTCATTGTTGCGGTTATCTCTGATTGAATTGTAAATGTAGAAATATGTTTAAGTAGACAGAGAGTTAATTAAGGTTTTAGCAAGATTGATGTTGGAACCTAAGGAGTGTCTTTATTGGTGAGACAAAATAATTGATAGTATTATAGTAGTAGATTGGTTTCAGGGTGTGATGTGAACCCTGTTTAAGAACTATTGTGTCATTTGAATTGAAAATGACTGCTATTTGAGAAAATATGTATTTATGTGACTATATGATATGTGTTAACTATAGTTAAACACTTGATCTAAACTATGACTGATAGGTTTATAAGAAATAGGGCTTATGATAAAGCTAAATTAATTTGGGAAGTGATAGATCTTTCTGATCCATTGTGAATTAATAAGTGAAATGTTTTGTAATAACTTGATTGAGTAGGTTTGTTGTGACATTGTTGCTTGATAGTATAACATATGTCAAAGTGATGATAATTAATTAAGATGTGTCCTGAATTTGGAGGTAAATAGGGACATTGATTAGTGTTAAGTATTGAAACTATGATGATGAGTTATCATGTGTTTGAGGTTTCAGATAAGTGATATACTGAGTAATTCAGTTGTTGAAAACCAGAACATTGTATGAATATGTAAGTAGTAAGCTGATTTTGAGTGTGTATCAGCTGATAGAAACTATTAAATAGATTATGATTGATTTGAAATCATGAAGTATTTAATATGTATGAGATGAGAGTAGATCACATTGATAATTATAATGTAGAGTAGCCTAAGAATGGATTGTGAAGAACATAATCTTGCAACGTCTGATCACCGTTGTTATATTATGTTGTGTCACATGAACTTGTTGAGGCTACTTGGTATAAAAGAAATGTAATGTGATTTTGGATATGGAGCATGATAGTATGCTAAGTTGTTTAATAGTTGTTTTGATAAGAAAACAATCAGTTGATAGAACTGTGATCTTTAGATTGTAAATGTGAGAGTGTAAATGATAGTTGTCATTGATAGAGGCTTTGATGATAAATCTAAGTGACTAATTTGATTGTGTTGAATATGTAATTGTGATTGATTGTGATAGATTACATGTAGGCAAATTGATAATGTTTAAATGAGTCACTATTTTGTATCTGGCTTGTATGAAGCCAAAGTTGAGATAGGTTGATATTGTCTTGCTTAAGGAATTTCTAGTATTATTGAATGTAATAATTTGAAATTTATGTTTGAAAGTAAACATATAAGATGAAATGGTTTGTTGTGAGTTAATATTGATGGTATGTTAACTTTGAAAGTCAAACCATGAATAGAGAATTGTGTATAAAATTAATTGCTTGTGATTGGTTTGAAGAGTGGTCAAACTTGAAAGAAAGCAGTTAGAAAATTTTATTGATTGGTTGATTGAAATCAAAGTTGACATGTAGTCAACTGTGTGTGTTGAAATAGTCTAACATAGATTGTGATGTTATGATTTTGTGGAATATGATTGAATTCCTTGATTAGTTAAAACATGTTGAAATGGGTCATTTAAGGTCCGAAAGAGATAGATGAGTTGTTTAAGTTTGTGAAACTTGATCATTACTTAAAGCTAGTATTAAGTAATTGAAATATAGTTAAGTGTAATTGAGTACTCAGTTGGGTAATATTTGATATTTGAACTGATTATGTGTTGAAGAATTATACAGATATGAAGTCATTGTTTGATATGACAGTTATAAATTGCTAAGATATGTTAGAATAATTAAATCACATTGATTAGAATTGTAATAAGAAAATCTTACCAGTGTGTGAAGCTTGTGATGATAGCTTTGTTTGGGTAAGAAGGTGAGATGAGAAATAATTGAAAGTTACTATTAATAGTTGCATAGGTTGATTTGTACCTTATGGTGAATTACTTAAGTATTGAAAGAATTGGATGAATTCTTTAGTTATTTGTTGATAGTATACAAGTAAAGTAAGTGATAAAGTGGAAAAACTGGGATTAGATCCAAATAAGGTATGATATGAAAGTATATCTGGAATTGGATGGTGTTAAAGATTTAGTTGATCTTTGTTTGATAAATTGAGGAAATATGAATTGAATGATTGTTCATATTTTAAGAAATTGTATGTGTTAGAGAGTAAGAGAAACCTTGAAATTGTGTAGGTATGTATGTGTGGTATACATGATAATAAATGGCATGATAAGTTTTAATAGAATGAATTAAAATATGCCATAAGATATGTGGAGGTTAGTTAATTGTGATTAACTTGATGTAGATTTTGTTGGAAATGTGTTGGAAAGTAGCACATTTTGATAATGTGATATTGTGATGCTTGACCTGTAGTATCATAATATGTGGATTAAGATTGACTTAGTTGCTAGATTGACGGGATCTAGTGTTGAATGATTGGGTGGTTAAAGTTGTATAATTTTCTAATGGCTTGTGATTAGTAGTTTATGATTGTAAGGTTGAGTTGAAATAACTGGTTGCTAAGAATAGATTTTGATGTCTTACCAGTTTAATAGTATATAAATTCTAACTTGATGGTTAGTTAGAGTTTGAAGACAAATATTAAAGTACTGATAGGTGTACTGGAATGTATAATCACTAGTGTTGTGATTATTGTTTGAGCAATAGTTGTTGTCGACTTTGATGTTGTTGACAATTGATAGGTAGTAATGAAAGGAATTACAAGTGGAAATAAGTCAATGTAGAGGTTGGTTGATTGTAGGTAAGATTGATTGTAGTACTTTTGTTGATTGAGCAAAGTACTTGTTGATTGTAGTTTTACCTACTAAGTGTGACCTCTGCTTTGCTTATTAAGGTGATATGAATCTGGATTACTTTAAGTAAAGAATTTCATATGATTGAAATGATGTGTGAACATTATAGGTTGTACAAAAGAGCATAGGTATGAAACTTTTGGATGAAAAGCTGACCTAGATTTGAATTTCAGATCTTTGATGGTAAAGACTTAAGATTGTGATCTGTATATTAGACTGATTGTTGGTCGTGAGCTGAATTATATTTCAATGTTGCTAGGTACATTGGGGTTTAATAAACACTATTGTTGGGATATTGTTGCTGCCGTTTTATTGTTAACAGTGATGAACAGTGAGAATAGATTAAAGATTTTAGCATGTTGCTAATTTCTGGTTGTATAGGTCTAGTAAGTGATGTTAGGTTTCACTTATTGTTGTTGGTTAAAATGATTAGGTGCTTTAAACTTTTATCTGATTGGTGATAAAGGAATTAGATAGATGATTGGTTCCTATGAGATGTTGGATGGATGCACTCTATGTGTGCGTAGGAAAAGACAAAAGCATGTACATTTGGATATGTGCATGTGGAAAGAATTCAAATAGTCTAAGTATAGTGGTAAGTTGCTATTGAGGATTCATGTATGCTAAGAGGTATGTGATAATATTACATTAGTTAGACTGATTGAGTGAGGTTAGATTTCGGGGACGAAATCTCTTTAAGGGGGGGAGAGTTGTAACATCCTCGAAATGGACCTAGTTGTTTTGTATTATTTCATGATTTAAATTAGTATTTAAATGTGTTTGGAAATAATATTGTCGGAATTAGTTGAAATAATTGGAATAGGAGTTGAATATTCCAATGTGATAAGTGAATTATTAATTGTTGTAAATTAATATAGTTGACGGTGAAATAAAATGTTTGGACTCGCAAATGATTTTCGGGTTCCAGACAATAGATTGAGACGGGGTATTAAATTATACCCGTATATTAAAGGCGGTTTGTTAGGCCGACTTATATATATAACTTTCCTCTTTAGGAAAGTTCATTTGAAACTTCAAAACTCACATAAACCTTATGAAATCCAAATCAGAAACTTGAAACCTACGAATTGGAGCTATGATTGATTCTAGTTTCACCATTATTATCTTTCAATTCAGTGTTCTTCAATTGAGAGGTAAGTTTGAATTGAATCAAATAGTTTATAAGTTTTGAATTGAATGATTTGGATTGAAAAACATGAACTTGATGTTAGAACTTCGTTATAACTATTGCATATTGATTATGTGAAGTTATTAGGTGTTTAAAACAGTTAGAAATCGAGTTTGGGTGATTTGGGTATTAAAATCGCGAGTTAGGGTTTGATCAGGGATGAAGATGAGCTGAAAAAGACTCAAACGCGATCCCAGAACCCTAGCCAGGATCGCGTTCGTTAGTTATAAAAGGAATCGGACGAGTTTTGTTCTTGGGAACGCGATCCCAAGAATTTGTCCGGATCGCGTTGCTTAGTTATAATTTGTCACAGAATTATTTTACAAAGAGGAACGCGATCCCACCATGGTTTTCTGGATCGAGTTTGTCAGTACCTTTTTGTAAATTTTGAAAATGCATAAGTGTTTAGAAGGTGGTGTTTTTAGCGACACTTGAAATTGATAAATTTTCATTAACTCGGATTGGGTTGAAATTTACATGGTGACTCGAAAACGGCCCAATGATCAAAGCTCTATTCTAAGAGTCTATATGGTTTTTGGCGTTTCGGGGTCGTTTAGGGGTCGAAAATAGCATTTTACAGTTTTTGGACCTTATTTCGGGACTTTTTGATTATGTTCCGAATTGA